>CANJKZ010000947.1:7500-530000 GCA_947471745.1 Closterium sp. Naga37s-1 | reverse complement strand
ACAGAGAGAATGACGCGTGGGTCAAATCGGTCAGTATGCACGCTTGTGAGCAGGTACGAGGCGAAGCTGGAGCTCTGAAATCTTGCAAATTATGTGGATCTAAAAGGCTAGAATCTAGTATTGTTAAAATTGATGTCCTAATCTAGTAGACTGGCAAGAAAATGGTACTAACTGCATCTCTATAAACATACGTAATGCGCAGGTCAGTTTGGTCGGTATGTGTGCCTATTGTGCAGGTACCATGCACGACTGGAATGCCAATATTTGGCAAATTACATAGATCCAAAAGGTTAGAACCTGGTGGAGGGGTGGGGAATGGTATAATGTAAAGGAAATGCGGAACATATGTGGTATTCACTGTATCTATACAGAGAGAATGATGCGTGGGTCAGTTTGGTCAGTATGCACGCTTGTGTGCAGGTACAAGGCGGAGCTGGAACTCTGAAATCTTGCAGCTTATGTGGATCTAAAAGACTAGAACCTAGGATTTTTAAAAAAGATGTCCTAATCTAGTGAACTGGCAAGAAAATGGTACTAACTGAATCTCTACAAACATACGTAATGCGCTGGTCAGTTTGGTCGGTATGCGTGTCTATTGTGAAGGTACCATGCACGACTGGAATGCCTATATTTGGCAAATTACATAGATCCAAAAGGTTATAACCTAGTAGAGGGGTGGGGAATGGTATAATGTAAAGAAAATGCGAAACATATGTGGTATTCACTATATCTATACAGAGAGAATGATGTGTGGGTCAGTTTGGTCACTATGCACGCTTGTGTGCAGGTACAAGGCGGAGCTGGAGCTCTGAAATATCTTAAATTATGTGGATCTAAAAGGTTATAACCTAGTATTGTTAAAGTAGATAACCTAATCTAGTGGACTGGCAAGAAAATGGTACTAACTGCATCTCTACAAACATACGTAATGCGCTGGTCAGTTTGGTCGGTATGCGTGCCTGTTGTGCAGGTACCATGAACGACTAGAATGCTTTTTTTTTGGCGAGTTTAGAACCTATTAGAGGGGTGGGGAATGGTATACTGTAAAGGAAGAGCAAAATATATGTGAAATTGACTGTATCTATACAGAGAGAATGATACGTGGGTCGGTTCGGGTAGTATGCACGCTTGTGTGCAGGTACAAGGCGGAGCTGAAGCTCTGAAATATTGCAAATTATGTTGATCTAAAAGGTTAGAATCTAGTAGACTGGCAAGAAAATGGTACTAACTTCATCTCTATAAACATACATAATGCGCAGGTCAGTTTGGTCGGTATGCGTGCCTGTAGTGCAGGTACCATGCACGACTGGAATGCCTATATTTGGCGAATTACATAGAACCAAAAGGTTAAAACCTGGTAGAGGGGTGGGGAATGGTATAATGTAAAGGAAAAGCGAAACATATGTGGTATTCACTCTACTTCTACAAAGAAAATGATGCGTGAGACGGTTCGGGTAGTATGCACGCTTGTGTGCAGGTACAAGGCGGAGCTGTAGCTCTGAAATCTTGCAAATTATGTGGATCTAAAAGGTTAGAACCTAGTGTTGTAAAAGTAGATGGCCCAACGCAGCAGAGCGTGCTAGCAACGCAGCAGAGCGTGCTAGCAACGCAGCAGAGCGTGTTAGCAACGCAGCAGAGCGTGCTAGCAACGCAGCTGAGCGTGCTATTCCCACTTTCCATCAACCCGCCCCATTCTCTCGCTTTCCATCACCTCGCCCCATTCTCTCGCTTTCCATCACCCCGCCCCATTATCCCGCTTTCCATCACCCCGCCCCATTCTACCTATTTCCATCACCCCGCCCTATTCTCCCTCTTTCCATCACCCAACCCATTTCTCCCTCTTTCCATCATCGCGCCCCATTCTCCCACTTTCCATTACCCCACCCTATTCTTCCTCTTTCCATCACCCCGCACCGTTCTCCCGCTTTCCATCACCCCGCCCCGTTCTCCCGCTTTCCATCATCCCGCCCCGTTCTCCCGCTTTCCATCACCCTGCCCCGTTCTCCCACTTTCCATCCCGTTCTCCCGCTTTCCATCACCCCGCCCCGTTCTCCCGCTTTCCATCACCCCGCCCCATTCTCCCGCTTTCCATCACCCCGCCCCGATCTCCCGCTTTCCATCACCCTGCCCCATTCTCCCTCTTTCCATCACCCCGCCCTGTTCTCCCGCTTTCCATCACCCAGCCCCATTCTCCCGCTTTCCACCACCCCGCCCCCTTCTCCCTCTTTCTATCACCCCGCCACATTCTCCCTCTTTCCATCACCCTGCCCCATTCTCCCGCTTTCCATCACCCCGCCCCATTCTCCCGCTTTCCATCACCCCGCCCCATTCACCCGCTTTCCATCACCCCACCCCATTCTCCCGCTTTCCATCACTCCGCCCCATTCTCCCGCTTTCCATCACCCCGCCCCATTCTCCCGCTTTCCATCACCCAGCCCCATTCACCTGCTTTCCATCACCCAGCCCCATTCTCCCGCTTTCCATCACCCAGCCCCATTCTCCCTCTTTCCATCACCCCGCCCCATTCTCCCTCTTTCCATCACCCCGCCACATTCTCCCTCTTTCAATCGCCCCGCCCCATTCTCCCGCTTTCCATCGCCCCGCCCCATTCTCCAGTTTTCCATCGCCCCGCCCCATTCTCCCGCATTCCATCGCCCCGCCCCATTCTCCCGCTTTCCATCACCCCGCTCCATTCTCCCGCTTTCCATCACCCGCCCCATTCTCCCGCACTCCATCACCCCGCCCCATTCTCCCTCTTTCCATCACCCCGCCCCATTTTCCCGCTTTCCATCACCCCACCACATTCTCCCACTTTCCATCACCCCGCCCCATTCTCCCGCTTTCCATCACCCCGACCCATTCTCCCGCTTTCCATCACCCCGCCCCATTCTCCCGCTTTCCATCACCCCGCCCTATTCTCCTGCTTTCCATCACCGCGCCCCGTTCTCCCGCTTTCCATCACCCCGCCCCATTCTCCTGCTTTCCATCACCCGCCCCATTCTCCCGCTTTCTATCACCCCGCCCCGTTCTCCCGCTTTTCATCACCCCGCCCCATTCTCCCGCTTTCCATCACCCCACCCTGTTCTCCCTCTTTCCATCACCCCGCCCCATTCTCCCACTTTCCATTACCCTCCCCCATTCTCCCTCTTTCCATTGCCCCACCCCATTCTCCCTCTTTCCATCATTCCGCCCCTTTCTCCCGCTTTCAGCCGATGACGGCTGTGTCTGCCGACAAATGGTAACGAAGGGCATGGACCCCTACAGGCGTAGGGGAAAGCATTGAATGACCTGAATGTTGTTGCATATTCGGGTGGCCCATGCTCAAGTACACCGACCAGAGCAAGTTCAGTTTTGTTTGTGCGCACCAAAAAGTTTGGCGCCTGTGATGACGGCTGTTCAGCCGACAAATGGTAACAAAGCGCGTGGATCCCTATAGGCGTAGGGGGGAGCATCGAATGACCTGAATGTTGTTGCATATTTGGGTGGCCCTCGCTCAAATACACCTATCAAAGCAAGTTCAGCTTTGTTTGTGCGCTCCAAAAAGTTCGGCGCCTGCGATGATGACTGTGTCTGCCGACAAATGGTAACAAAGCGCATGGATCCCTATAGGCGTAGGGGAAAGCATCAATTGCCTGAATGTTGTGGCATATTTGAATGGCCCTCGCTCAAATACACCTACCGGAGCAAGTTCAACTTTGTTTGTGCGCGCAAAAAAATTCGGCACCTCCGATGACGGCTGTGTCTGCCGACAAATGGTAACGAAGCGCATGGATCCCTATAGGTGTAGGGAAAAGCATCAAATTACTTGAATGTTGTTGCAAATTCGGGTGGCCCTCGCTCAAATACATCTACCAGAGCAAGTTCAGCTCTGTTTGAGCGCACCAAAAAGTTCGACGCCTGCGATGACGGCTGTGTCTGTCGACAAATGGTAACGAAGCGCATGGATCCCTATACGCGTAGGGAAAGGCATCGAATTACCTGAATGTTGTTGCATATTCGGGTGGCCCATGCCCAAATACACCTACCTAAGCAAGTTTAGCTTTATTTGTGCACACCAAAAAGTTCGGCGCCTGTGATGACGGTTGTGTCTGCCGACAAATGGTAACGAAGTGCATGGATCTCTATAGACGCAGGGAAGAGCATCGAATGACCTAAATGTTGTTGCATATTCGGGTGGATCATGCTCAAATACACCTACCAAAGCAAGTTTAGTTTTGTTTGTGCGCACCAAAAAGTTCGGCGCCTGCGATGACGGCTGTCTGCCGACAAATGGTAACGAAGCGCATGGATCCCTATAGGCGTAGGGGAAAGCATCGAATGACCTGAATGTTGTTGCATATTCGGGTGACCCATGCTCAAATACACCTACCAGAGCAAGTTCAGCTTTGTTTGTGCGCACCAAAAAGTTTGGCGCTTGCGATGATGACTGTGTCTGCCGACAAATGGTAACGAAGCGCATGGATCCCTATTGGAATAGGGAAAAGCATCGAATGACTTGAATGTTGTTGCAAATTCGGGTGGCCCTCGCTCAAATACACCTACCAGAGCAAGTTCAGCTTTGTCTGTGCGCACCAAAAAGTTTGGCGCCTGCGATGACGGCTGTATCTGCCGACAAATGGTAACGAAGCACATGGATCCCTATAGGCGTAGGGAAAAGAATCGAATGACCTGAATGTTGTTGCATATTCGGGTGGCCCTCCTCGCTCAAATACATCGACTTGAGCAAATTCAGCTTTGTTTGTGCGCACCAAAACGTTCGGCGCCTGAGATGACGTCTGTGTTTGCCGACAAATGGCAACGAAGCGCATGGATCCTTATAGGCGTAGGGAAAGGCATCGAATGACCTGAATGTTGTTGCATATTCAGGTGGCTCATGCTCAAATACACCTACCAAAGCAAGTTTACCTTTGTTTGTGCGCACCAATAAGTTCGGCGCCTGAGATGACGCCTGTATCTGCCGACAAATGGTAACGAAACGCATGGATCCCTATAGGCGTGGGGGGAAGCATCGAATAACCTGAATGTTGTTGCATATTTGGGTGGCCCTTGCTCAAATACACCTACCAGTCGCTCTGCCTCACGTGACTTGTGAGTCGACTCAAAGCGCACCTCCATCTCTGTGTCGTATTGAGCCCCACGCACCTCTCCATCTCAGTGCCCTTGTCGCTCTGTCTCACGTGACTTGTGAGTCGACTCAAAGCGCACCTCCATCTCTGTGTTGTATTGAGCCCCACGCACCTCTCCATCTCAGTGCCCTTGTCGCTCTGCCTCACGTGACTTGTGAGTCGACTCAAAGCGCACCTCCATCTCTGTGTTGTATTGAGCCCCACGCACCTCTCCATCTCAGTGCCCTTGTCGCTCTGCCTCACGTGACTTGTGAGTCGACTCAAAGCGCACCTCCATCTCTGTGTTGTATTGAGCCCCACGCACCTCTCCATCTCAGTGCCCTTGTCGCTCTGCCTCACGTGACTTGTGAGTCGACTCAAAGCGCACCTCCATCTCTGTGTTGTATTGAGCCCCACGCACCTCTCCATCTCAGTGCCCTTGTCGCTCTGCCTCACGTGACTTGTGAGTCGACTCAAAGCGCACCTCCATCTCTGTGTTGTATTGAGCCCCACGCACCTCTCCATCTCATTGCCCTTGTCGCTCTGCCTCACGTGACTTGTGAGTCGACTCAAAGCGCACCTCCATCTCTGTGTTGTATTGAGCCCCACGGACCTCTCCATCTCATTGCCCTTGTCGCTCTGCCTCACGTGACTTGTGAGTCGACTCAAAGCGCACCTCCATCTCTGTGTTGTATTTAGCCCCACGGACCTCTCCATCTCAGTGCCCTTGTCGCTCTGCCTCACGTGACTTGTGAGTCGACTCAAAGCGCACCTCCATCTCTGTGTTGTATTGAGACCCACGCACCTCTCCATCTCAGTGCCCTTGTCGCTCTGCCTCACGTGACTTGTGAGTCGACTCAAAGCGCACCTCCATCTCTGTGTTGTATTGAGCCCCACGCACCTCTCCATCTCAGTGCCCTTGTCGCTCTGCCTCACGTGACTTGTGAGTCGACTCAAAGCGCACCTCCATCTCTGTGCTGTATTGAGCCCCACGCACCTCTCCATCTCAGTGCCCTTGTCGCTCTGCCTCACGTGACTTGTGAGTCGACTCAAAGCGCACCTCCATCTCTGTGTTGTATTGAGCCCCACGCACCTCTCCATCTCAGTGCCCTTGTCGCTCTGCCTCACGTGACTTGTGAGTCGACTCAAAGCGCACCTCCATCTCTGTGTTGTATTGAGCCCCACGCACCTCTCCATCTCAGTGCCCTTGTCGCTCTGCCTCACGTGACTTGTGAGTCGACTCAAAGCGCACCTCCATCTCTGTGTTGTATTGAGCCCCACGCACCTCTCCATCTCAGTGCCCTTGTCGCTCTGCCTCACGTGACTTGTGAGTCGACTCAAAGCGCACCTCCATCTCTGTGTTGTATTGAGCCCCACGCACCTCTCCATCTCATTGCCCTTGTCGCTCTGCCTCACGTGACTTGTGAGTCGACTCAAAGCGCACCTCCATCTCTGTGTTGTATTTAGCCCCACGCACCTCTCCATCTCATTGCCCTTGTCGCTCTGCCTCACGTGACTTGTGAGTCGACTCAAAGCGCACCTCCATCTCTGTGTTGTATTGAGCCCCACGCACCTCTCCATCTCAGTGCCCTTGTCGCTCTGCCTCACGTGACTTGTGAGTCGACTCAAAGCGCACCTCCATCTCTGTGCTGTATTGAGCCCCACGCACCTCTCCATCTCAGTGCCCTTGTCGCTCTGCCTCACGTCACTTGTGAGTCGACTCAAAGCGCACCTCCATCTCTGTGCTGTATTGAGCCCCACGCACCTCTCCATCTCAGTGCCCTTGTCGCTCTGCCTCACGTCACTTGTGAGTCGACTCAAAGCGCACCTCCATCTCTGTGCTGTATTGAGCCCCACGCACCTCTCCATCTCAGTGCCCTTGTCGCTCTGCCTCACGTCACTTGTGAGTCGACTCAAAGCGCACCTCCATCTCTGTGTTGTATTGAGCCCCACGCACCTCTCCATCTCAGTGCCCTTGTCGCTCTGCCTCACGTCACTTGTGAGTCGACTCAAAGCGCACCTCCATCTCTGTGTTGTATTGAGCCCCACGCACCTCTCCATCTCAGTGCCCTTGTCGCTCTGCCTCACGTCACTTGTGAGTCGACTCAAAGCGCACCTCCATCTCTGTGTTGTATTGAGCCCCACGCACCTCTCCATCTCAGTGCACTTGTCGCTCTGCCTCACGTCACTTGTGAGTCGACTCAAAGCGCACCTCCATCTCTGTGTTGTATTGAGCCCCACGCACCTCTCCATCTCAGTGCCCTTGTCGCTCTGCCTCACGTGACTTGTGAGTCGACTCAAAGCGCACCTCCATCTCTGTGTTGTATTGAGCCCCACGCACCTCTCCATCTCAGTGCCCTTGTCGCTCTGCCTCACGTGACTTGTGAGTCGACTCAAAGCGCACCTCCATCTCTGTGTTGTATTGAGCCCCACGCACCTCTCCATCTCAGTGCCCTTGTCGCTCTGCCTCACGTCACTTGTGAGTCGACTCAAAGCGCACCTCCATCTCTGTGTTGTATTGAGCCCCACGCACCTCTCCATCTCAGTGCCCTTGTCGCTCTGCCTCACGTCACTTGTGAGTCGACTCAAAGCGCACCTCCATCTCTGTGTTGTATTGAGCCCCACGCACCTCTCCATCTCAGTGCCCTTGTCGCTCTGCCTCACGTCACTTGTGAGTCGACTCAAAGCGCACCTCCATCTCTGTGTTGTATTGAGCCCCACGCACCTCTCCATCTCAGTGCCCTTGTCGCTCTGCCTCACGTCACTTGTGAGTCGACTCAAAGCGCACCTCCATCTCTGTGTTGTATTGAGCCCCACGCACCTCTCCATCTCAGTGCCCTTGTCGCTCTGCCTCACGTCACTTGTGAGTCGACTCAAAGCGCACCTCCATCTCTGTGTTGTATTGAGCCCCACGCACCTCTCCATCTCAGTGCCCTTGTCGCTCTGCCTCACGTCACTTGTGAGTCGACTCAAAGCGCACCTCCATCTCTGCGTTGTATTGAGCCCCACGCACCTCTCCATCTCAGTGCCCTTGTCGCTCTGCCTCACGTCACTTGTGAGTCGACTCAAAGCGCACCTCCATCTCTGCGTTGTATTGAGCCCCACGCACCTCTCCATCTCAGTGCCCTTGTCGCTCTGCCTCACGTCACTTGTGAGTCGACTCAAAGCGCACCTCCATCTCTGCGCTGTATTGAGCCCCACGCACCTCTCCATCTCAGTGCCCTTGTCGCTCTGCCTCACGTCACTTGTGAGTCGACTCAAAGCGCACCTCCATCTCTGCGCTGTATTGAGCCCCACGCACCTCTCCATCTCAGTGCCCTTGTCGCTCTGCCTCACGTCACTTGTGAGTCGACTCAAAGCGCACCTCCATCTCTGTGCTGTATTGAGCCCCACGCACCTCTCCATCTCAGTGCCCTTGTCGCTCTGCCTCACGTCACTTGTGAGTCGACTCAAAGCGCACCTCCATCTCTGTGCTGTATTGAGCCCCACGCACCTCTCCATCTCAGTGCCCTTGTCGCTCTGCCTCACGTCACTTGTGAGTCGACTCAAAGCGCACCTCCATCTCTGTGCTGTATTGAGCCCCACGCACCTCTCCATCTCAGTGCCCTTGTCGCTCTGCCTCACGTCACTTGTGAGTCGACTCAAAGCGCACCTCCATCTCTGTGTTGTATTGAGCCCCACGCACCTCTCCATCTCAGTGCCCTTGTCGCTCTGCCTCACGTCACTTGTGAGTCGACTCAAAGCGCACCTCCATCTCTGCGTTGTATTGAGCCCCACGCACCTCTCCATCTCAGTGCCCTTGTCGCTCTGCCTCACGTCACTTGTGAGTCGACTCAAAGCGCACCTCCATCTCTGCGTTGTATTGAGCCCCACGCACCTCTCCATCTCAGTGCCCTTGTCGCTCTGCCTCACGTCACTTGTGAGTCGACTCAAAGCGCACCTCCATCTCTGTGCTGTATTGAGCCCCACGCACCTCTCCATCTCAGTGCCCTTGTCGCTCTGCCTCACGTCACTTGTGAGTCGACTCAAAGCGCACCTCCATCTCTGTGCTGTATTGAGCCCCACGCACCTCTCCATCTCAGTGCCCTTGTCGCTCTGCCTCACGTCACTTGTGAGTCGACTCAAAGCGCACCTCCATCTCTGTGCTGTATTGAGCCCCACGCACCTCTCCATCTCAGTGCCCTTGTCGCTCTGCCTCACGTCACTTGTGAGTCGACTCAAAGCGCACCTCCATCTCTGTGCTGTATTGAGCCCCACGCACCTCCCCATCTCAGTGCCCTTGTCGATCTGCCTCACGTCACTTGTGAGTCGACTCAAAGCGCACCTCCATCTCTGTGCTGTATTGAGCCCCACGCACCTCCCCATCTCAGTGCCCTTGTCGCTCTGCCTCACGTCACTTGTGAGTCGACTCAAAGCGCACCTCCATCTCTGTGCTGTATTGAGCCCCACGCACCTCCCATCTCAGTGCCCTTGTCGCTCTGCCTCCCGTCACTTGTGAGTCGACTCAAAGCGCACCTCCATCTCTGTGCTGTATTGAGCCCCACGCACCTCCCCATCTCAGTGCCCTTGTCGCTCTGCCTCACGTCACTTGTGAGTCGACTCAAAGCGCACCTCCATCTCTGTGCTGTATTGAGCCCCACGCACCTCCCCATCTCAGTGCCCTTGTCGCTCTGCCTCACGTCACTTGTGAGTCGACTCAAAGCGCACCTCCATCTCTGTGCTGTATTGAGCCCCACGCACCTCTCCATCTCAGTGCCCTTGTCGCTCTGCCTCACGTCACTTGTGAGTCGACTCAAAGCGCACCTCCATCTCTGTGCTGTATTGAGCCCCACGCACCTCCCCATCTCAGTGCCCTTGTCGCTCTGCCTCACGTCACTTGTGAGTCGACTCAAAGCGCACCTCCATCTCTGTGCTGTATTGAGCCCCACGCACCTCTCCATCTCAGTGCCCTTGTCGCTCTGCCTCACGTCACTTGTGAGTCGACTCAAAGCGCACCTCCATCTCTGTGCTGTATTGAGCCCCACGCACCTCTCCATCTCAGTGCCCTTGTCGCTCTGCCTCACGTCACTTGTGAGTCGACTCAAAGCGCACCTCCATCTCTGTGCTGTATTGAGCCCCACGCACCTCTCCATCTCAGTGCCCTTGTCGCTCTGCCTCACGTCACTTGTGAGTCGACTCAAAGCGCACCTCCATCTCTGTGCTGTATTGAGCCCCACGCACCTCTCCATCTCAGTGCCCTTGTCGCTCTGCCTCACGTCACTTGTGAGTCGACTCAAAGCGCACCTCCGTCTCTTTGCTGTATTGAGCCCCACGCACCTCCCCATCTCAGTGCCCTTGTCGCTCTGCCTCACGTCACTTGTGAGTCGACTCAAAGCGCACCTCCGTCTCTGTGCTGTATTGAGCCCCACGCACCTCTCCATCTCAGTGCCCTTGTCGCTCTGCCTCACGTCACTTGTGAGTCGACTCAAAGCGCACCTCCATCTCTGTGCTGTATTGAGCCCCACGCACCTCTCCATCTCAGTGCCCTTGTCGCTCTGCCTCACGTCACTTGTGAGTCGACTCAAAGCGCACCTCCATCTCTGTGCTGTATTGAGCCCCACGCACCTCTCCATCTCAGTGCCCTTGTCGCTCTGCCTCACGTCACTTGTGAGTCGACTCAAAGCGCACCTCCATCTCTGTGCTGTATTGAGCCCCACGCACCTCTCCATCTCAGTGCCCTTGTCGCTCTGCCTCACGTCACTTGTGAGTCGACTCAAAGCGCACCTCCATCTCTGTGCTGTATTGAGCCCCACGCACCTCCCCATCTCAGTGCCCTTGTCGCTCTGCCTCACGTCACTTGTGAGTCGACTCAAAGCGCACCTCCATCTCTGTGCTGTATTGAGCCCCACGCACCTCCCCATCTCAGTGCCCTTGTCGCTCTGCCTCACGTCACTTGTGAGTCGACTCAAAGCGCACCTCCATCTCTGTGCTGTATTGAGCCCCACGCACCTCCCATCTCAGTGCCCTTGTCGCTCTGCCTCACGTCACTTGTGAGTCGACTCAAAGCGCACCTCCATCTCTGTGCTGTATTGAGCCCCACGCACCTCCCATCTCAGTGCCCTTGTCGCTCTGCCTCACGTCACTTGTGAGTCGACTCAAAGCGCACCTCCATCTCTGTGCTGTATTGAGCCCCACGCACCTCCCATCTCAGTGCCCTTGTCGCTCTGCCTCACGTCACTTGTGAGTCGACTCAAAGAGCACCTCCATCTCTGTGCTGTATTGAGCCCCACGCACCTCCCATCTCAGTGCCCTTGTCGCTCTGCCTCCCGTGACTTGTGAGTCGACTCAAAGAGCACCTCCATCTCTGTGCTGTATTGAGCCCCACGCACCTCCCCATCTCAGTGCCCTTGTCGCTCTGCCTCACGTGACTTGTGAGTCGACTCAAAGCGCACCTCCATCTCTGTGCTGTATTGAGCCCCACGCACCTCTCCATCTCAGTGCCCTTGTCGCTCTGCCTCACGTGACTTGTGAGTCGACTCAAAGCGCACCTCCATCTCTGTGCTGTATTGAGCCCCACGCACCTCTCCATCTCAGTGCCCTTGTCGCTCTGCCTCACGTGACTTGTGAGTCGACTCAAAGCGCACCTCCATCTCTGTGCTGTATTGAGCCCCACGCACCTCCCCATCTCAGTGCCCTTGTCGCTCTGCCTCACGTGACTTGTGAGTCGACTCAAAGCGCACCTCCATCTCTGTGCTGTATTGAGCCCCACGCACCTCCCCATCTCAGTGCCCTTGTCGCTCTGCCTCACGTGACTTGTGAGTCGACTCAAAGCGCACCTCCATCTCTGTGCTGTATTGAGCCCCACGCACCTCTCCATCTCAGTGCCCTTGTCGCTCTGCCTCACGTGACTTGTGAGTCGACTCAAAGCGCACCTCCATCTCTGTGCTGTATTGAGCCCCACGCACCTCTCCATCTCAGTGCCCTTGTCGCTCTGCCTCACGTGACTTGTGCGTCGACTCAAAGCGCACCTCCATCTCTGTGTGGTATTGAGCCCCACGCACCTCTCCATCTCATCGCCCTTGTCGCTCTGCCTTACGTGACTTGTGCGTCGACTCAAAGCGCACCTCCATCTCTGCGTTGTATTGAGCCCCACGCACCTCTCCATCTCAGTGCCCTTGTCGCTCTGCCTCACGTGACTTGTGCGTCGACTCAAAGCGCACCTCCATCTCTGTGTGGTATTGAGCCCCACGCACCTCTCCATCTCATCGCCCTTGTCGCTCTGCCTTACGTGACTTGTGCGTCGACTCAAAGCGCACCTCCATCTCTGCGTTGTATTGAGCCCCACGCACCTCTCCATCTCATCGCCCTTGTCGCTCTGCCTCACGTGACTTGTGAGTCGACTCAAAGCGCACCTCCATCTCTGCGTTGTATTGAGCCCCACGCACCTCTCCATCTCATCGCCCTTGTCGCTCTGCCTCACGTGACTTGTGAGTCGACTCAAAGCGCACCTCCATCTCTGCGTTGTATTGAGCCCCACGCACCTCTCCATCTCAGTGCCCTTCTCGCTCTGCCTCACGTGACTTGTGAGTCGACTCAAAGCGCACCTCCATCTCTGCGTCGTATTGAGCCCCACGCACCTCTCCATCTCAGTGCCCTTCTCGCTCTGCCTCCCGTCACTTGTGAGTCGACTCAAAGCGCACCTCCATCTCTGTGCTGTATTGAGCCCCACGCACCTCTCCATCTCAGTGCCCTTGCCGCTCTGCCTCCCGTGACTTGTGAGTCGACTCAAAGCGCACCTCCATCTCTGTGTTGTATTGAGCCCCACGCACCTCTCCATCTCAGTGCCCTTGCCGCTCTGCCTCACGTGACTTGTGAGTCGACTCAAAGCGCACCTCCATCTCTGTGTTGTATTGAGCCCCACGCACCTCTCCATCTCAGTGCCCTTGTCGCTCTGCCTCACGTGACTTGTGAGACGATTCAAAACGCACCACAATCTCTGTGTTGTATTGAGCCCCACGCACCTCTCCATCTCAGTGCTCTGGTCGCTCTGCCTCACGTGACTTGTGAGTCGACTCAAAGCGCACCTCCATCTCTGTGCTGTATTGAGCCCCACGCACCTCTCCATCTCAGTGCTCTTGTCGCTCTGCCTCACGTGACTTGTGAGTCGACTCAAAGCGCACCTCCATCTCTGTGCTGTATTGAGCCCCACGCACCTCTCCATCTCAGTGCCCTGGTCGCTCTGCCTCACGTGACTTGTGAGTCGACTCAAAGCGCACCTCCATCTCTGTGCTGTATTGTGCCCCACGCACCTCTCCATCTCAGTGCCCTGGTCGCTCTGCCTCACGTGACTTGTGAATCGACTCAAAGCGCACCTCCATCTCTGTGCTGTATTGAGCCCCACGCACCTCTCCATCTCAGTGCCCTTGTCGCTCTGCCTCACGTGACTTGTGGGTCGACTCAAAGCGCACCTCCATCTCTGTGTCGTATTGAGCCCCACGCACCTCTCCATCTCAGTGCCCTTGTCGCTCTGCCTCACGTGACTTGTGGGTCGACTCAAAGCGCACCTCCATCTCTGTGTCGTATTGAGCCCCACGCACCTCTCCATCTCAGTGCCCTTGTCGCTCTGCCTCACGTGACTTGTGGGTCGACTCAAAGCGCACCTCCATCTCTGTGTCGTATTGAGCCCCACGCACCTCTCCATCTCAGTGCCCTTGTCGCTCTGCCTCACGTGACTTGTGGGTCGACTCAAAGCGCACCTCCATCTCTGTGTCGTATTGAGCCCCACGCACCTCTCCATCTCAGTGCCCTTGTCGCTCTGCCTCACGTGACTTGTGCGTCGACTCAAAGCGCACCTCCATCTCTGTGTCGTATTGAGCCCCACGCACCTCTCCATCTCAGTGCACTTGTCGCTCTGCCTCCCGTGACTTGTGAGTCGACTCAAAGCGCACCTCCATCTCTGTGCTGTATTGAGCCCCACGCACCTCTCCATCTCAGTGCCCTTGTCGCTCTGCCTCACGTGACTTGTGAGTCGACTCAAACCGCACCTCCATCTCTGTGTTGTATTGAGCCCCACGCACCTCTCCATCTCAGTGCCCTTGTCGCTCTGCCTCCCGTGACTTGTGAGTCGACTCAAAGCGCACCTCCATCTCTGTGTTGTATTGAGCCCCACGCACCTCTCCATCTCAGTGCCCTTGTCGCTCTGCCTCACGTGACTTGTGAGACGATTCAAAGCGCACCTCCATCTCTGTGTTGTATTGAGCCCCACGCACCTCTCCATCTCAGTGCTCTTGTCGCTCTGCCTCACGTGACTTGTGAGACGATTCAAAGCGCACCACAATCTCTGTGTCGTATTGAGCCCCACGCACCTCTCCATCTCAGTGCCCTTGTCGCTCTCCCTCACGTGGCTTGTGAGTCGACTCAAAGCGCACCTCCATCTCTGTGTCGTATTAAGCCCCACGCACCTCTTCATCTCAGTGCCCTTGTCGCTCTTCCTCACGTGACTTGTGAGTCGACTCAAAGCGCACCTCCATCTCTGTGTCGTATTGAGCCCCACGCACCTCTCCATCTCAGTGCCCTTGTCGCTCTGCCTCACGTGACTTGTGAGTCGACTCAAAGCGCACCTCCATCTCTGTGTCGTATTGAGCCCCACGCACCTCCCCATCTCAGTGCCCTTGTCGCTCTGCCTCCCGTGACTTGTGCGTCGACTCAAAGCGCACCTCCATCTCTGTGCCGTATTGAGCCCCACGCACCTCCCCATCTCAGTGCCCTTGTCGCTCTGCCTCCCGTGACTTGTGCGTCGACTCAAAGCGCACCTCCATCTCTGTGCCGTATTGAGCCCCACGCACCTCCTCATCTCAGTGCCCTTGTCGCTCTGCCTCCCGTGACTTGTGCGTCGACTCAAAGCGCACCTCCATCTCTGTGCTGTATTGAGCCCCACGCACCTCCCCATCTCATTGCCCTTGTCCCTCTGCCTCACGTGACTTGTGGGTCGACAAAAAGCGCACCTCCATCTCCGTGTCGTATTGAGCCCCACGCACCTCCCCATCTCATTGCCCTTGTCCCTCTGCCTCACGTGACTTGTGGGTCGACAAAAAGCGCACCTCCATCTCCGTGTCGTATTGAGCCCCACGCACCTCTCCATCTCAGTGCCCTTATCGCTCTGCCTCACGTGACTTGTGAGTCGACAAAAAGCGCACCTCCATCTCCCTGTCGTATTGAGCCCCACGCACCTCTCCATCTCAGTGCCCTTATCGCTCTGCCTCACGTGACTTGTGAGTCGACTCAAAGCGCACCTCCATCTGTGTGTCGTATTGAGCCCCACGCACCTCTCCATCTCAGTGCCCTTGTCGTTCTGCCTCACGTGACTTGTGAGTCGACTCAAAGCGCACCTCCATCTCTGTGTCGTATTGAGCCCCACGCACCTCTCCATCTCAGTGCCCATGTCGTTCTGCCTCACGTGACTTGTGAGTCGACTCAAAGCGCACCTCCATCTCTGTGTCGTATTGAGCCCCACGCACCTCTCCATCTCAGTGCCCTTGTCGTTCTGCCTCACGTGACTTGTGAGTCGACTCAAAGCGCACCACCATCTCTGTGTTGTAGTGAGCCCCACGCACCTCTCCATCTCAGTGCCCTTGTCGCTCTGCCTCGCGTGACTTGTGAGTCGACTCAAAACGCACCTCCATCTCTGTGTCGTAGTGAGCCCCAAGCACCTCTCCATCTCAGTGCTCTTGTCGCTCTGCCTCGCGTGACTTGTGAGTCGACTCAAAACGCACCTCCATCTCTGTGTCGTAGTGAGCCCCAAGCACCTCTCCATCTCAGTGCTCTTGTCGCTCTGCCTCGCGTGACTTGTGAGTCGACTCAAAACGCACCTCCATCTCTGTGTCGTAGTGAGCCCCACGCACCTCTCCATCTCAGTGCCCTTGTCGCTCTGCCTCGCGTGACTTGTGAGTCGACTCAAAACGCACCTCCATCTCTGTGTCGTAGTGAGCCCCACGCACCTCTCCATCTCAGTGCCCTTGTCGCTCTGCATCGCGTGACTTGTGAGTCGACTCAAAGCGCACCTCCATCTCTGTGTCGTAGTGAGCCCCACGCACCTCTCCATCTCAGTGCCCTTGTCGCCCTGCATCGCGTGACTTGTGAGTCGACTCAAAGCGCACCTCCATCTCTGTGTCGTAGTGAGCCCCACGCACCTCTCCATCTCAGTGCTCTTGTCGCCCTGCCTCACGTGACTTGTGAGTCGACTCAAAACGCACCTCCATCTCTATGTCGTAGTGAGCCCCACGCATCTCTCCATCTCAGTGCCCTTGTCACTCTGCCTCATGTGACTTGTGAGTCGACTCAAAACGCACCTCCATCTCTGTGTCGTTGTTTCCATTTCGTTCCATGTGGTTCTCAAAATGTGAGCGCCTGAACTTTGCGTGGTACGCCCATTATAGGTGCGCATACTAACCAGACTGCCCAACGCATAACTTTGACTGGTCCACTGCATTAGATGCCTCTTCTTTTGTGCTGGTCCACTAGATTAGACTATTTTCCGTATCCACACCAAGTGTTTCCATTTCGTTCCATGTGGTTCTCAAAAATTGAGCGCCTGAACTGTGCATGGTACGCCCATTATAGGTGCGCATACTGACCAGACTGCCCAACGCATCACTCAAACTGATCAATTGCATTGAATGCCTCTTCTTTTGTGCTAGTCCACTAGATTATACCATTTTCCACATCCACAACAATTGTTTCCATTTCGTTCCATGTGGTTCTCAAAATTCGAGCGACTGAACTATGCGTGGTACGCCCATTATAGGTGCGCATACTGACCAGACTACCCAATGTATCACTTTGACTGGTCCACTGCATTGGATGCCTCTTCTTTTGCGCTAGTCCACTGGATTGGACCATTTTTCAAATCCACAACAATAGTTTCCATTTCGTTCCAAATGGTTCTCAAAATTTGAGCTCCTGAACTCTGCCTGGTACGCCCATAATAGGTGCGCATACCGACGAGACTGCCCAACGCATCACTTTGACTGCATTGGATGCCTCTTCTTTTATGCTAGTCCACTAGATTATACTATTTTCCACATCCACAACAAGTGCTTTCATTTCGTTCCATGTGGTTCTCAAAATTGAGCGCCTGAACTCTGCCTGGTACCCCCATTATAGGTGCGCATACTGACCAGACTGCCCAACGTATCACATTGACTGGTCCACTGCATTAGTGGACTAGCACAAAACAATAGGCATCCAATGCAGTGGACCAGTCAAAGTGATGCGTTGGGCAGTCTGGTCAGTATGCGCACCAATAATGGGCGTACCACGCATAGATCAAGCGCTCAAAATTTGAGAACCACATGGAACGAAATGGAAATACTTGTTGTGGATGTGAAAAATAGTCTTATGTAGTGGACTAGCATAAAATAAGAGGCATCCAATGCAGTCAAAGTGATGCGTTCGGCAGTCTCGTCGGTATGCGCACCTATTATGGGCGTACCAGGCAGAGTTCAGGAGCTCAAATTTTGAGAACCATTTGGAACGAAATGGAAAAAAAGTGTTATGGATGTGGAAAATAGTCTAATCTAATGGACTAGCACAAAAGAAGAGGCATCCAATGCAGTTGAACAGTCAAAGTGATGCGTTGGGTAGTCTGGTCAGTATGCGCACCTATAATGGGCGTACCACGCATAGTTCAGGCGCTCAAATTTTGAGAACCACATGGAATGAAATGGAAACACTTGTTGTGGATGTAGAAAATAGTCCAATCTAGTAGAATAGCACAAATGAAGAGGCATCCAATGCATTGGACCAGTCATGTGATGCGTTGGGTAGTCTGGTCAGTATGCGCAACTATAGTTGGCATACCTGCAAAGTTCAGGAGCTCAAGTTTTGAGAACCACATGGAACGAAATGAAAACACTTGTTGTGGATGTGGAAAAGATTCTAATCTAGTGGACTAGTGCAAGTGAAGAGGCATCCAATGCAGTGGATCAGTCAAAGTGATGCGATGGGTAGTCTGGTCAGTATGCGCACCTATAATGGGCGTACCACGCAGAATTCAGGCCCTCAAATTTTGAGAACCACATGGAACCACATGGAACGAAATGGAAACACTTGTTGTGGATGTGGAAAATAGTCTAATCTAGTGGACTAGTGCAAAAGAAGAGGCATCCAATGCAGTGGACCAGTCAAAGTGATGCGTAGGGTAGTCTGGTTAGTATGCGCACCTATAATGGGCGTACCACGCATAGTTCAGGCACTCAAATTTTGAGAACCACATGGAACGAAATGGAACACTTACTATGGATGTGGAAAATAGTCTAATTTAGTGGACTAGCACAAATCAAGAGGCATCCAATGCAGTGGACCAGTCAAAGTGATGCGCTGGGTACTCTGGTTAGTATGCGCACCTATAATCGGCGTACCACGCATAGTTCAGGAGCTCAAATTTTGAGAGCCACATGGAATTTAATTGAAACACTTGTTGTGGACGTAGAAAATAGTCTAATCCAGTGGAGTTGCACAAAAGAAGAGGCATTCAATGCAGTGGACCAGTCAAAGTGATGCGTTGGGCAGTCTGGTCAGTTTGCGCACCTATTATGGGCGCACCAGGCAGAGTTCAGGCGCTCAAATTTGGAGAACCACATGGAAAGAAATGGATAAAATTGTTGTGGATGTGGAAAAAAGTATAATCAGGTGGACTAGAACAAAAGAAGAGGCATCCAATGCAGTGGACCAGTCAAAGTGATGCGTTGGGTAGTCTGGTTAGTATGCGCACATATAATGGGCATACCACGCAGAGTTCAGGCGCTCAAATTTTGAGAACCACATGGAACAAATTGGAAAAAAATGTTGTGGATGTGGAAAATAGTCTAATCTAGTGGACTAGCACAAAAGAATGGGCATCCAATGCAGTGGACCAGTGAAAGTGATGCGTTGGGTAGTCTGGTTAGAATGCGCACCTATAATGGGCGTACCACGCATAGTTCAGGCACTCAAATTTTGAGAACCACATGGAAAGAAATGGAAACACTTACTATGGATGTGGAAAATAGTCTAATCTAGTGGACTAGCACAAATCAAGAGGCATCCAATGCAGTGGACCAGTCAAAGTGATGCGCTGGGTACTCTGGTTAGTATGCGCACCTTTAATCGGCGTACCACGCATAATTCAGGAGCTCAAATTTTGAGAGCCACATGGAATTTAATGGAAACACTTGTTGTAGACGTGGAAAACAGTCTAATCTAGTGGAATAGCACAAAAGAAGAGGCATCCAATGCAGTGGAGCAGTCAAAGTGATGAGTTGGGCAGTCTGGTCAGTATGCGCACCTATTATGGGCGTACCAGGCAGAGTTGAGGAGCTCAAAAATTTGAGAACCACATGGAACGAAATGGAACAGATTGTTGTGGATGTGGAAGATAGTCTAACCTAGTGGATTAGCACAAAAAAGAGGCATCCAATGCAGTGGACCAGTCAAAGTGGTGCGTTGGACAGTGTGATCAGCATGCGCACCTATTATGGGCGTACCAGGCAGAGTTGAGGAGCTCAAATTTTGAGAACCACATGGAATGAAATGGAAACACTTGTTGTGGATGTGGAAAATAGTCTAATCTAGTGGACTAGCACAAAAGAAGAGGCATCCAATGCAGTGGACCAGTCAAAGTTATGCGTTGGGCAGTCTGGTCAGTATGCGCACGTATAATGGGCGTACCACGCATAGTTCAGGCACTCAAATTTTGAGAACCACATGGAACGAAATGGAAACACTTGTTGTGGATGTGTAAAATAGTCTAATCTAGTAGACTAGCACAAAAGAAGAGGCATCCGATGCAGTGGACCAGTCAAAGTGATGCGTTGGGCAGACTAGTCAGTATGCGCACCAATTATGGGCGTACCAAGCATAGTTCAGGAGCTCAAATTTTGAGAACCCCATGGAACGAAATGGAAACACTTGTTGGGGATGTGGAAAATGGTCTAATCTAGTGGAATAGCACAAAAGAAGAGGCATCCGATGCAGTGCACCAGTCAAAGTGATGCGTGGGGCAATCTGGTCAGTATGCACACCTATAATGGGCGTACCACACATAGTTCAGGCGCTCAAATTTTGAGAACCACATCAATTGTTGTGGACGTGGAAAATAGTCTACCCTAGTGGACTAGCGCAAAAGAAGAGGCGTCCAATGGAGCGGAGCAGTCAAGGTGGTGCGTCGGGCAGTCTGGTCAGTATGCGCAGCTACAATGGGCGTACCAGGCGGAGTTCAGGCGCTCAAATTGTGAGAACCACATGGAACGAGGTGGAAACACTTGTTTTGGACGCGGAAGGTAGTCTAATCCAGTGGACTAGCGCAAAAGAAGAGGCGTCCAATGGAGCGGAGCAGTCAAGGTGGTGCGTCGGGCAGTCTGATCAGTATGCGCAGCTACAATGGGCGTACCAGGCGGAGTTCAGGCGCTCAAATTGTGAGAACCACATGGAACGAGGTGGAAACACTTGTTTTGGACGCGGAAGGTAGTCTAATCCAGTGGACTAGCGCAAAAGAAGAGGCGTCCAATGGAGCGGAGCAGTCAAGGTGGTGCGTCGGGCAGTCTGGTCAGTATGCGCAGCTACAGTGGGCGTACCAGGCGGAGTTCAGGCGCTCAAATTGTGAGAACCACATGGAACGAGGTGGAAACACTTGTTTTGGACGCGGAAGGTAGTCTAATCCAGTGGACTAGCGCAAAAGAAGAGGCGTCCAATGAATGGAGCGGAGCAGTCAAGGTGGTGCGTCGGGCAGTCTGGTCAGTATGCGCAGCTACAGTGGGCGTACCAGGCGGAGTTCAGGCGCTCAAATTGTGAGAACCACATGGAACGAGGTGGAAACACTTGTTGTGGACGCGGAAGGTAGTCTAATCCAGTGGACTAGCGCAAAAGAAGAGGCGTCCAATGAATGGAGCGGAGCAGTCAAGGTGGTGCGTCGGGCAGTCTGGTCAGTATGCGCAGCTACAGTGGGCGTACCAGGCGGAGTTCAGGCGCTCAAATTGTGAGAACCACATGGAACGAGGTGGAAACACTTGTTGTGGACGCGGAAGGTAGTCTAATCCAGTGGACTAGCGCAAAAGAAGAGGCGTCCAATGAATGGAGCGGAGCAGTCAAGGTGGTGCGTCGGGCAGTCTGGTCAGTATGCGCAGCTACAGTGGGCGTACCAGGCGGAGTTCAGGCGCTCAAATTGTGAGAACCACATGGAACGAGGTGGAAACACTTGTTGTGGACGCGGAAGGTAGTCTAATCCAGTGGACTAGCGCAAAAGAAGAGGCGTCCAATGAATGGAGCGGAGCAGTCAAGGTGGTGCGTCGGGCAGTCTGGTCAGTATGCGCAGCTACAGTGGGCGTACCAGGCGGAGTTCAGGCGCTCAAATTGTGAGAACCACATGGAACGAGGTGGAAACACTTGTTGTGGACGCGGAAGGTAGTCTAATCCAGTGGACTAGCGCAAAAGAAGAGGCGTCCAATGAATGGAGCGGAGCAGTCAAGGTGGTGCGTCGGGCAGTCTGGTCAGTATGCGCAGCTACAGTGGGCGTACCAGGCGGAGTTCGGGCGCTCAAATTGTGAGAACCACATGGAACGAGGTGGAAACACTTGTTGTGGACGCGGAAGGTAGTCTAATCCAGTGGACTAGCGCAAAAGAAGAGGCGTCCAATGAATGGAGCGGAGCAGTCAAGGTGGTGCGTCGGGCAGTCTGGTCAGTATGCGCAGCTACAGTGGGCGTACCAGGCGGAGTTCAGGCGCTCAAATTGTGAGAACCACATGGAACGAGGTGGAAACACTTGTTGTGGACGCGGAAGGTAGTCTAATCCAGTGGACTAGCGCAAAAGAAGAGGCGTCCAATGAATGGAGCGGAGCAGTCAAGGTGGTGCGTCGGGCAGTCTGGTCAGTATGCGCAGCTACAGTGGGCGTACCAGGCGGAGTTCAGGCGCTCAAATTGTGAGAACCACATGGAACGAGGTGGAAACACTTGTTGTGGACGCGGAAGGTAGTCTAATCCAGTGGACTAGCGCAAAAGAAGAGGCGTCCAATGAATGGAGCGGAGCAGTCAAGGTGGTGCGTCGGGCAGTCTGGTCAGTATGCGCAGCTACAGTGGGCGTACCAGGCGGAGTTCAGGCGCTCAAATTGTGAGAACCACATGGAACGAGGTGGAAACACTTGTTGTGGACGCGGAAGGTAGTCTAATCCAGTGGACTAGCGCAAAAGAAGAGGCGTCCAATGAATGGAGCGGAGCAGTCAAGGTGGTGCGTCGGGCAGTCTGGTCAGTATGCGCAGCTACAGTGGGCGTACCAGGCGGAGTTCAGGCGCTCAAATTGTGAGAACCACATGGAACGAGGTGGAAACACTTGTTGTGGACGCGGAAGGTAGTCTAATCCAGTGGACTAGCGCAAAAGAAGAGGCGTCCAATGAATGGAGCGGAGCAGTCAAGGTGGTGCGTCGGGCAGTCTGGTCAGTATGCGCAGCTACAGTGGGCGTACCAGGCGGAGTTCAGGCGCTCAAATTGTGAGAACCACATGGAACGAGGTGGAAACACTTGTTGTGGACGCGGAAGGTAGTCTAATCCAGTGGACTAGCGCAAAAGAAGAGGCGTCCAATGAATGGAGCGGAGCAGTCAAGGTGGTGCGTCGGGCAGTCTGGTCAGTATGCGCAGCTACAGTGGGCGTACCAGGCGGAGTTCAGGCGCTCAAATTGTGAGAACCACATGGAACGAGGTGGAAACACTTGTTGTGGACGCGGAAGGTAGTCTAATCCAGTGGACTAGCGCAAAAGAAGAGGCGTCCAATGAATGGAGCGGAGCAGTCAAGGTGGTGCGTCGGGCAGTCTGGTCAGTATGCGCAGCTACAGTGGGCGTACCAGGCGGAGTTCAGGCGCTCAAATTGTGAGAACCACATGGAACGAGGTGGAAACACTTGTTGTGGACGCGGAAGGTAGTCTAATCCAGTGGACTAGCGCAAAAGAAGAGGCGTCCAATGAATGGAGCGGAGCAGTCAAGGTGGTGCGTCGGGCAGTCTGGTCAGTATGCGCAGCTACAGTGGGCGTACCAGGCGGAGTTCAGGCGCTCAAATTGTGAGAACCACATGGAACGAGGTGGAAACACTTGTTGTGGACGCGGAAGGTAGTCTAATCCAGTGGACTAGCGCAAAAGAAGAGGCGTCCAATGAATGGAGCGGAGCAGTCAAGGTGGTGCGTCGGGCAGTCTGGTCAGTATGCGCAGCTACAGTGGGCGTACCAGGCGGAGTTCAGGCGCTCAAATTGTGAGAACCACATGGAACGAGGTGGAAACACTTGTTGTGGACGCGGAAGGTAGTCTAATCCAGTGGACTAGCGCAAAAGAAGAGGCGTCCAATGAATGGAGCGGAGCAGTCAAGGTGGTGCGTCGGGCAGTCTGGTCAGTATGCGCAGCTACAGTGGGCGTACCAGGCGGAGTTCAGGCGCTCAAATTGTGAGAACCACATGGAACGAGGTGGAAACACTTGTTGTGGACGCGGAAGGTAGTCTAATCCAGTGGACTAGCGCAAAAGAAGAGGCGTCCAATGAATGGAGCGGAGCAGTCAAGGTGGTGCGTCGGGCAGTCTGGTCAGTATGCGCAGCTACAGTGGGCGTACCAGGCGGAGTTCAGGCGCTCAAATTGTGAGAACCACATGGAACGAGGTGGAAACACTTGTTGTGGACGCGGAAGGTAGTCTAATCCAGTGGACTAGCGCAAAAGAAGAGGCGTCCAATGAATGGAGCGGAGCAGTCAAGGTGGTGCGTCGGGCAGTCTGGTCAGTATGCGCAGCTACAGTGGGCGTACCAGGCGGAGTTCAGGCGCTCAAATTGTGAGAACCACATGGAACGAGGTGGAAACACTTGTTGTGGACGCGGAAGGTAGTCTAATCCAGTGGACTAGCGCAAAAGAAGAGGCGTCCAATGAATGGAGCGGAGCAGTCAAGGTGGTGCGTCGGGCAGTCTGGTCAGTATGCGCAGCTACAGTGGGCGTACCAGGCGGAGTTCAGGCGCTCAAATTGTGAGAACCACATGGAACGAGGTGGAAACACTTGTTGTGGACGCGGAAGGTAGTCTAATCCAGTGGACTAGCGCAAAAGAAGAGGCGTCCAATGAATGGAGCGGAGCAGTCAAGGTGGTGCGTCGGGCAGTCTGGTCAGTATGCGCAGCTACAATGGGCGTACCAGGCGGAGTTCAGGCGCTCAAATTGTGAGAACCACATGGAACGAGGTGGAAACACTTGTTGTGGACGCGGAAGGTAGTCTAATCCAGTGGACTAGCGCAAAAGAAGAGGCGTCCAATGAATGGAGCGGAGCAGTCAAGGTGGTGCGTCGGGCAGTCTGGTCAGTATGCGCAGCTACAATGGGCGTACCAGGCGGAGTTCAGGCGCTCAAATTGTGAGAACCACATGGAACGAGGTGGAAACACTTGTTGTGGACGCGGAAGGTAGTCTAATCCAGTGGACTAGCGCAAAAGAAGAGGCGTCCAATGAATGGAGCGGAGCAGTCAAGGTGGTGCGTCGGGCAGTCTGGTCAGTATGCGCAGCTACAATGGGCGTACCAGGCGGAGTTCAGGCGCTCAAATTGTGAGAACCACATGGAACGAGGTGGAAACACTTGTTGTGGACGCGGAAGGTAGTCTAATCCAGTGGACTAGCGCAAAAGAAGAGGCGTCCAATGAATGGAGCGGAGCAGTCAAGGTGGTGCGTCGGGCAGTCTGGTCAGTATGCGCAGCTACAATGGGCGTACCAGGCGGAGTTCAGGCGCTCAAATTGTGAGAACCACATGGAACGAGGTGGAAACACTTGTTGTGGACGCGGAAGGTTGTCTAATCCAGTGGACTAGCGCAAAAGAAGAGGCGTCCAATGAATGGAGCGGAGCAGTCAAGGTGGTGCGTCGGGCAGTCTGGTCAGTATGCGCAGCTACAATGGGCGTACCAGGCGGAGTTCAGGCGCTCAAATTGTGAGAACCACATGGAACGAGGTGGAAACACTTGTTGTGGACGCGGAAGGTTGTCTAATCCAGTGGACTAGCGCAAAAGAAGAGGCGTCCAATGAATGGAGCGGAGCAGTCAAGGTGGTGCGTCGGGCAGTCTGGTCAGTATGCGCAGCTACAATGGGCGTACCAGGCGGAGTTCAGGCGCTCGAATTGTGAGAACCACATGGAACGAGGTGGAAACACTTGTTGTGGACGCGGAAGGTTGTCTAATCCAGTGGACTAGCGCAAAAGAAGAGGCGTCCAATGAATGGAGCGGAGCAGTCAAGGTGGTGCGTCGGGCAGTCTGGTCAGTATGCGCAGCTACAATGGGCGTACCACGCGGAGTTCAGGCGCTCGAATTGTGAGAACCACATGGAACGAGGTGGAAACACTTGTTGTGGACGCGGAAGGTTGTCTAATCCAGTGGACTAGCGCAAAAGAAGAGGCGTCCAATGGAGCGGAGCAGTCAAGGTGGTGCGTCGGGCAGTCTGGTCAGTATGCGCAGCTACAATGGGCGTACCAGGCGGAGTTCAGGCGCTCGAATTGTGAGAACCACATGGAACGAGGTGGAAACACTTGTTGTGGACGCGGAAGGTTGTCTAATCCAGTGGACTAGCGCAAAAGAAGAGGCGTCCAATGGAGCGGAGCAGTCAAGGTGGTGCGTCGGGCAGTCTGGTCAGTATGCGCAGCTACAATGGGCGTACCAGGCGGAGTTCAGGCGCTCGAATTGTGAGAACCACATGGAACGAGGTGGAAACACTTGTTGTGGACGCGGAAGGTTGTCTAATCCAGTGGACTAGCGCAAAAGAAGAGGCGTCCAATGGAGCGGAGCAGTCAAGGTGGTGCGTCGGGCAGTCTGGTCAGTATGCGCAGCTACAATGGGCGTACCAGGCGGAGTTCAGGCGCTCGAATTGTGAGAACCACATGGAACGAGGTGGAAACACTTGTTGTGGACGCGGAAGGTTGTCTAATCCAGTGGACTAGCGCAAAAGAAGAGGCGTCCAATGGAGCGGAGCAGTCAAGGTGGTGCGTCGGGCAGTCTGGTCAGTATGCGCAGCTACAATGGGCGTACCAGGCGGAGTTCAGGCGCTCGAATTGTGAGAACCACATGGAACGAGGTGGAAACACTTGTTGTGGACGCGGAAGGTTGTCTAATCCAGTGGACTAGCGCAAAAGAAGAGGCGTCCAATGGAGCGGAGCAGTCAAGGTGGTGCGTCGGGCAGTCTGGTCAGTATGCGCAGCTACAATGGGCGTACCAGGCGGAGTTCAGGCGCTCGAATTGTGAGAACCACATGGAACGAGGTGGAAACACTTGTTGTGGACGCGGAAGGTTGTCTAATCCAGTGGACTAGCGCAAAAGAAGAGGCGTCCAATGGAGCGGAGCAGTCAAGGTGGTGCGTCGGGCAGTCTGGTCAGTATGCGCAGCTACAATGGGCGTACCAGGCGGAGTTCAGGCGCTCGAATTGTGAGAACCACATGGAACGAGGTGGAAACACTTGTTGTGGACGCGGAAGGTTGTCTAATCCAGTGGACTAGCGCAAAAGAAGAGGCGTCCAATGGAGCGGAGCAGTCAAGGTGGTGCGTCGGGCAGTCTGGTCAGTATGCGCAGCTACAATGGGCGTACCAGGCGGAGTTCAGGCGCTCGAATTGTGAGAACCACATGGAACGAGGTGGAAACACTTGTTGTGGACGCGGAAGGTTGTCTAATCCAGTGGACTAGCGCAAAAGAAGAGGCGTCCAATGGAGCGGAGCAGTCAAGGTGGTGCGTCGGGCAGTCTGGTCAGTATGCGCAGCTACAATGGGCGTACCAGGCGGAGTTCAGGCGCTCGAATTGTGAGAACCACATGGAACGAGGTGGAAACACTTGTTGTGGACGCGGAAGGTTGTCTAATCCAGTGGACTAGCGCAAAAGAAGAGGCGTCCAATGGAGCGGAGCAGTCAAGGTGGTGCGTCGGGCAGTCTGGTCAGTATGCGCAGCTACAATGGGCGTACCAGGCGGAGTTCAGGCGCTCGAATTGTGAGAACCACATGGAACGAGGTGGAAACACTTGTTGTGGACGCGGAAGGTTGTCTAATCCAGTGGACTAGCGCAAAAGAAGAGGCGTCCAATGGAGCGGAGCAGTCAAGGTGGTGCGTCGGGCAGTCTGGTCAGTATGCGCAGCTACAATGGGCGTACCAGGCGGAGTTCAGGCGCTCGAATTGTGAGAACCACATGGAACGAGGTGGAAACACTTGTTGTGGACGCGGAAGGTTGTCTAATCCAGTGGACTAGCGCAAAAGAAGAGGCGTCCAATGGAGCGGAGCAGTCAAGGTGGTGCGTCGGGCAGTCTGGTCAGTATGCGCAGCTACAATGGGCGTACCAGGCGGAGTTCAGGCGCTCGAATTGTGAGAACCACATGGAACGAGGTGGAAACACTTGTTGTGGACGCGGAAGGTTGTCTAATCCAGTGGACTAGCGCAAAAGAAGAGGCGTCCAATGGAGCGGAGCAGTCAAGGTGGTGCGTCGGGCAGTCTGGTCAGTATGCGCAGCTACAATGGGCGTACCACGCCGAGTTCAGGCGCTCGAATTGTGAGAACCACATGGAACGAGGTGGAAACACTTGTTGTGGACGCGGAAGGTTGTCTAATCCAGTGGACTAGCGCAAAAGAAGAGGCGTCCAATGGAGCGGAG
Organism: Closterium sp. Naga37s-1; assembly: GCA_947471745.1. Lineage (NCBI taxonomy): Eukaryota > Viridiplantae > Streptophyta > Zygnematophyceae > Desmidiales > Closteriaceae > Closterium > Closterium sp. Naga37s-1. Next base: position 502,270 of record CANJKZ010000947.1, on the reverse strand, counting down.
CAGTCAAGGTGGTGCGTCGGGCAGTCTGGTCAGTATGCGCAGCTACAATGGGCGTACCACGCCGAGTTCAGGCGCTCGAATTGTGAGAACCACATGGAACGAGGTGGAAACACTTGTTGTGGACGCGGAAGGTTGTCTAATCCAGTGGACTAGCGCAAAAGAAGAGGCGTCCAATGGAGCGGAGCAGTCAAGGTGGTGCGTCGGGCAGTCTGGTCAGTATGCGCAGCTACAATGGGCGTACCACGCCGAGTTCAGGCGCTCGAATTGTGAGAACCACATGGAACGAGGTGGAAACACTTGTTGTGGACGCGGAAGGTTGTCTAATCCAGTGGACTAGCGCAAAAGAAGAGGCGTCCAATGGAGCGGAGCAGTCAAGGTGGTGCGTCGGGCAGTCTGGTCAGTATGCGCAGCTACAATGGGCGTACCACGCCGAGTTCAGGCGCTCGAATTGTGAGAACCACATGGAACGACGTGGAAACACTTGTTGTGGACGCGGAAGGTTGTCTAATCCAGTGGACTAGCGCAAAAGAAGAGGCGTCCAATGGAGCGGAGCAGTCAAGGTGGTGCGTCGGGCAGTCTGGTCAGTATGCGCAGCTACAATGGGCGTACCACGCCGAGTTCAGGCGCTCGAATTGTGAGAACCACATGGAACGACGTGGAAACACTTGTTGTGGACGCGGAAGGTTGTCTAATCCAGTGGACTAGCGCAAAAGAAGAGGCGTCCAATGGAGCGGAGCAGTCAAGGTGGTGCGTCGGGCAGTCTGGTCAGTATGCGCAGCTACAATGGGCGTACCACGCCGAGTTCAGGCGCTCGAATTGTGAGAACCACATGGAACGACGTGGAAACACTTGTTGTGGACGCGGAAGGTTGTCTAATCCAGTGGACTAGCGCAAAAGAAGAGGCGTCCAATGGAGCGGAGCAGTCAAGGTGGTGCGTCGGGCAGTCCGGTCAGTATGCGCAGCTACAATGGGCGTACCACGCCGAGTTCAGGCGCTCGAATTGTGAGAACCACATGGAACGACGTGGAAACACTTGTTGTGGACGCGGAAGGTTGTCTAATCCAGTGGACTAGCGCAAAAGAAGAGGCGTCCAATGGAGCGGAGCAGTCAAGGTGGTGCGTCGGGCAGTCCGGTCAGTATGCGCAGCTACAATGGGCGTACCACGCCGAGTTCAGGCGCTCGAATTGTGAGAACCACATGGAACGACGTGGAAACACTTGTTGTGGACGCGGAAGGTTGTCTAATCCAGTGGACTAGCGCAAAAGAAGAGGCGTCCAATGGAGCGGAGCAGTCAAGGTGGTGCGTCGGGCAGTCCGGTCAGTATGCGCAGCTACAATGGGCGTACCACGCCGAGTTCAGGCGCTCGAATTGTGAGAACCACATGGAACGAGGTGGAAACACTTGTTGTGGACGCGGAAGGTTGTCTAATCCAGTGGACTAGCGCAAAAGAAGAGGCGTCCAATGGAGCGGAGCAGTCAAGGTGGTGCGTCGGGCAGTCCGGTCAGTATGCGCAGCTACAATGGGCGTACCACGCCGAGTTCAGGCGCTCGAATTGTGAGAACCACATGGAACGAGGTGGAAACACTTGTTGTGGACGCGGAAGGTTGTCTAATCCAGTGGACTAGCGCAAAAGAAGAGGCGTCCAATGGAGCGGAGCAGTCAAGGTGGTGCGTCGGGCAGTCCGGTCAGTATGCGCAGCTACAATGGGCGTACCACGCCGAGTTCAGGCGCTCGAATTGTGAGAACCACATGGAACGAGGTGGAAACACTTGTTGTGGACGCGGAAGGTTGTCTAATCCAGTGGACTAGCGCAAAAGAAGAGGCGTCCAATGGAGCGGAGCAGTCAAGGTGGTGCGTCGGGCAGTCCGGTCAGTATGCGCAGCTACAATGGGCGTACCACGCCGAGTTCAGGCGCTCGAATTGTGAGAACCACATGGAACGAGGTGGAAACACTTGTTGTGGACGCGGAAGGTTGTCTAATCCAGTGGACTAGCGCAAAAGAAGAGGCGTCCAATGGAGCGGAGCAGTCAAGGTGGTGCGTCGGGCAGTCCGGTCAGTATGCGCAGCTACAATGGGCGTACCACGCCGAGTTCAGGCGCTCGAATTGTGAGAACCACATGGAACGAGGTGGAAACACTTGTTGTGGACGCGGAAGGTTGTCTAATCCAGTGGACTAGCGCAAAAGAAGAGGCGTCCAATGGAGCGGAGCAGTCAAGGTGGTGCGTCGGGCAGTCCGGTCAGTATGCGCAGCTACAATGGGCGTACCAGGCCGAGTTCAGGCGCTCGAATTGTGAGAACCACATGGAACGAGGTGGAAACACTTGTTGTGGACGCGGAAGGTTGTCTAATCCAGTGGACTAGCGCAAAAGAAGAGGCGTCCAATGGAGCGGAGCAGTCAAGGTGGTGCGTCGGGCAGTCCGGTCAGTATGCGCAGCTACAATGGGCGTACCAGGCGGAGTTCAGGCGCTCGAATTGTGAGAACCACATGGAACGAGGTGGAAACACTTGTTGTGGACGCGGAAGGTTGTCTAATCCAGTGGACTAGCGCAAAAGAAGAGGCGTCCAATGGAGCGGAGCAGTCAAGGTGGTGCGTCGGGCAGTCCGGTCAGTATGCGCAGCTACAATGGGCGTACCAGGCGGAGTTCAGGCGCTCGAATTGTGAGAACCACATGGAACGAGGTGGAAACACTTGTTGTGGACGCGGAAGGTTGTCTAATCCAGTGGACTAGCGCAAAAGAAGAGGCGTCCAATGGAGCGGAGCAGTCAAGGTGGTGCGTCGGGCAGTCCGGTCAGTATGCGCAGCTACAATGGGCGTACCAGGCGGAGTTCAGGCGCTCGAATTGTGAGAACCACATGGAACGAGGTGGAAACACTTGTTGTGGACGCGGAAGGTTGTCTAATCCAGTGGACTAGCGCAAAAGAAGAGGCGTCCAATGGAGCGGAGCAGTCAAGGTGGTGCGTCGGGCAGTCCGGTCAGTATGCGCAGCTACAATGGGCGTACCAGGCGGAGTTCAGGCGCTCGAATTGTGAGAACCACATGGAACGAGGTGGAAACACTTGTTGTGGACGCGGAAGGTTGTCTAATCCAGTGGACTAGCGCAAAAGAAGAGGCGTCCAATGGAGCGGAGCAGTCAAGGTGGTGCGTCGGGCAGTCCGGTCAGTATGCGCACCTACAATGGGCGTACCAGGCGGAGTTCAGGCGCTCGAATTGTGAGAACCACATGGAACGAGGTGGAAACACTTGTTGTGGACGCGGAAGGTTGTCTAATCCAGTGGACTAGCGCAAAAGAAGAGGCGTCCAATGGAGCGGAGCAGTCAAGGTGGTGCGTCGGGCAGTCCGGTCAGTATGCGCACCTACAATGGGCGTACCAGGCGGAGTTCAGGCGCTCGAATTGTGAGAACCACATGGAACGAGGTGGAAACACTTGTTGTGGACGCGGAAGGTTGTCTAATCCAGTGGACTAGCGCAAAAGAAGAGGCGTCCAATGGAGCGGAGCAGTCAAGGTGGTGCGTCGGGCAGTCCGGTCAGTATGCGCACCTACAATGGGCGTACCAGGCGGAGTTCAGGCGCTCGAATTGTGAGAACCACATGGAACGAGGTGGAAACACTTGTTGTGGACGCGGAAGGTTGTCTAATCCAGTGGACTAGCGCAAAAGAAGAGGCGTCCAATGGAGCGGAGCAGTCAAGGTGGTGCGTCGGGCAGTCCGGTCAGTATGCGCACCTACAATGGGCGTACCAGGCGGAGTTCAGGCGCTCGAATTGTGAGAACCACATGGAACGAGGTGGAAACACTTGTTGTGGACGCGGAAGGTTGTCTAATCCAGTGGACTAGCGCAAAAGAAGAGGCGTCCAATGGAGCGGAGCAGTCAAGGTGGTGCGTCGGGCAGTCCGGTCAGTATGCGCACCTACAATGGGCGTACCAGGCGGAGTTCAGGCGCTCGAATTGTGAGAACCACATGGAACGAGGTGGAAACACTTGTTGTGGACGCGGAAGGTTGTCTAATCCAGTGGACTAGCGCAAAAGAAGAGGCGTCCAATGGAGCGGAGCAGTCAAGGTGGTGCGTCGGGCAGTCCGGTCAGTATGCGCACCTACAATGGGCGTACCAGGCGGAGTTCAGGCGCTCGAATTGTGAGAACCACATGGAACGAGGTGGAAACACTTGTTGTGGACGCGGAAGGTTGTCTAATCCAGTGGACTAGCGCAAAAGAAGAGGCGTCCAATGGAGCGGAGCAGTCAAGGTGGTGCGTCGGGCAGTCCGGTCAGTATGCGCACCTACAATGGGCGTACCAGGCGGAGTTCAGGCGCTCGAATTGTGAGAACCACATGGAACGAGGTGGAAACACTTGTTGTGGACGCGGAAGGTTGTCTAATCCAGTGGACTAGCGCAAAAGAAGAGGCGTCCAATGGAGCGGAGCAGTCAAGGTGGTGCGTCGGGCAGTCCGGTCAGTATGCGCACCTACAATGGGCGTACCAGGCGGAGTTCAGGCGCTCGAATTGTGAGAACCACATGGAACGAGGTGGAAACACTTGTTGTGGACGCGGAAGGTTGTCTAATCCAGTGGACTAGCGCAAAAGAAGAGGCGTCCAATGGAGCGGAGCAGTCAAGGTGGTGCGTCGGGCAGTCCGGTCAGTATGCGCACCTACAATGGGCGTACCAGGCGGAGTTCAGGCGCTCGAATTGTGAGAACCACATGGAACGAGGTGGAAACACTTGTTGTGGACGCGGAAGGTTGTCTAATCCAGTGGACTAGCGCAAAAGAAGAGGCGTCCAATGGAGCGGAGCAGTCAAGGTGGTGCGTCGGGCAGTCCGGTCAGTATGCGCACCTACAATGGGCGTACCAGGCGGAGTTCAGGCGCTCGAATTGTGAGAACCACATGGAACGAGGTGGAAACACTTGTTGTGGACGCGGAAGGTTGTCTAATCCAGTGGACTAGCGCAAAAGAAGAGGCGTCCAATGGAGCGGAGCAGTCAAGGTGGTGCGTCGGGCAGTCCGGTCAGTATGCGCACCTACAATGGGCGTACCAGGCGGAGTTCAGGCGCTCGAATTGTGAGAACCACATGGAACGAGGTGGAAACACTTGTTGTGGACGCGGAAGGTTGTCTAATCCAGTGGACTAGCGCAAAAGAAGAGGCGTCCAATGGAGCGGAGCAGTCAAGGTGGTGCGTCGGGCAGTCCGGTCAGTATGCGCACCTACAATGGGCGTACCAGGCGGAGTTCAGGCGCTCGAATTGTGAGAACCACATGGAACGAGGTGGAAACACTTGTTGTGGACGCGGAAGGTTGTCTAATCCAGTGGACTAGCGCAAAAGAAGAGGCGTCCAATGGAGCGGAGCAGTCAAGGTGGTGCGTCGGGCAGTCCGGTCAGTATGCGCACCTACAATGGGCGTACCAGGCGGAGTTCAGGCGCTCGAATTGTGAGAACCACATGGAACGAGGTGGAAACACTTGTTGTGGACGCGGAAGGTTGTCTAATCCAGTGGACTAGCGCAAAAGAAGAGGCGTCCAATGGAGCGGAGCAGTCAAGGTGGTGCGTCGGGCAGTCCGGTCAGTATGCGCACCTACAATGGGCGTACCACGCGGAGTTCAGGCGCTCGAATTGTGAGAACCACATGGAACGAGGTGGAAACACTTGTTGTGGACGCGGAAGGTTGTCTAATCCAGTGGACTAGCGCAAAAGAAGAGGCGTCCAATGGAGCGGAGCAGTCAAGGTGGTGCGTCGGGCAGTCCGGTCAGTATGCGCACCTACAATGGGCGTACCACGCCGAGTTCAGGCGCTCGAATTGTGAGAACCACATGGAACGAGGTGGAAACACTTGTTGTGGACGCGGAAGGTTGTCTAATCCAGTGGACTAGCGCAAAAGAAGAGGCGTCCAATGGAGCGGAGCAGTCAAGGTGGTGCGTCGGGCAGTCCGGTCAGTATGCGCACCTACAATGGGCGTACCACGCCGAGTTCAGGCGCTCGAATTGTGAGAACCACATGGAACGAGGTGGAAACACTTGTTGTGGACGCGGAAGGTTGTCTAATCCAGTGGACTAGCGCAAAAGAAGAGGCGTCCAATGGAGCGGAGCAGTCAAGGTGGTGCGTCGGGCAGTCCGGTCAGTATGCGCACCTACAATGGGCGTACCACGCCGAGTTCAGGCGCTCGAATTGTGAGAACCACATGGAACGAGGTGGAAACACTTGTTGTGGACGCGGAAGGTTGTCTAATCCAGTGGACTAGCGCAAAAGAAGAGGCGTCCAATGGAGCGGAGCAGTCAAGGTGGTGCGTCGGGCAGTCCGGTCAGTATGCGCACCTACAATGGGCGTACCACGCCGAGTTCAGGCGCTCGAATTGTGAGAACCACATGGAACGAGGTGGAAACACTTGTTGTGGACGCGAAAGGTTGTCTAATCCAGTGGACTAGCGCAAAAGAAGAGGCGTCCAATGGAGCGGAGCAGTCAAGGTGGTGCGTCGGGCAGTCCGGTCAGTATGCGCACCTACAATGGGCGTACCACGCCGAGTTCAGGCGCTCGAATTGTGAGAACCACATGGAACGAGGTGGAAACACTTGTTGTGGACGCGGAAGGTTGTCTAATCCAGTGGACTAGCGCAAAAGAAGAGGCGTCCAATGGAGCGGAGCAGTCAAGGTGGTGCGTCGGGCAGTCCGGTCAGTATGCGCACCTACAATGGGCGTACCACGCCGAGTTCAGGCGCTCGAATTGTGAGAACCACATGGAACGAGGTGGAAACACTTGTTGTGGACGCGGAAGGTTGTCTAATCCAGTGGACTAGCGCAAAAGAAGAGGCGTCCAATGGAGCGGAGCAGTCAAGGTGGTGCGTCGGGCAGTCCGGTCAGTATGCGCACCTACAATGGGCGTACCACGCCGAGTTCAGGCGCTCGAATTGTGAGAACCACATGGAACGAGGTGGAAACACTTGTTGTGGACGCGGAAGGTTGTCTAATCCAGTGGACTAGCGCAAAAGAAGAGGCGTCCAATGGAGCGGAGCAGTCAAGGTGGTGCGTCGGGCAGTCCGGTCAGTATGCGCACCTACAATGGGCGTACCACGCCGAGTTCAGGCGCTCGAATTGTGAGAACCACATGGAACGAGGTGGAAACACTTGTTGTGGACGCGGAAGGTTGTCTAATCCAGTGGACTAGCGCAAAAGAAGAGGCGTCCAATGGAGCGGAGCAGTCAAGGTGGTGCGTCGGGCAGTCCGGTCAGTATGCGCACCTACAATGGGCGTACCACGCCGAGTTCAGGCGCTCGAATTGTGAGAACCACATGGAACGAGGTGGAAACACTTGTTGTGGACGCGGAAGGTTGTCTAATCCAGTGGACTAGCGCAAAAGAAGAGGCGTCCAATGGAGCGGAGCAGTCAAGGTGGTGCGTCGGGCAGTCTGGTCAGTATGCGCACCTACAATGGGCGTACCAGGCCGAGTTCAGGCGCTCGAATTGTGAGAACCACATGGAACGAGGTGGAAACACTTGTTGTGGACGCGGAAGGTTGTCTAATCCAGTGGACTAGCGCAAAAGAAGAGGCGTCCAATGGAGCGGAGCAGTCAAGGTGGTGCGTCGGGCAGTCTGGTCAGTATGCGCACCTACAATGGGCGTACCACGCCGAGTTCAGGCGCTCGAATTGTGAGAACCACATGGAACGAGGTGGAAACACTTGTTGTGGACGCGGAAGGTTGTCTAATCCAGTGGACTAGCGCAAAAGAAGAGGCGTCCAATGGAGCGGAGCAGTCAAGGTGGTGCGTCGGGCAGTCTGGTCAGTATGCGCACCTACAATGGGCGTACCACGCCGAGTTCAGGCGCTCGAATTGTGAGAACCACATGGAACGAGGTGGAAACACTTGTTGTGGACGCGGAAGGTTGTCTAATCCAGTGGACTAGCGCAAAAGAAGAGGCGTCCAATGGAGCGGAGCAGTCAAGGTGGTGCGTCGGGCAGTCTGGTCAGTATGCGCACCTACAATGGGCGTACCACGCCGAGTTCAGGCGCTCGAATTGTGAGAACCACATGGAACGAGGTGGAAACACTTGTTGTGGACGCGGAAGGTTGTCTAATCCAGTGGACTAGCGCAAAAGAAGAGGCGTCCAATGGAGCGGAGCAGTCAAGGTGGTGCGTCGGGCAGTCTGGTCAGTATGCGCACCTACAATGGGCGTACCACGCCGAGTTCAGGCGCTCGAATTGTGAGAACCACATGGAACGAGGTGGAAACACTTGTTGTGGACGCGGAAGGTTGTCTAATCCAGTGGACTAGCGCAAAAGAAGAGGCGTCCAATGGAGCGGAGCAGTCAAGGTGGTGCGTCGGGCAGTCCGGTCAGTATGCGCACCTACAATGGGCGTACCACGCCGAGTTCAGGCGCTCGAATTGTGAGAACCACATGGAACGAGGTGGAAACACTTGTTGTGGACGCGGAAGGTTGTCTAATCCAGTGGACTAGCGCAAAAGAAGAGGCGTCCAATGGAGCGGAGCAGTCAAGGTGGTGCGTCGGGCAGTCCGGTCAGTATGCGCACCTACAATGGGCGTACCACGCCGAGTTCAGGCGCTCGAATTGTGAGAACCACATGGAACGAGGTGGAAACACTTGTTGTGGACGCGGAAGGTTGTCTAATCCAGTGGACTAGCGCAAAAGAAGAGGCGTCCAATGGAGCGGAGCAGTCAAGGTGGTGCGTCGGGCAGTCTGGTCAGTATGCGCACCTACAATGGGCGTACCACGCCGAGTTCAGGCGCTCGAATTGTGAGAACCACATGGAACGAGGTGGAAACACTTGTTGTGGACGCGGAAGGTTGTCTAATCCAGTGGACTAGCGCAAAAGAAGAGGCGTCCAATGGAGCGGAGCAGTCAAGGTGGTGCGTCGGGCAGTCTGGTCAGTATGCGCACCTACAATGGGCGTACCAGGCCGAGTTCAGGCGCTCGAATTGTGAGAACCACATGGAACGAGGTGGAAACACTTGTTGTGGACGCGGAAGGTTGTCTAATCCAGTGGACTAGCGCAAAAGAAGAGGCGTCCAATGGAGCGGAGCAGTCAAGGTGGTGCGTCGGGCAGTCTGGTCAGTATGCGCACCTACAATGGGCGTACCACGCCGAGTTCAGGCGCTCGAATTGTGAGAACCACATGGAACGAGGTGGAAACACTTGTTGTGGACGCGGAAGGTTGTCTAATCCAGTGGACTAGCGCAAAAGAAGAGGCGTCCAATGGAGCGGAGCAGTCAAGGTGGTGCGTCGGGCAGTCTGGTCAGTATGCGCACCTACAATGGGCGTACCACGCCGAGTTCAGGCGCTCGAATTGTGAGAACCACATGGAACGAGGTGGAAACACTTGTTGTGGACGCGGAAGGTTGTCTAATCCAGTGGACTAGCGCAAAAGAAGAGGCGTCCAATGGAGCGGAGCAGTCAAGGTGGTGCGTCGGGCAGTCTGGTCAGTATGCGCACCTACAATGGGCGTACCACGCCGAGTTCAGGCGCTCGAATTGTGAGAACCACATGGAACGAGGTGGAAACACTTGTTGTGGACGCGGAAGGTTGTCTAATCCAGTGGACTAGCGCAAAAGAAGAGGCGTCCAATGGAGCGGACCAGTCAAGGTGGTGCGTCGGGCAGTCTGGTCAGTATGCGCACCTACAATGGGCGTACCACGCCGAGTTCAGGCGCTCGAATTGTGAGAACCACATGGAACGAGGTGGAAACACTTGTTGTGGACGCGGAAGGTTGTCTAATCCAGTGGACTAGCGCAAAAGAAGAGGCGTCCAATGGAGCGGACCAGTCAAGGTGGTGCGTCGGGCAGTCTGGTCAGTATGCGCACCTACAATGGGCGTACCACGCCGAGTTCAGGCGCTCGAATTGTGAGAACCACATGGAACGAGGTGGAAACACTTGTTGTGGACGCGGAAGGTTGTCTAATCCAGTGGACTAGCGCAAAAGAAGAGGCGTCCAATGGAGCGGACCAGTCAAGGTGGTGCGTCGGGCAGTCTGGTCAGTATGCGCACCTACAATGGGCGTACCACGCCGAGTTCAGGCGCTCGAATTGTGAGAACCACATGGAACGAGGTGGAAACACTTGTTGTGGACGCGGAAGGTTGTCTAATCCAGTGGACTAGCGCAAAAGAAGAGGCGTCCAATGGAGCGGACCAGTCAAGGTGGTGCGTCGGGCAGTCTGGTCAGTATGCGCACCTACAATGGGCGTACCACGCCGAGTTCAGGCGCTCGAATTGTGAGAACCACATGGAACGAGGTGGAAACACTTGTTGTGGACGCGGAAGGTTGTCTAATCCAGTGGACTAGCGCAAAAGAAGAGGCGTCCAATGGAGCGGACCAGTCAAGGTGGTGCGTCGGGCAGTCTGGTCAGTATGCGCAGCTACAATGGGCGTACCACGCCGAGTTCAGGCGCTCGAATTGTGAGAACCACATGGAACGAGGTGGAAACACTTGTTGTGGACGCGGAAGGTTGTCTAATCCAGTGGACTAGCGCAAAAGAAGAGGCGTCCAATGGAGCGGACCAGTCAAGGTGGTGCGTCGGGCAGTCTGGTCAGTATGCGCAGCTACAATGGGCGTACCACGCGGAGTTCAGGCGCTCAAATTGTGAGAACTGTCAACGGGAGTTGTGTGTTGGCCCCGTCCCCGCTTGGGCGGGCCGACTTCGTGGTCGGGTGTGAGGGGTGCAGCCGACCTGCAGCAGTGGGCGAGCTGGTTGACGAGGAGGTCGACCTGCACGGGGACCACTGCACGGGCGCCGACTTCAGGGTGGCGCCGACTTCAGGGAGGTCGACTTGGGAGTCGACCTGCGGAGGATGTCAACTTGGTGACGTCAACTTGGGGAAGCCGACTTCGGTGGTCGGCCCCAGGCCTGCTGGTCGACCTGGTGGTTGGTCGACCAGGCCTGTTGGCGAGCCCGACCTCGGGGGTGGTATCCTGAGGTCGACGTGGCCGATCAGTAGCAGTCGTCAGCGCGAGGTTGACGTGGTTTGTGCGCTGTGCAGGTGACGAGACTCTGCACGCCAATCATCTGCGCGCATCTGCGAAGCGGGTGCGCTGCTGTTCTGCGTGAGCAACGCTGGCACGCCGTCAACCTGCGACGTTAGCACGCCGTCGACCTTGCACTGCTGGAGCGCGGTCGACCAAGTCGTGCTAGAACGCGGTCGACCAAGCTGCGCTGGCAGTTGGCCGACTTGAATGTTTGCTCTGATGTAGTCTTGTCATGCCAACTTCATTGTACCATTGTTCTCAACTTTTCCTAGTGGAACTCTTGCCAACCTTCCCTGTGAACTAGCAAGTAGTGTGCGCACAAGGAAAACGACTAAGGACTAACGAACGCAGAGATCACACGAGCATCCGTGCCTGGCCCGTAGTCTAGCTCCCGTTGTAGTAGTTATCTCCGCATGGTGCGGTGAGCGTGGACGGCACACGACTTACCTTCCAGTCAGGTCGACGTAGAGGCCAATTACCTAAGTTGTTCGTAGGCCGGCAGTCGTGCAGGGTCTAGCTTGCGCGTAGGTGACGCCAAGGTGATGGAGACTCTGGAAGCACAGCTGGAGGACGCGAGGACACGTCATACGGCCCAGGAGTACGGAACAATTCCCTGGGTGGTTGTGGAGGCTGGCATTCGCTCCATGTGGGCGACGTTGCACCCTTCTCAAACAGCGTCTCCTCGACCGGTGAACACAGAGGGCGGCGTCGACGTGGGCGTCAACGCCGGAGGTGGCCAAGTCGGCAGCAGTGCGGGAGGCACGTCGAGGCAGAGAGGTGTGATTCACGCCGATGAAGTCGGCGGCGTTCAGGGGCGAGGGGTGCGGTCGTCGGCGGCTGCAGGCTCCTCACGGGGTGACGTCGGAGGACGACGAAGCGGTTTGTCGCCGACGTCGGCGACCCAGGTGACGGCGGGCGGAATTGCACCAAGCTACGGCTACTTCAAATTTGCGCCGGACAGGATCTTGGTCACCCCGCCGCTGACTGGTCGACAGGACATCCTCACCTGGAAGGAAGCCATCGAGCCCCAGCAGGAGATGGCCGGGCTGATCAACTTCGTCCGAGGCTCCGTGGAGACGCCGGAAGACCCCGACCTGCGTGCGGAGTTTCGTGCCGTGCAGTTGTTGACCTTCATGGTCATCTCGCGGTGCTGCTCGCGGGGCGTGCAGATCGCCTTGAAGTGGTGCCGGGAGTACCTCGACGCCGGCCACCAGGCGTGGAACTTCGTTGAGTCGACGTACCAAGTCACCGACGACTTGTTCATCTCCCAGCTGGAGGGGCAGCTGACACACCTGCGTATGGGCGACGAGGAGACGGCGACCGACTACTGCAACCGGGCCAGGCGGATTCTCGCCACCATCAGGATGGCCGGCGCGCAGTACTCGACGGCGTCGTACGTCACCCACATCATGCAGGGGTTGTCGAGCAACTACAACCTCCTGAAGAGGTTGTCGATGGCGCCGAGCACGAGGACAACCTGACCTCATACATCCTGCAGGACGAGGCGATGCAGGAGGCCGAGCGGTCACAGGAGCTCTTGGCGCAGGCCAACTTCGTCGCCCCGGCGAAGCAAGGAGGTCGACCGGGTCAGCGCGGACAGTCTGGTGGCGGCGGAAGCGGTGGCTGGAAGTCGACCAAGGAGGTCGACAAGAAGTCGACCAAGGACGGCGGTCGAGGAGGAGGAGGTCGACGTCGGGAGTGCTGGATCTGCCACAGCCCCGACCACCTCTCCTTCAAGTGTCCCGACCGCAGTGACTCCGACGACGACGACAAGGGCGGCCGCGGGAGGTCGAGCAGTCGTCGTCCTCGTCGAGGAGGAAACCAGCCGCACAAGGAGAAGCAGTCGGCCAAGACGTCGACTTCGGCGAAGGACGCCGACTCCTCTGCTGGCGGCAAGACGCGGGACGAGAAGACGGCGTCATGGAGCCGACCGTCTCGCTGGCGCCGGAGGCCGGAGAGGACTTCCAGGCGGTGGCGGCAGCCGTGCAGGCGAACCCGGCGGTGGTCCTGCTCGACAGCGGCTGCTCCCATCACCTGATGGGGACGAAGGAGGTCTTCGTCGACCTGCAGCCGAGCGGCTCCATCAAGCACATGCGCGGCTTCAATGGGGCGCTGCAGGACGTCCAGGGCCGTGGCACCGTCGCCCTGCAAGGGGAGGCCGGAAAGCAGGTGCTCATCCCCGACGTGTTGTACGTCCCGGGTGTGCGGGCCAACCTGCTGTCGGCCGGCCAGCTGAAGGAGCACGGCGTGAAGCTGCAGGAGGACGGCGACGGCATGCTGCTCGTCTCGGCGGCTGGGGAGGTGCTTGGCCGGGCGACGTACTCCGGGCGAGTCCTCTGCACCGACCTGCGTCCCTGCACAACGACGTCGGCGTCGCCCACGCCGGAGGTTGTGGCCCTGCAGGCGATTGTCTCGAAGACGAAGTCGACGCCGGACCGGATGCACGCAAGGCTTGCACACGTCGGCATGGACACCATCAGGCGCTCGGCGAAAAACGAGGTCGCCATTGGGCTGGATTTCAAGTCGGCGACGGGCGCCGACTCACCGTGTGTCTCATGCGTTGGCGAGACACACCTTCCCCGACCAAGGCTCCGACGCCGACGACGTGCTAGCCGTCGTGCACATCGACCTGTGCGGGCCCTTCCGCGTGGCTGCCAAAGACGGCAGCATGTACTTCCTGCTGCTGAAGGACCGCAAGACCCGCTTCGTGTGGGTGAGGCCGGTCGCCAAGAAGTCGGATGTGCTGCTGGAGTTCCAGAAGTGGCTGGTGTTGGTGGAGAGGCAGACGAAGAAGTCGGTGCTGCAGTTGCGCTCGGACCGAGGAGGGGAGTTCCTCGGGAAGAAGTTCACCGACTTCGTGGACGACAAGGGGATCGTCCACGACCTGACCTGCCCGTACACCCCGCAGCAGAATGGCATGGCGGAGCGGGAGATGCGGACGGTGGTGGAGTCGGTGCGGACGATGCTGCTGCACATGGGCGTGCAGCACCACTGGTGGCACCTCGCTCTGCGGCAGGCCATCTGGGTCCGCAACTGCCTTGAGAGGTCGACGCTGCCGTCGGGGACGACACCGTACCAGCTGCTGACCGGGTAGAAGCCCGACTTGTCGCTGGCGCGGGTGTGGGGCTGCATGGCGCAGTTCCTTGTCCCCGCGCAGCAGCGTGGTGGGAAGCTGAAGCCGAAGGCCAGGTGGGGCCTTCACCTTGGCGTGTCGGCGGCGAGCAAGGGCTGGGAGCTCCTCGATGTCGACGCCAACCGGGTGGTCACCACGTCGGACGTGGTGTTCTACGAGGAGATGTCGCTGGCCGAGTGGAAGTCGGAGCACGGGCCGGTGTCCGGCCGCTCGTCGTCCACCCCGCCCACCGACACCTCGTCGGCGACGCTGCCACTGCTTGCCGAGGTCGGTGAGCTTGCTGCTGAGGACGTCGAGGACGTCCACCCCTCTACCCCTCCCTTTACGACCCCTGCCCCTCCCCTTGTGGCCGACCTGCACAGGCTGACTCCTCTGTCGGCCTCCGGCGATGAGGGGAGTCGTGGGGCGTCGCCTTGGGCGCCGGCCAAGTGCATCGCCGGTGGCCGACGTGACGAGCGGCAGGTCGACGTGGGATTGAAGTCGAAGTCGACAGGGGAGGAACAGGTCGAGGAGCAGCAGCCGATGTTGGTGCAACCCTACGGTTTGCACTCGGCTTGTTGCCCGTGTGCGTGAATGTGTGTGTGTATGGAATGGTATGAGGGCATGGGATAATGTATATTTCATGCTTATAATTGTGTGTGAATGTTGAGTCATGATGTCGAGTGTGTGTGTCGAGTCAATAGCGAGTTATCGCTAGACGCGTGTTACGCGGTCGTTTGTGTCTCGCGCGCGGTTTCTATTTTGTCGTGCGCGGTTTCTATTTTGTCCTGTGTCGAACGTTCGGCGTGTCGCAGGTGTGTGCAGCAGACCCATCAAGAACTCAAGGATGAGTTTGTGATGAAGAGCCCGAGCCTTGGTGTCAAGCCTCAAGTGATTTCGAAGCTCGCCAAAAGGGTACACCTCAAGATATTGAAGATAGTTACATTACTTTGTGTAGTGTAACATTTCACTTGGTGTAGGCCCTAGTGAAGGGTAGCTTCGAGACCCTTCGTGGTTGGGGACAGTGTGGCACTGTTCCACATCACTGTACCTCGGCTCTTGGGGTTTGTAGGAGCTGGGAGTCATTCCCAACTCGTAACTCTTCCTATCTTGTGTTCTAAGACTATAGTGGCTGCCATAGTACCGTTCGTTCAAACCGACGCTGTGTCGTCAATTCTTTATCCAATCGTGCAATCTAAATTGATAATTGTAGGCGACGTGAAGACGCTCCAGATCCAATTTGAATCAAGTCATTTGCAGCTGTGAGCAGAACGCTATCAACGTTTGAAGCCGCTGTGCAGAAAACCGTCTGTGCTCTCTATCTTTCGTTTTAGGCACATTCAAGCCTATTGTGACTATAACAAGTGGTATCAGAGCCCCTTGGAGCAGTTTCGACAATGTCTGGACCTGAGGAAAGGGGTGGCAGAGGTGCTGGTGGCAGTGGAGAAGCTCAAGCTCAAGGCCAACCTCGTGATTCAGCCATGGCGCCCATGCAACCAAGTCTTGGCCCACCTAGGGATGAGCCTAGGGTGTTTGGGCTTGACAAGTTCAACGGTGACAACTTTGCTGAATGGTCCTTCAAGATGGAGAACATCTTTGACCACTATGACCTGCTGGAGGTGATGGAAGGAACGGAGAAGCGCCCCGAGAACGACCCGGAGAAGAGCCCGTGGGTGCGGAAGAGCGCACAAGGCTATCTCTTACTTGGGCAAGCGTTGGGGAGCAGTCAGATCCGTCACATCAAGCCATTCCAGCGTGAACCAGAGAAAGGAACAAAGGCATGGGCTGCTCTCAAGGGTGTACATGCTCCTGCAACAGCGGCGGTAGCGGTGGTGTTGGAACGGCAAATGGCGGCACTACGAATTGAAGAAAACGAAGCGGTTGAAGAAGGGGTGCAGAAATTCTTCGACTTGTTGACGCGGCTTGAGGGAGCTGATTTGAACTACAGTGAGCTCCAAAAGAAGACCAAGTTGCTGGCCTTACTCCCAGAGTCATGGTCCTCGCTCATCATCAACCTTAATCGCGACTTGCCCCGCCTCTCGCTTGAAGACGTGAAGCGAGCTATCCTTCAAGAGGATTTCCGCCGCCGTGAGTTGGCGAGTGCGGATGGCGCTGGGGCAGCGAGCATCGGCCGTGGATATGGTCGAGGAAGAGGCAGAGGACGAGGGGGAGGAAGGTTTGGTGGCAGCAACTTCGGCGGAGGCCGCAGGAGTGGCGGTTACGGCAGCGACGACAAGAGCTACGGACGCGGTCGCGGCCGATTCGACGGCGAGTGTCACTATTGCCACAAGAGCGGACACATGTGCCGCGACTGCTACAAACTCCCTGATGGTTGGACCCCTGCTCAAGGCCAAGAGGGTAGAGGAGCAGGAGGAGGGAGAGGACGAGGCCGTGGAGGCCGTGGCGGTCGCGGTGGCGGAGCTGCAAACATGAAGAGCGGAGACAACGACAAGGACCCGAGCGACGATCGATACCCGGGTCTATTCTACTTCGTGTCGACGCAAGTACCGGCTGGTCCAGAGAAGGATGAAGGCTTTGAGGAGCCAGCAGCTGTGGGGAAGGTGACCCTACACCCCCTGGACTATTGGGTGATTGATAGTGGCGCTACCTATAGCATGACACCTCGCCCGGACTTGCTCACCGAACTCGAGCCGTCACCGGTGAAGCATGTCACATCGGCTTTGGGGCAGCGAGCAGAGGTGAAAGGCATGGGCAAGGCCATGTTCAAGGGTGCTGATGGGAAGATGGTGGGCCTCAAGAACGTGCTTTGGGTGCCCAGCCTTGCTGCAAACCTGATTTCCGTGCGGCGGTTGGCAAAGGCCGGCATGGACACGAACTCGAAGGGAGCCAAGACCTACACCGCAAGGCTTGGCGATCGAATTCTTTGGGACCTTCATGAGGACAGGGATGTCTACAACGAGATGTGGCAGATCCCAGTGGTCCCTATGCCTAAGGAGAGGCAAGTGGCAGCAAGCATCAGCACCAAGGATGGAGCGGTCGGTAGCGATGATGGCGCGAACGGTCGCGCTAAGGAGAATGAGCTCAAGAAGAGCAAACCTGGAGGGACCAGCAAGTTCAGTGAACCTAAGGAGAGTGGTGCAGCAACCAAGGAGCAGCAAAAGGGTGAGGAGAACCCAGAGGCAGCAGCGGAGGAGGACTACGGAGAGAGTATGTGGGGCGCTATTGCGAGCGCGGCATTCTCCAATCCAACTTCGGCTACGGGGGAGTGTGATTGGCTCACCTTGCATCGGCGCATGGGGCATGTGGCCCTGCCCATCTTGCAGCAGCTAGTGAAGAATGAGATGGTTGCTGGCATACGTGTGAAGGGGGAGCCCGATGAGGTGCTTGGCTGCCCGACGTGCATTCAAGCCAAGTTCACCCGGTTTCCGTTCCCTAGTTCGGAGGCAACGGCAAAGGCACCGCTTGATGAGGTGGTGATGGACGTGGTGGGCCCCCTGAAGCTTGGAGCTGCTGGAGCTGAGTATTTTCTCACCATTGTCGACGTCTACACCCGCATGACTTGGGTGTACGTGCTGGCCAAGAAGAGCGACGTGGGTGAAACGTTGAAGACGGATTGGTTCCCGATGGTGGAGCGGCAACAAGACCGTCTAGTCAAGTCAATCCGCACCGATCGAGGGGGAGAGTTCCTGAGCAAGGAGTTTGGGTTGTGGCTGAAGAAGAATGGTATTCGGCACTCCCTCACCATGCCATACTCCCCTGCAATGAACGGCATCGCCGAGCGAGCGAACCGCACAATCACGGAGGCGGCACGCGGGTTGCTCATTGAAGCCGGGCTACCCGACTATTTCTGGCCTGATGCGGTGCGGAGCGCGTGTGTGGCCAAGAACAGAGCCTTGACTCATGTGGGAGCAGACAAATGGGTGCCCTATGTGGAGTGGCTAGGAAGGAAGCCAAAGGTGGATATGCTTCGGGTGTTCGGGTGCATGTGCATGGCGCTCGTGCCTAAGCATCTTCGGCACAACAAGCTTGGTGCCAAGGCGGTGTGGGCCGTGCACTTGGGCATGGCTCAAAACAGCAAGGGATGGCTTCTTTGGGACCCATTCACCAAGAAGTTCTTGGTGAGCAGGGACTGCAAGTTCATGGAGAACTTCATGTACAAGGATTGGAAGGCGGAGAATGAGGCGAAGATAGGCGTGCGGTTTGGGGAGGTGAAGAGTTCCGGTTTGGAGCATGTGGAGCTGCCTTTGGAACTGAGCAGCGGCAGCACAACCACAAGGCAATCCTCCCTTGTGAATGGGGGATAGGAGGCCAATGATGCAGAGGAAGAAGAGGAGGAGGTGCAGCAAATGAGCGAGCGTGCACCGTCACTTCCTTCCCGTACTACGAGTGCTCCACGGATTCGAGCCACACCGCAGCAACGCCAAGGCCTTCAAGTCCCTGCAGCTGAGGAAGGAAGGGGGAAGAGGAGAGTTCAACCCCCTAATAGGCTGACCTATGATGCGCCGGGAAAGCAGGGCAAGACAGCCCTGGCCGGAGCGGCAATGATGGTCGGAGACGACGAGGAGAGTGACTACGAGGAGTGTGCCTTCGCGTTCTTCTCTCCGGTGGAGATGCCGGGAGAACCAGCAACTCTCAAGGAGGCTTTGGATAGTAGTGGAGTGGAAGAAGGCCATGGAGAGTGAGCTGAAGAGCATCGAGGAGAATGACACGTTTGAATTGGTGGAGCTACCGGAGGGGCGTACGGCGATAACGTCCAAGTGGCTCTTCAAAATCAAGTCGGATGCCGACGGCAAGATCGAGCGCTACAAGTCTAGGCTTGTAGCCAAGGGGTACCAGCAGAAGGAGAAGGTGGACTTCAAGGAGCTGTTTGCCCCTGTGGTGAAGCCGACGACGCTGCGAACCCTATTCGCGGGAGCCGCCATCAAAGGATGGGTAGTAAAGCAAATGGACATCGTAACGGCATTCCTTAACGGCATCCTTGAGGAGGAGATTTTTATGGCGCAGCCAGAGGGGTTTGATGATGGTATTGGCAGAGTGTGGAAGTTGAAGAAGGCCCTCTATGGGCTGAAGCAGGCCCCTAGGCAATGGTACATGAAGCTGCGCGAAGTGTTGGAGGGGATCGGCTTCACTCCCTTAACAGCCGATCACTCCTTGTTCATGCTTGGCGAGGGGGAGCAGAGGAGTTTCATGGTGGTTTATGTGGATGACATCCTCATTTTCTCACCCTCTTCTGACCTTGTGAAGGAGGTGATGCTGAAGCTTCAAGACAAGTTCAAGTGCAAGGCCCTTGGTGACGTGAGCTTCTACCTTGGGCTCCACATCGAACGAGATGTGGAGAAGCGGTGCATGCGGGTGCATCAACGAAAGTACCTGGAGGCATTGGCTGCCAACTTTGGGCAGAGTGAAGGCCATGCGGCTACACCCTTTCCCTCTGGGTTCAAGTGTGTGAAGGGACCAGAGGAGGAGAGCGTTGGTGAAGAGGAGAGGCGCCGATTTCACTCGTTGGTGGGCAGCCTCATGTATGCGGCGGTAAACACCCGACCGGACGTCGCGTTTGCTACCGGGCAGCTGGCTAGGGTTGTGCAATGCCCTAATGAGGAGCAGGTAGCAGCTGGAATGAGGGTGGCCAAGTATCTTGGCCAAACACCGACCGTTGGGCTGCAATACTCGGCGGCGGCACAAAGGCGCCAAAAGGGCGCGGATGGTGTTGAACCCGGGCGTTTGTTCCTCACCGCCTACTCGGATGCTTCATATGCATCAGAACCAGATGACATGACAAGTGTGGGAGGCTTCATATGCTGTGTTGGTGGAGGCCCAACTGCTTGGGAGAGCAAGAAGCAGGTTGACCAAGCTTTGAGCTCGGTGGAGTCTGAGTACATGGCACTCTTCCGTGCCGTACGGGAGATTGTGTGGCAGCGGCGTTTGTTGGCTGAATTGGGGGAGGAGCAGCAAGGACCTACCCCACTGTACTGTGACAGCCAGGGTGCCATTGCTCTTGCTAAGAACCCTGTGTTGCATGGACTCACGAAGCACATGAGGGTGAAGTGGCATTGGACGAGGAGCATGGTAACCGCGGGTGAAGTTGAGTTGCGCTACGTGAAGACCATGGGGCAGCCGGCTGACATGATGACCAAGAGGCTGGTGGAGCAGCAGCATTGGAAGTGTTGCAAGCTGGCTGGGATGGCTCTGAACTGAGAGAGCAACATATCCTAAGGCCAACAATCCGAGGGGGAGTTTGTTGGTGCAACCCTACGGTTTGCACTCGGCTTGTTGTCCGTGTGCGTGAATGTGTGTGTGTATGGAATGGTATGAGGGCATAGGATAATGTATATTTCATGCTTATAATTGTGTGTGAATGTTGAGTCATGATGTCGAGTGTGTGTGTCGAGTCAATAGCGAGTTATCGCTAGACGCGTGTTACGCGGTCGTTTGTGTCTCGCGCGCGGTTTCTATTTTGTCGTGCGCGGTTTCTATTTTGTCCTGTGTCGAACGTTCGGCGTGTCGCAGGTGTGTGCAGCAGACCCATCAAGAAATCAAGGATGAGTTTGTGATGAAGAGCCCGAGCCTTGGTGTCAAGCCTCAAGTGATTTCGAAGCTCGCCAAAAGGGTACACCTCAAGATATTGAAGATAGTTACATTACTTTGTGTAGTGTAACATTTCACTTGGTGTAGGCCCTAGTGAAGGGTAGTTTCGAGACCCTTCGTGGTTGGGGACAGTGTGGCACTGTTCCACATCACTGTACCTCGGCTCTTGGGGTTTGTAGGAGCTGGGAGTCATTCCCAACTCGTAACTCTTCCTATCTTGTGTTCTAAGACTATAGTGGCTGCCATAGTACCGTTCGTTCAAACCGACGCTGTGTCGTCAATTCTTTATCAAATCGTGCAATCTAAATTGATAATTGTAGACGACGTGAAGACGCTCCAGATCCAATTTGAATCAAGTCATTTGCAGCTGTGAGCAGAACGCTATCAACGTTTGAAGCCGCTGTGCAGAAATCCGTCTGTGCTCTCTATCTTTCGTTTTAGGCACATTCAAGCCTATTGTGACTATAACAGCCGACAGGGGAGCAGGCAGCAGAGCAGCCGACCACGGAGCAGTCGGCAGCCGTGCAGTCGGCAGGGGAGCCGACCACAGGGGAGAGGTCGAATAGGAAGTCGACCGAGGTGCAGCAGGACGACGAGGGCAGTGAAGGTGACGCCGGGGAGTCCACCAAGAGTGACGTGGTGGAGGTTCGGCCGGAAACCCGGAAGTCGGACAGAGTTCGGAGGCCACCGGACTTCTTTGTCCCCGCTGCCTTCACCACGGTGTACGACGTGGAAGATGACGACGACCTGCTGTACGACGACGCCGAGGAGGATGAGGAGTTTCCGGAGCTCGACCCTGGCGTGCTGGCCGACCCCGAACACCGTTGGGACATCTCGACGATGACGGTGAAGGAGGCGTTGGCGAGCTGGAAGGGCCCGGCGGTGAAAGCCGCCATGGAAGAGGAGATCCGCAGCCTCATCAACATGGGGACTTGGGAGCTGGTCGAACGCCCGCCGGGGGTCAACATCATGAAGAACCGGTGGGTGCTGACGACGAAGTACCATGTCGACGACACCGTCGAGCGCGAGAAGGCGAGGCTGGTCGTGAAGGGCTTCACGCAGGTGTACGGCGCCGACTACGACGAGACGTTCGCGCCGGTGGGCAGCTACGTCACCCTGAGGATCTTCCTCAGCATCGTCGCCGTCCTCAACCTCAACCTGATGCAGCTCGACATGAAGAACGCCTTCCTGCAGAGCAAGCTCGACCGGGTGCTCTACATGACTCAGCCGGACTACTTCAACGACGGAACCGGCCGGGTTTGCAAGCTGCTGAAGAGCCTGTACGGGCTGAAGCAGTCGCCTCTGCTGTGGTACTTGGCGCTCAACGACGTGCTGGTTGGCGCCGGGTGGAAGAAGAGCCAGGTCGACGAGGCTCTCTACTTCAAGGTATGCGACAACGGAGTGGCCTGTTGGGTGCTGGTCTACGTCGACGACCTGCTCGCCGCCAGCAGCAGCACCGAGATGCTGAAGGAGCTGAAGGAGCTGCTGGAGTCCGCCTTCGAGCTGCGTGAGATCTTGCCGGTGCAGAAGTACCTCGGGCTGGAGATCGTCCGCGACAGGTCGGCGGGGAAGCTGTGGCTGCATCAGCAGGGCTACGCCGACAAGCTACGTAGGCGCTTCATCGACGAGGAGCACACCGGGCGGACTCCGAAGACGCCGGTCTCGGTCGACGCCTACGCCGAGCTCACCTTCGACGACAAGGAGGCGCAGGAGCGACAGGAGGAGGAGTACCGGCAGAAGGTCGGCTCGCTGCAGTTTGCGGCGACGACGACGAGGCCGGATGTTGCCTTCGCCTGCAGCAAGCTGGGGAGCGGCCTCACGGTGAGGAGCGACCAGCACTGGCGCGAGGTCGACCGCTGCCTCGCCTACCTCGCCAACACTCGTGACACCGCCCTGGAGTTCGGCGGTGGACCTGAGTCGCTGGAGCTGGTCGGCTACGTGGACGCCGACGACGACGGTGACAAGCAGAACAGGACGAGCACGGGCGGCTACGTGTTCGTCTACGGAGGGGCCGCGGTCTCCTGGTCGAGCCAGCGCATCAAGTGCGCGACGTTGTCGTCGACCGAGTCGGAGTACGTGGCGGCCACCGAAGCCGGGAAGGAGGGACGCCGACTTCGCTTTCTTCTCGCAGAGTTCCAGCAGCTGGATGCTGGGAAGCCGACCGTCCTCCGGGTGGACAACACGTCGGCCATCACAGTCGCCGAGGGCATGGGGTTGACAGGCAACCTCAAGCACATGGAGCAGCGACAGGCCTGGCTGCAGCACATGGTGAAGCGCGAGAAGTTCTCGCTGCAGTACATCCCGACCGCTGAGCAGCCGGCCGACTTCCTGACGAAGGCGCTGCACTATCCGACCTTCAACCGGTGCTCCGTCGCCATCGGCCAGGTGCTTGGCCGACGTGGGCAACGAAGTTGATGAAGTGCAGCAGTAGGTGCCATGCCCTCTTGCATGGCTGGTGCGGTGGACGACGTGCTGTGTGTTGTGTGCACGTCGACGAGCTATTCTCTGTGGAGTACTGCCGTGTGGGCTGGGGGCCCAAGCGTGAACGCGGCAGGGGAGTGTCAACGAAGGTTGTGTGTGTCAGAACATTATAGCTCATGCATATTGTGTAGGCTATAGTGGGGTAGCCCATAAGGGGTACAACCCAATTAGGGTTAGTACTTGTACCCAATTCATTCATAGTTCATTCATTTCCTTGTTTCTTCTCATGGTATCGAGCAGGTTCCCTAGTGGGAACGCTTCCTAGGGCCCACCACGAATTTTTTTTTTTTTCCTACCCGGAGCGCGCTTCGCTCCCACAGTCGCGACCCCTCACGGCCCCTCGCGTCGCCCTTAGCGGCCCCTTACGGCCCCTCGCGCCGTCCCTTACGGCCCCTAGCGCGGCCCCTTACGGCCCCTTACGGCCCCTAGCGCGGCCCGTCGGCCCCTTACGGCCCCTTACGGCTCCTAGCGCGGCCCCTCGTGCCGCCCGTCGGCCCCTTACGGCCCCTTACGGCCCCACGCGCGGCCCCTTACGGCCCCTTACGGCCCCTTACGGCCCCTCGCGCCGCCCGTCGGCCCCTCGCACCGCCCTCAGCGGCCCCTTACGGCCCGTCGCCGCCCTCCGCGGCCCCTCGCGCCGCCCCTTCACGGCCCGTCGCCGCCCTCCGCGGCCCCTCGCGCCGCCCCTTCACGGCCCGTCGCCGCCCTCCGCGGCTCCTCGCGACGCGGCCCCTCACACCGCCCTCTCCGGCCCACTGTCGCCGCCCCTACCGCAGCGGCCGCCGCCGTCCCTGCAGCAGCAGCCGCAGCCGTCGCCAGCAGCAGCCGCCACCACCTCCCTCGGGGCCGCGGCTGCTGCCGCAGCTGACTGCACCCGCCGACGCCGCTCCACTCGGCCCCGCCGCCGCTCCCCACGCAGCCTCGCCGCGCCACCTGAGCCGCCCGGGCCTGCCGAGCCGCCGTACCGCCCGAGCCGCCCGAGCCGCCGTGTCGCCGAGCCGCGCTTGCTGCCGAGCCGCCGTACCGCCGAGCCGCCCGAGCCGCCCGAGCCGCCGAGTTGCCGAGCCGCCGAGCAGCTGAGCCACCCGAGTCGCCCTGTCCGGTAAGTGCAGCGCCTCTGTCCCTGCACTGCCCTCACCCTACTGTTAGCGCTGCTAGTCTACTGCTGTCATGGCTACCCCTAGTGTCCTCGCCTTTGACGCTGAGGGTCGGGCCATTGACTTTGACGTCTGGGTCGATGACCTGCAGCTTTTCCTACAGTGCGATAGGGCAGACGGTCTCTCCCTCTTTGACCTCACCTCTGGTGCCTCTCCTGCCCCTGCTGCTGATGCCGACGCCACTGTTCGCTCACAGTGGGCCACTCGCGATGCTGCTGCACGTCTTGCTGTGCGTCGCCACCTGCCTACCTCTGAGCGTGCGCACTTTAGCCAGTACAAGAGTGCTCAGACCTTGTACGACGCTGTAGTTGCGCGCTACTCCTCCCCTGCCACTGCTGCACTGAGCCGCCTCATGCTACCGTACCTCTTCCCTGACCTTGCTGCCTTTCCCACAGTCGCTGACCTCATTACGCACCTCCGCACTAGTGACACTCGCTACCGCGCTGCGCTTCCTGCTGAGTTCTGCGCCAAGAACCCCCCCCCTATGTACATCACCCTCTACTACATAGTCACCCGGCTCCCTGACTCCCTTTGCGTAGTCAGGGACCACTTCCTCTCCGTTTGCCCCACCACTCTCACCGTTGACCTCCTCGAGAAGTCCCTCCTAGCAGCAGAGAAGAGCATAGTCGCTGTAGGAGCCTCTCGTGGTGACCCTCGCACCCCCATCTTTGAGGGGTGTTCCCCCTCCCCCCTTTTGCCCTCTGTTGCCTCTGCTGCTGCGGCCGACCTCGTTGGGCTTGAGTCGGTCGGTGCGGCGTCTACCCCTAGCGGGAGACGTCGCCCTGGCAAGGGCAAGGGGGGCAGGGGCACTGGAGGAGCTAGCGGGGGCGGTGGAGGTGGCGGTGGAGGTGGTGGAGGGGGTGGGGGTGGTGGTGGGAGTGGTGGCGGGGGCGGAGGTGTCGGTGGCGGCAGTGGAGGCGGAGGCGGCGGTAGCGGTGGCGGTGGGAGCGGAGGTGGCGGCGGTGGAGGAGGAGGCGGCGGAGGAGGTGGAGCTGGTCGGGGTGGCGCTGCACAGAGGGGCGGCTCCGGAGGTGGTCAGCGCCAGCAGCAGCAGCAGCAGCAGCGCACTCGTGACATCCCCTCCCCTCAGCAGCTCCGTGAGTGGTACACTGCACGCCAGAGGGGTGGGGGTACTGGCCCGTGCACCTACGTCCTACGCACCGGCGACCGCGCGGGTGAGCAGTGCGGGGGTGCGCACTCCACCCAGCGCTGCTTTGGCCGCCTGACGGACGCTTGGCGTCACCAGTTCCCTGAGGCCACTGAGATCCCCCGCTGGGGTGAGCTGTCTAGGGCGGGTGTAGCTGTCTTTGACCTTGACTTTGATGCTATTCTTGCTGCCATGTATACTGTGACTATTAGTGATGAGGGCGACTGTTACCGGTGTTTTCCGCCCGACCCGGGCATTGAGACTGCTGCTCTAGGTACTGGTGAGGCTGCTGCTCTAGGTGCTAGCGAGGCTGCTGCTCTAGGTGCGTCTGCTCCCTCAGGTGCTGGTGAGTCTGCTCTCTCAGGTTCTGCGTCGGCTTCGGCCTCCCACACCTTCACCCTTGACTCGGGGGCTTCTCGCTCCTTCTTTCGAGACCGCACCACACTCACGCCGCTTGACCGGCCAGTTGCAGTCTCTCTGGCAGACCCCTCTGGGGGTCCTGTCCTTGCTCACTTCTCCACTGTCCTCCCGTGTCCGGCGGCCCCCTCTGGCACCCTGTCCGGTCTTTACCTTCCCTCGTTCTCTACGAACTTGGTGAGTGGTGCTGACCTACAGGATGCGGGGGTTCACCAGTTCACTCCTGCGAGTCAGCGGGTGACCCACTGCACGGACGCTCGGACAGACCGCCACCTGGCCACGTTTACCCGTCGGCCGGGGTCGAGCCTGTACACCCTGACCACTGCGTCTCCTCCAGTCACTGCGTCTGGTCAGGTAGCTGCGTCGGGTCAGGTGTTTGCTGCAGCGTCCAGGTCTGGTCCTGAGTCTGCCCCCTGTTCGTGTCGCCTCCTGTCTCACAAGACTCTCCTCTGGCACCACCGCCTTGGTCACCCCTCCCTCCTTCGTCTCCGAGGCATGGCCTCCCGTGTCCTTGTCTCTGGTCTTCCCCGGTCCCTCCCTCCCCTTCCTCCGGGGCCTGGCCCTACCTGCGTCCCCTGTGTCGAGGGGCGGCAGCGGGCTGCCCCTCACTCCTCCCAGTTTCCTCCGACAGAGGCCCCGCTGCAGACGCTTCACATGGACGTGTGGGGCCCGGCCCGCGTCCGTGGACAGGGTCACGAGCGCTACTTCCTGCTCGTTGTTGACGACTACTCGCGTTACACCACAGTCTTCCCCTTGCGCAGCAAGGGTGATGTCACTGAGGTGTTGATCGACTGGATCCGCGCAGCTCGTCTCCAGCTCAGGCGGAGCTTCGGCTCGGACTTTCCTGTTCTGCGTCTGCACTCTGACAGAGGCGGAGAGTTCTCCTCTGGCCTTCTGCGAGCCTACTGTCGTGCACGAGGCATCTGCCAGACCTTCACGCTTCCGGACTCTCCACAGCAAAATGGGATTGCTGAGCACCGCATTGGCATGGTCATGGACGTCGCCCGTACGTCCATGATGCATGCGGCTGCCCCCCATTTTCTGTGGCCGTTTGCGGTTCGGTACGCAGCGCATCAGATCAACCTTCAGCCCAGGGTCTCCATGCCGGAGACCTCCCCAGCTTTACTGTGGACGGGGAAGGTTGGCGATGCGTCTGCGTTCCGTGTCTGGGGATCTCGGGCGTTTGTCCGCGACTTGTCTGCGGACAAGCTGTCCCCTCGTGCTGCTCCTTGCGTCTTCCTGGGTTTCCCCCCTGACGCCCCCGGGTGGCAGTTCTACCACCCCATCTCTCGCCGTGTTCTGTCCTCCCAGGACGTCACGTTCGATGAGTCGGTCCCCTACTACCGCCTCTTCCCCTACCGCACTCCGTCCCTCCCCCCGCCACCGCTCTTCCTTGTACCAGGTCCCCCCCCGGTAGACCCCCTCCCCCCTCAGGGTCCTGCCCCTTCAGGTGTGTCCCAGGTAGACGCTGTTGAGCCTGTCGAGGTCGCTGGTGACTCTGGTGCTGCTGAGGGTGCTGAGCCTGGGAGTGCTGACTCTGGGGGTGCTGAGCGTGTGGGTGCTACGCCTGGGGGTGCTGAGCCTGAGGGTACTACGACTGGGGGTGCTGAGCCTGGGGGTGCTGAGTCTGGAGGTGCTGAGCCTGGGGGTGCGGAGCCTGAGGGAGCTGGGCCTGCTGGTGCTGTGCCTGGCGGTTCTCCGGGTGCTTCTTCTCGCCGGGAGCCACTCTCTCCACAGGAGCTGCGTGAGTGGTTTGCCCGGCGCTGGAGGCGAGCTGCTGGAGCTGGAGGAGCTGCGGGTACTGGAGTTTCTGTTGCTGCTGAGGGAGCTGGTGCCACGGGTCCCGGAGGTGCTCGTACTGGGCGTACTGGAGCTGCTGGACCTGCGGGTACTTCTGGAGCTGGAGCTGCTGCGGGTGTTGGCGCGGAGGCTACTGCTGTCGGTCCTGGAGACGGTCCTGCTGGGGGTACTGCTGGTGCTGCTGGGGGTACTGGAGCTGGAGCTGCTACTGGTGCTGGTGCTGCCACAGGGGGTGCTGGTGCTGTCCCTGCTGTGTCTGGAGTCGCCGCGCGGCCTCGGCCGTACTTCGTTCCGCTCCTTCAGCAGGTTCTTGGTCTCCCGTCTTCTACTGGTCCTCCTCCTCCCTTAGAGTGTCCACAGCCTGTCCCGTCGCAGTTACAGTTACAGCCGGCCTCCCCACTGCCTGCTCCGTCTCCCTACACTGGTCCTACTGGAGGTCTTGCTGAGCGTCGTGAGCCTGCGTCTCGCCCTGCGTCGCCTGTCCGTGCTGCTCGCACTAGTGGTCGCGGTTCGCGTCAGCGTCCTCCTCCTGTCCCTGGCACGCACCGGATGTCTCTGCGTCCGTCCACTGCTCCTCTGGGTGCCCCTTTGCCTTCTCCTCCTGAGTCTTCTCTTCCTACTCTTGCCGACCCGGAGTCGGACTCTCTTCGTGCTGCCAGTCCTACTGTCACGCGTCTCCTTGCTACTGTTGTCACTGACCCTTCCTTTGAGTCCACTGCTGCGTCTGCCCTAGTTGCTGAGCTCGTCGACTTTGCTGCTCGCTGTCGCCTAGACTACGTCGCCAGTCTTGTTGCTGAGTCTGAGTCTGTCTGTCCTCCGTCCGTCGGGGGTGAGTGTGCCCTTGGCACGGACGTCCTTGAGGACAGGCAGGAGGAGTTCCAGTGCTTGGCCGCTGCTTCACCTCATCTCGTGTCCGTACTGCTTACCCCTGAGGGAGACCCGGATGCACTTGACATCCCGACTCCGCGCTCTTACGCGGAGGCGATAGAGGGTCCCTACTCCTCTCAGTGGCAGGCAGCTATGGACGCAGAGATGGCTTCCTGGAAGTCCACAGGCACCTACGTTGACGCTGTTCCCCCTCCTGGGGCGAACATCGTCAGTGGCATGTGGATTTTCAGGGTGAAGCGACCGCCGGGTTCTCCGCCTGTCTTCAAGGCGCGTTACGTGGCTCGTGGCTTCAGTCAGCGGCAGGGAGTTGACTACTTTCAGACCTTCTCTCCCACCCCGAAGATGACCACTCTTCGGGTACTGCTGCACGTAGCTGCTCACCGTGACTACGAGTTACACTCTCTTGACTTCAGCACTGCTTTCTTGCAGGGCAGCCTGCACGAGGAGATCTGGCTGCGTCGCCCACCTAGTTTCACTGGGTCTTTTCCTCTTGGCACCCAGTGGAGCCTACGGCGGCCAGTCTACGGTCTCCGCCAGGCACCGCGTGAGTGGCACGACACACTGAGGACTACACTTGCGGCTCTTGGGTTTGCTCCCTCTACTGCCGACCCGTCGCTGTTTCTGCGCACCGACACTTCTTTGCCGCCGTTCTACATCCTCGTGTACGTCGACGACTTGGTCTTTGCCACAGCTGACACTGCTGGACTCGCCCACGTGAAGTCCGAGCTGCAGAAGAGACACACGTGCACTGACCTGGGTGAACTGCGCAGCTACCTTGGCTTGCAGATCACTCGGGACAGAGCACGCCGCACCATTACCCTGACTCAGTCACACATGGTGCAGCAGGTCCTTCAGCGCTTCGGCTTCACGTACTCCTCGCCTCAGGCCACTCCTCTGCCTACTCGCCACTCGCTCTCAGCTCTGCCTTCGGATGAGTCCGTAGAGTCGAGTGGCCCGTACCCAGAGCTTGTTGGCTGCCTCATGTACCTGATGACCTGCACTCGACCTGACCTTGCATACCCTCTTAGCATTCTCGCACGCTATGTTGCTCCTGGGAGACACAGACCGGAGCACATGGCTGCAGCGAAGAGGGTGTTGCGCTACTTGTGCAGTACGTCGGGCATGGGGCTTGTGCTTGGAGGGCAGAGTCCAGTGGTCCTTACTGGGCACGCAGACGCTTCTTGGGCTGACGACCAGGCTACGCAGCGGTCGTCACAGGGTTACACCTTCAGCCTTGGTTCCGGCTCTGTTTCGTGGCGGGCTACTCGCTCGTCTTCTGTTCTCGGCTCCAGTTGTGAGGCTGAGATCTACGCAGGAGCCATGGCTGCACAGGAGCTTCGCTGGCTCACCTACCTGCTGACTGACCTCGGAGAGCCGCCTCGTTCTCCTCCAGTGCTGTACGTAGACAACAAGGCCATGCTGGCCTTGTGTCGGGAGCAGCGACTGGAGCACAGAACGAAGCACATTGCTCTCCGCTACTTTCTTGCTCGTGAGCTGCAGCAGCGTGGTCAGCTGCGTCTTGCGTACGTGGCCTCTGAGGCCAACACTGCTGATATCTTCACCAAGGCGCTTGCGCCTTGTGACCATCAGCGCTTCTGTACTCAGCTGGGCCTTGTGCCTACCTTGCCTCACTTGCTCACCTCTTGACCTTGCTTGTACTGTTACATATATATATACCTGCTCTTGCTTGTCTAGTCTTTTTATATATATGTACTCCTGCATGTGAACTGGCCTTGTGGCCTTGAACTTGTGCTTGGAATGTGTGGTGACTTTGTGATCCACCCTGAGCTTGCTTTGCTTTGCTTTGCTTGACTGGTCTTGTGACCCCTTGTTCTCCCCCACTTTGCCTATGGGGGTGTGTCAGAACATTATAGCTCATGCATATTGTGTAGGCTATAGTGGGGTAGCCCATAAGGGGTACAACCCAATTAGGGTTAGTACTTGTACCCAATTCATTCATAGTTCATTCATTTCCTTGTTTCTTCTCAGTGTGTTGGCCCCGTCCCCGCTTGGGCGGGCCGACTTCGTGGTCGGGTGTGAGGGGTGCAGCCGACCTGCAGCAGTGGGCGAGCTGGTTGACGAGGAGGTCGACCTGCACGGGACCACTGCACGGGCGCCGACTTCAGGGAGGTCGACTTGGGAGTCGACCTGCGGAGGACGTCAACTTGGGGAAGCCGACTTCGGTGGTCGGCTGACGGACTGCTGGTCGACCTGGTGGTTGGTCGACCAGGCCTGCTGGTCGACCTGCTGGTGGTCGACTGGACCTGGTGGTCGACGAAGGAGGGGCCGACGTCGACCTCGACTCAGGACGCCGAGCAGTTGGGCGTCGAGTAGCGGGGCGTCAACCTCGTGACGCCGACTTCGGGTGGCCGACGTGGGTGGTCGGCCGACAACGGCGTTGGTCGACGAGGAGCTGGTCGACCAGGAGTGACGTCGACGTGGAGCTGGTCGACCTAGGGGCATGGTCGACCTGGTGAGGTCGACTTGGTGGTGATCGTCGTCTTGGGAGGTCTTGGTGGATACCTGGGTGACGAGGTTCTGCGGAGGAGTGAGACGGTCGCCCAGGCGAAGTTGGCGAGCCCGACCTCGGGGGTGGTATCCTGAGGTCGACGTGGCCGATCAGTAGCAGTCGTCAGCGCGAGGTTGACGTGGTGTGTGCGCTGTGCAGGTGACGAGACTCTGCACGCCAATCATTTGCGCGCATCTGCGAAGTGGGTGCGCTGCTGTTCTGCGTGAGCAACGCTGGCACGCCTTTCAACCTGCGACGTTGGCACGCCGTCGACCTTGCACTGCTGGAGCGCGGTCGACCAAGTCGTGCTGGAATGCGGTCGACCAAGCTGCGCTGGCAGTTGGCCGACTTGAATGTTTGCTCTGATGTAGTCTTGTCATGCCAACTTCATTGTACCATTGTTCTCAACTTTTCCTAGTGAAACTCTTGCCAACTTTCCCTGTGAACTAGCAGGTAGTGTGCGCACAAGGAAAACGACTAAGGACTAGCGAACGCAGAGATCACACGAGCATCCGTGCATAGCCCGTAGTCTAGCTCCCGTTGTAGTAGTTAGAGTGATGCGGTGGACCAGTCAAAGTGATGCGTTGGGCAGTCTGGTCAGTATGCGCACCTATAATGGGCGTACCACGCAGAGTTCAGGCGCTCAAATTTTGAGAACCACATGGAACAAAATGGAAACACTTGTTGTGGATGTGGAAAATAGTCTAATCTAGTGGACTAGCGCAAAAGAAGAGGCATCCAATGCAGTGGACCAGTCAAAGTGGTGCGTTGGGCAGTCTGGTCAGTATGCGCACCTATAATGGGCGTACCACGCAGAGTTCAGGCGCTCAAATTTTGAGAACCACATGGAACGAAATGGAAACACTTGTTGTGGATGTGGAAAATAGTCTAATCTAGTGGACTAGCGCAAAAGAAGAGGCATCCAATGCAGTGGACCAGTCAAAGTGGTGCGTTGGGCAGTCTGGTCAGTATGCGCACCTATAATGGGCGTACCACGCAGAGTTCAGGCGCTCAAATTTTGAGAACCACATGGAACGAAATGGAAACACTTGTTGTGGATGTAGAAAATAGTCTAATCTAGTGAACTAATGCAAAATAAGAGGCATCCAATTCAGTGGACCAGTCAAAGTGATGCGTTGGGCTGTCTGGTCAGTATGCGAACATATAATGGGTGTACCACGCAGAGTTCAGGCGCTCAAATTTTGAGAACCACATGGAACGAAATAGAAACACTTGTTGTGGATGTGGAAAATAGTCTAATCTAGTGGACTAGCACAAAAGAAGAGGCATCCAATCCAGTGGACCAGTCAAAGTGGTGCGTGGGGCAGTCTGGTCAATATGCGCACCTATAATGGGCGTACCACGCAGAGTTCAGGCGCTCATATTTTAAGAACCACATGGAACAATTGTTGCGGATGTGGAAAATAGTCTAATCTAGTGGACTAGCACAAAAGAAGAGGCATCCAATGCAGTGGACCAGTCAAAGTGGTGCGTGGGGCAGTCCGGTCAGTATGCGCACCTATAATGGGTGTACCACGCATAGTTGAGGCGCTCAAATTTTGAGAACCACATGGAACGAAATAGGAACACTTGTTGTGAATGTGGAAAATAGTCTAATCTAGTGGACTAGCGCAAATGAAGAGGCATCCAATGCAGTGGACCAGTCAAAGTGATGCGTTGGGCAGTCGGGTCAGTATGCGCACCTATAATGGGCGTACCACGCAGAGTTCAGGCGCTCAAATTTTGAGAACCACGTGGAACGAAATGGAAACAATTGTTGCGGATGTAGAAAATAGTCTAATCTAGTGGACTAGCGCAAAAGAAGAGGCATCCAATGCAGTGGACCAGTCAAAGTGGTGCGTTGGGCAGTCTGGTCAGTATGCGCACCTAAAATGGGCGTACCACGCAGAGTTCAGGCGCTCAAATTTGAAGAACCACATGGAACGAAATGGAAACAATTGTTGCGGATGTAGAAAATAGTCTAATCTATTGGACTAGCACAAAAGAAGAGGCATCCAATGCAGTGGACCAGTCAAAGTGATGCGCTGGGCAGTCTGGTCAGTATGCGCACCTATAATGGGCGTACCACGCAGAGTTCAGGCGCTCAAATTTTGAGAACCACATGGAACGAAATGGAAACAATTGTTGCGGATGTGGAAAAAAGTCTAATCTAGTGGACTAGCGCAAAAGAAGAGGCATCCAATGCAGTGGACCAGTCAAAGTGATGCGCTGGGCAGTCTGGTCAGTATGCGCACCTATAATGGGCGTACCACGCAGAGTTCAGGCGCTCAAATTTTGAGAACCACATGGAACGAAATGGAAACACTTGTTGCGGATGTGGAAAATAGTCTAATCTAGTGGACTAGCGCAAAAGAAGAGGCATCCAATGCAGTGGACCAGTCAAAGTGATGCGCTGGGCAGTCTGGTGTGTATGCGCACCTATAATGGGCGTACCACGCAGAGTTCAGGCGCTCAAATTTTGAGAACCACATGGAACGAAATGGAAACACTTGTTGCGGATGTGGAAAATAGTCTAATCTAGTGGACTAGCGCAAAAGAAGAGGCATCCAATGCAGTGGACCAGTCAAAGTGATGCGTTGGGCAGTCTGGTCTGTATGCGCACCTATAATGGGCGTACCACGCAGAGTTCAGGCGCTCAAATTTTGAGAACCACATGGAACGAAATGGAAACACTTGTTGCGGATGTGGACAATAGTCTAATCTAGTGGACTAGCGCAAAAGAAGAGGCATCCAATGCAGTGGACCAGTCAAAGTGGTGCGTTGGGCAGTCTGGTCAGTATGCGCACCTATAATGGGCGTACCACGCAGAGTTCAGGCGCTCAAATTTTGAGAACCACATGGAACGAAATGGAAACACTTGTTGCGGATGTGGAGAATATTCTAATCTAGTGGACTAGCGCAAAAGAAGAGGCATCCAATGCAGTGGACCAGTCAAAGTGGTGCGTTGGGCAGTCTGGTCAGTATGCGCACCTATAATGGGCGTACCACGCAGAGTTCAGGCGCTCAAATTTTGAGAACCACATGGAACGAAATGGAAACACTTGTTGCGGATGTGGAGAATATTCTAATCTAGTGGACTAGCACAAAAGAAGAGGCATCCAATGCAGTGGACCAGTCAAAGTGGTGCGTTGGGCAGTCTGGTCAGTATGCGCACCTACAATGGGCGTACCAGGCAGAGTTCAGGCGCTCAAATTTTGAGAACCACATGGAACGAAATGGAAACAATTGTTGTGGATGTGGAAAAAAACTCTAATCTAGTGGACTAGCACAAAAGAAGACGCATCCAATGCAGTGGACCAGTCAAAGTGATGCGTTGGGCAGTCTGGTCATTATGCGCACCTATAATGGGCGTATCACGCATAGTTCAGGAGCTCAAATCTTGAGAGCCACATGGAACTAAATAGAAACACTTGTTGTGGATGTGGAAAATAGTCTAATCTAGTGGACTAGTGCAAAAGAAGAGGCATCCAATGCAGTGGACCAGTCAAAGTGGTGTGTTGGGCATTCTGGTCAGTATGCGCACCTATAATGGGCGTACCAGGCAGAGTCCAGGCGCTCAAATTTTGAGAACCACACGGAACGAAATGGAAACACTTGTTGTGGATGTGGAAAATAGTCTAACCTAGTGGACTAGCACAAAAGAGGAGGCATCCAATGGGGCGGGGTGATGGAAAGAGGGAGAATGGTGCGGGGTGATGGAAAGCGGGAGAATGGGGCGGGGTTATGGAAAGAGGGAGAATGGGGCGGGGTGATGGAAAGAGGGAGAATGGGCGGGGTGATGGAAAGAGGGAGAATGGGGGGGGTGATGGAAAGCGGGAGAATGGGGCGGGGTGATGGAAAGAGGGAGAATGGGGCGGGGCGATGGAAAGCGGGAGAATGGGGCAAAGTGATGGAATGCGGGAGAATCGGGCGGGTCGTGGAAAGCGGGAGAATGGGGCGGGGTGATGGAAAGCGGGAGAATGGGGCGGGGTGATGGAAAACGGGAGAATGGGGCGGCGTGATGGAAACCGGGAGAATGGGGCGGGGTGTTGGAAAGCGGGAGAATGGGGCGGGGTTATGAAAAGAGGGAGAATGGGGCGCGGTGATGGAAAGAGGGAGAATGGGGTGGGGTGATGGAAAGAGGGAGAATGGGGCGGGATGATGGAAAGCGGGAGAATGGGGCGGGGTGATGGAAAGAGGGAGAATGGGGCGGGGTGATGGAAAGCGGGAGAATGGGGCGGGGTGATGGAAAGAGGGAGAATGGGGCGGGGTGATGGAAAGAGGGAGAATGGGGCGGGGTGATGGAAAGCGGAAGAATGGGGCGGGGTGATGGTACGCGGGAGAATGGGGCGGGGTGATGGAAAGCGAGAGAATGGGGCGGGGTGCAGGAAAGCGGGAGAATGGGGCGGGGTGATGGAAAGCGGGAGAATGGGGCGGGGTGATGGAAAGCGGAAGATGGGGCGGGGTGATGGAAAGCGCGAGAATGAGGCGGGGTTATGGAAAGAGGGAGAATGGGGCGTGGTGATGGAAAGAGGGAGAATGGGGCGGGGTGATGGAAAGAGGGAGAATGGGGCGGGGTGATGGAAAGAGGGAGAATGGGGCGGGGTGATGGAAAGAGAGAGAATGGGGCGGGGTGATGGAAAGAGGGAGAATAGGACGGGGTGATGGAAAGAGGGAGAATGGGGCGGGGTGATGGAAAGCGGGAGAATGGGGCGGGGTGATGGAAAGCGGGAGATTCGGGCGGGGTGATGGAAAGCAGGAGAATGGGGCGGAGTGCTGGAAAGCGGGAGAATGGGGCGGGGTGATGGAAAGCGGGAGAATGGGCCGGGGTGATGGAAAGCGGGAGAATGGGGCGGGGTGATGGAAAGCGGGAGAATGGGGCGGGGTGATGGAAGGAGGGGGGTGATGGAAGGAGGGAGAATGGGGCGGGGTGATGGAAAGCGGGAGAATGGGGCGGGGTGATGGAAAGCGGGAGAATGGGGCGGGGTGATGGAAAGCGGGAGAATGGGGCGGGGTGATGGAAAGCGGGAGAATGGGGCCGGGTGGTGGAAAACGGGAGAATGGGGCGGGGTGATGGAAAGCGGGAGAATGGGGCGGGGTGATGGAAAGCGGGAGAATAGGGCGGGGTGATGGAAAGCGGGAGAATGGGGCGGGGTGATGGAAAGCGGGAGAATGGGGCGGGGTGATGGAAAGCGGGAGAATGG
Organism: Closterium sp. Naga37s-1; assembly: GCA_947471745.1. Classification (NCBI taxonomy): domain Eukaryota; kingdom Viridiplantae; phylum Streptophyta; class Zygnematophyceae; order Desmidiales; family Closteriaceae; genus Closterium; species Closterium sp. Naga37s-1. Next base: position 466,055 of record CANJKZ010000947.1, on the reverse strand, counting down.
GGCGGGGTGATGGAAAGCGGGAGAATGGGGCGGGGTGATGGAAGGAGGGAGAATGGGGCGGGGTGATGGAAAGCGGAAGAATGGGACGGGGTGATGGTACGCGGGAGAATGGGGCGGGGTGATGGAAAGCGAGAGAATGGGGCGGGGTGCAGGAAAGCGGGAGAATGGGGTGGGGTGATGGAAAGAGGGAGAATGGGGCGGGGTGATGGAAAGCGGGAGAATGGGGCGGGGTGATGGAAAGAGGGAGAATGGGGCGGGGTGATGGAAAGAGGGAGAATGGGGCGGGGTGATGGAAAGCGGAAGAATGGGGCGGGGTGATGGTACGCGGGAGAATGGGGCGGGGTGATGGAAAGCGAGAGAATGGGGCGGGGTGCAGGAAAGCGGGAGAATGGGGCGGGGTGATGGAAAGCGGGAGAATGGGGCGGGGTGATGGAAAGCGGAAGATGGGGCGGGGTGATGGAAAGCGCGAGAATGAGGCGGGGTTATGGAAAGAGGGAGAATGGGGCGTGGTGATGGAAAGAGGGAGAATGGGGCGGGGTGATGGAAAGAGGGAGAATGGGGCGGGGTGATGGAAAGAGGGAGAATGGGGCGGGGTGATGGAAAGAGAGAGAATGGGGCGGGGTGATGGAAAGAGGGAGAATAGGACGGGGTGATGGAAAGAGGGAGAATGGGGCGGGGTGATGGAAAGCGGGAGAATGGGGCGGGGTGATGGAAAGCGGGAGATTCGGGCGGGGTGATGGAAAGCAGGAGAATGGGGCGGAGTGCTGGAAAGCGGGAGAATGGGGCGGGGTGATGGAAAGCGGGAGAATGGGCCGGGGTGATGGAAAGCGGGAGAATGGGGCGGGGTGATGGAAAGCGGGAGAATGGGGCGGGGTGATGGAAGGAGGGGGGTGATGGAAGGAGGGAGAATGGGGCGGGGTGATGGAAAGCGGGAGAATGGGGCGGGGTGATGGAAAGCGGGAGAATGGGGCGGGGTGATGGAAAGCGGGAGAATGGGGCGGGGTGATGGAAAGCGGGAGAATGGGGCCGGGTGGTGGAAAACGGGAGAATGGGGCGGGGTGATGGAAAGCGGGAGAATGGGGCGGGGTGATGGAAAGCGGGAGAATAGGGCGCGGTGATGGAAAGCGGGAGAATGGGGCGGGGTGATGGAAAGCGGGAGAATGGGGCGGGGTGATGGAAAGCGGGAGAATGGGGCGGGGTGATGGAAAGCGGGAGAATGGGGCGGGGTGATGGAAGGAGGGAGAATGGGGCGGGGTTATGGAAAGCGGGAGAATGGGGCGGGGTGATGGAAAGCGGGAGAATGGGGCGGGGTGATGGAAAGCGGGAGAATGGGGCGGGGTGATGGAAGGCGGGAGAATGGGGCGGGGTGATGGAAAGCGGGAGAATGGGGCGGGGTGATGGAAAGCGGGAGAACGGGGCGGGGTGATGGAAAGCGGGAGAATGTGGTGGGGTGATGGAAAGTGGGAAAATGGGGCGGGGTGATGGAAAGAGGGAGAATGGGGCGGGGTGATGGAGTGCGGGAGAATGGGGCGGGTGATGGAAAGCGGGAGAATGGAGCGGGGTGATGGAAAGCGGGATAATGGGGCGGGGCGATGGAATGCGGGAGAATGGGGCGGGGCGATGGAATGCGGGAGAATGGGGCGGGGCGATGGAAAGCGGGAGAATGGGGCGGGGCGATGGAAAGCGGGAGAATGGGGCGGGGCGATGGAAAGAGGGAGAATGTGGCGGGGTGATGGAAAGAGGGAGAATGGGGCGGGGTGATGGAAAGAGGGAGAATGGGGCTGGGTGATGGAAAGCGGGAGAATGGGGCTGGGTGATGGAAAGCGGGAGAATGGGGCTGGGTGATGGAAAGCAGGTGAATGGGGCTGGGTGATGGAAAGCGGGAGAATGGGGCGGGGTGATGGAAAGCGGGAGAATGGGGCGGGGTGATGGAAAGCGGGAGAATGGGGCGGAGTGATGGAAAGGGGGAGAATGGGGCGGGGTGGTGGAAAGCGGGTGAATGGGGCGGGGTGATGGAAAGCGGGAGAATGGGGCGGGGTGATGGAATGCGGGAGAATGGGGCGGGGTGATGGAAAGCGGGAGAATGGGGCGGGGTGATGGAAAGCGGGAGAATGGGGCGGGGTGATTGAAAGCGGGAGAATGGGGCGAGGTGATGGAAAGCGGGAGAATGGGGCGGGGTGAAGGAAGGACACGGTGAGAGCTGTGAGGGTATGGATGTTGAATGCGGTAGAGTACGGTGCAGTGCGTGTGGTGGAGCAGGCAGTGTGGTGGCTCACTTTTTGCATGCGCTGCGCGATCAAACGTGCGATAAGAATGCAGGCAAGCAAGCTGCTGCCCCGCCGCACGCCGCGGGTCACCTCCACGCCCACCGCCCTCTCCGTCACCTCCACGCCCACCGCCCTCTCCGTCACCTCCACGCCCACCGCCCTCTCCGTCACCTCCACGCCCACCGCCCTCTCCATCACCTCCACGCCCACCACCCTCTCCGTCACCTCCACGCCCACCGCCCTCTCCGTCACCTCCACGCCCACCGCCCTCTACGGCACCTCCACGCCCACCGCCCTCTACGGCACCTCCACGCCCACCGCCCTCTCCGTCACCTCCACGCCCACCGCCCTCTCCGTCACCTCCACGCTCACCGCCCTCTCCGTCACTTCCACGCCCACCGCCTCTCCGTCACCTCCACGCCCACCGCCCTCTCCGTCACCTCCACGCCCACCGCCCTCTCCGTCACCTCCACGCCCACCGCCCTCTCCGTCACCTCCACGCCCACCGCCCTCTCCGTCACTTCCACGCCCACCGCCCTCTCCGTCACCTCCACGCCCACCGCCCTCTCCTTCACCTCCACGCCCACCGCCCTCTCCGTCACCTCCACGCCCACCGTCCTCTCCGTCACCTCCTCGCCCACTGCCCTCTCCGTCACCTCCGCGCCCACCGCCCTCTCCGTCACCTCCACGCCCACCGCCCTCTCCGTCACCTCCACGCCCACCGCCCTCTCCGTCACCTCCACGCTCACTGCCCTCTCCGTCACTTCCACGCCCACCGCCTCTCCGTCACCTCCACTCCCACCGCCCTCTCCGTCACCTCCACTCCCACCGCCCTCTCCGTCACCTCCACGCCCACCGCCCTCTCCGTCACCTCCACGCCCACCGCCCTCTCCGTCACCTCCACGCCCACCGCCCTCTCCGTCACCTCGCGCACTAACCGCCGCACCACCGCCAGACTCAACTTTGGCGCCAGTGGGGGAGGGGCGGTGGGGGATGCATGTGGCATTCCGAATTGGAGCCGCAGGTCAGTGCGCTCCGGACACGCGCTCCGATGAGCACCTTGCGAGCACAGCTTGGTCCACGCCTGCTACAGGCTCCAGCTCAGCTGGTCGAACACCGCCGCGGGCACCACCACGCGCCCCGCCGGGCCTGTGCGCCGTGCGCGCGCCGCGCGCTGCTCTCCGCCGGCAGCCCAGGAGGCCCGGCGACTCCGCGAACGCAGTGGAGTGCTGGCGGCGAACAGCGACGATCGCAAAGGCGGCTGGGCGACTGCTCGAGGAGTCGCACGCGGGGGTGCTGCGACGGATGCGAGGTGGGCGTGCGATGTGAGCAACACAGCGAGCTGCTGCGAGTTGAGCGTCGCGGCCATGGTAGGATGAGGCGCAGCACGGAGGGTCGTCATCCTTACTCCTCGTGAAGAAGCTCTGTGAGGCGTTTTGGGTGGGAAGTGACGGGCGACGCGACGAACTCCAATGCTGCGACCGTGGACGAACGCTGCTGAAACCTCCTTTATTGAGCGGAACGTGATTTTGTTGTATTCTAGATTCGCCTTATGTTTTCTATGTTTAGTGTAAATGTATCTAACAACCACACATCTACTTTCTTTCTTATCTTCTTATGCATTCTATACCATAATTAACCAATCATTTCTAGAGATTGAAATATGAGATGCGATACATTGGCATTACTTTTGTTGGAGTGTGAAGGGAATCATACTTAGCATTCCCGTAGGTGCAGCAGTATCGCACCTGACTTTGTCGAAGCAGTAACGTTCGCAGTATCGGATCAGACCGTATCAAGGGCAGGAAGGTCAACAGTCGCAAGAGTCAACTATCGCGACTGTTGACCATCTGGACCGACGCTTGACTTACCATCGAGGAATAGCAACAGGCGTAACCGTACAGGTTACATGCAGCGACTCGGTAACAAGAAGGTAGTACAACAGTCAGATTCATTGTAGAAATGCCTGTAAAACAGTTATAATAAGGGAATGTATCCCTTAGAGTACATGGCTAGACTATGACTATTTATATTCCTTGTATTCTATCTTTTAATCAACTTGGTCATTTACATTCACTATGATCTGAGCTCTTACAAGACTTCCGCTACCAACTCTACCAAAAGCACCTCCTATCCTATCCAAGGTCCTCACTCTAACATGGTATGAGAGCTAGTTTGGATTATAGGATCTTCTAAAGGGGCTTCCAACAAAGCTTCTTTAAAACTTAATCTCAACATCATCAACATCAAGGGCATCAACATGCCAGGCGCAGACTGCGGAGAGGCTGGAAAAAATCCAGTGCAACCCTCCACCAATGTCGCCTCTACTACGACGACCGTGGACACAGCGCTCCTCGAGCAGCTGATCACCCGCATCAGTGCACTGGAGAGCCACCAGCCAATGAGCATTGACGGCTCAAGTTACGCCCGAAGACCTCCCGATCCTCAAGGAGCTGGATCCGAACGATCCTTCACCTTCGATAACCGCGGAGCTCAAGGATCTGCTCAAGCACAACAAACACATTACGAGGCAATGGCTTCAATGCAGAGCAAGTTCCTTTCCACGTCGAAGCTCAGAACTACCAAGCCCTTCGATGGACAAGACTTCTACACGTGGAGCTTCGAATTCGAACTACTAGCTCAGGGCGCTCAGGTCTGGATGTACTACGACGGATCATACCCCTTTCCCGCAAGCGGCTCACCTCAGGAGAAGACGCAATACTACAATGAATCGCTCCTGGCCTTCACCGTCCTGATCCGGAACTTGTCGCCCGAAGAGCAGCTGAGCATTCGCCCCTTCAAACACGAGTGGGCGCCCGCGCAGCAGTCCTGGGAACACCTGCGCACCTGCCACATGGCAACAGATTCGGTGACACTCAGTCGCCTGCTCAACCAGCTGAACAACGTCAAGATGTTTCCCGGCGAAAAGGCCGGACCATACGTCAACCGCTGCAGGAACCTGAGAGACCAATTCAGGAAAAGCGGCGGCAACTTCCCTGACGACATGTTCGTCACCATCATCCTTGCTGGATTGAGCCCGAAATGGCGCCAATGCAAGTCCCTCCTTCGCACACAAGGCACTCTCAGTGAGACTGCCCTCTGCTCCACGCTCCTCTCCGAGCAGAAGGAAATCGACCTATACAACGAAAGAGGCAACAAGAAGGAGAAGATCGCCTTTTACACACAAGCGCCACCGGACAATAAGACTCTTCTGCAAGTACTGCAAGAAGACTGGGCATATGATTCAAGACTGCTGGAAGCTGAACGGTAACAACAACAACCAGAAGGGTGCCACTGCTCACCAGAAAGAAGGAGCCGCAGCGCGCAACCAAACTGTGTCGCCGCCAGCCGTCGCCAGCACGTCCCAAGCCCCAGCGCGTCTCTCTGCAAACACAAGCGACAAGGGCAAAAGCAAGGTCCTGACTTGCATGGTGCGTCGTGGACCGCCTCGCCCCAACCGTCACTACCGCTTCTTCCGCAGCTGGGAAGACATGTTCGCAGACCCGCCTCAGGAGCGGCCCGAAGGATCAGTCGAAGAAGAAGAAGAGAACAATCCAACCTACGACGAGTTAACGATCGGACGGATGCAGTTCGACTGGGAAGCGCCGGAGTGGATTCAGGAGTCGCCACCTGCACGTATCAGCCCGTATCAAGGGCAGGAAGGTCAACAGTCGCAAGAGTCAACTGTCGCGACTGTTGACCATCTGGACCGACGCTTGACTTACCATCGAGGAATAGCAACAGGCGTAACCGTACAGGTTACATGCAGCGATTCGGTAACAAGAAGGTAGTACAACAGTCAGAGTCACTGTAGAAATGCCTGTAAAACAGTTATAATAAGGGAATGTACCCCTTGGAGTACATGGCTAGACTATGACTATTTATATTCCTTGTATTCTATCTTTCAATCAACTTGGTCATTTACATTCACTATGATCTGAGTTCTTACAAGACTTCCGCTACCAACTCTACCAAAAGCACCTCCTATCCTATCCAAGGTCCTCACTCGAACAACTTTTCCACAACCTGTTGAAAGGGGCTTGCCTTTTGTAGTATTTGGAAGGAAATTCTTCTCTGTATAACATTTCACATATCAGAAGGAGAACATCTTATTTCCACTGGCAGTTTAGCAAGTCGGCTCATAGCACGAATAGCCGACCAAAACGTTTCTCCGTCTCGGTGGCATCTGGCGCGGAAGTAGAGTCATCGCAACGGAATTTGTCCGCCATAACAGCCCCGTGCGCGTGCTTCAGTCACCGCTCTCAACCGTTCGCCTCGTTCCGCCCGTGTGTTCCCCCTTCGCGCGCCACTCCCCGCGCCCGCCCGCCATGACCTATTACCGCGCGCGCGGACACCCCCTCGATTCCCTCGTCGACCTCTCGCACCTCTCCTCCCTGCCCTCGCCCGCACACCCCTCCGCGCCCACCCGCAACGCACATGCGCTCGCGCAGCGGTTCTCCGCGCCCACCTCCCCTTCCGGCTCCTCCGTTCACTCCGCCTTCGGCCCCTCCTCCGCTTCTGTCATTCTCCCCCCTTCTTCCGCCTCCGCAATCCTTCCGCCCCCTGCCCGCGGAGGCTCCGCCAACTACCGCTTCGCGCTGACCAAGCCTGGCGCAGGGGAACCAGGCGGAGGGGGAACAGGCGCGGGCGGGGTAGGGGAATGGGTGGCGGATGCGTACGCGCAGCGGAGAGGGAGTGATGGGACGGGGGAAGGGGCTGGGCGAGGGGAAGGGCAGGGAAGCTTTGCGGAACGGGGGGAATCGACGCGAGGGGGTGAGAAGGTGTGGAGGTCCCGCGTGGACATAGGCGGGTCAGTGGAGGGTAGCAGTGGGTCAGGGGGGGAGGGAAGGGGAAGGCAAGGCGAGGAGGGCAATGTGAGTGTCGCGGTGAAAGCAACAGCTGCTGCTCGTATTGATCCTCCTGCTGCTGCTGCTCTTGAAGGTGCCGCTGCCACTGCCACTGCCACTGGTACTCTGGCTCCCACTGCTCCCCCTGCTCCCCCTGCTCCTCTCCGCCCGCCCTCCCCGCCCTCCGCCTCCCTTGCTGCGCATGCCTCCGCCCCGCCCCTCCACGCCCACACGTCATCCCTCGCCTCCCCTTCCCCTGCCACCCCCGCCCCAACATCCCCTGCCCCCACCACTCTCTCTGCTGCTCCCGCACCAGCAGCAGCACCAGCAGCAACCGCTGCCACTGCTCCACCTGCCCCCACTCACCACGCCTTCTCCCGCACTTCCTCCTCCTCTAATCCCACAGCCCTCCACCCATCATCCACCCCATCCCCCCTCTCCCCCCGCACTCACTTCGTCCCGCTCTCCTCCCCTTCTTGCCCGCACCCTGCCCTGCCCCTCTCCCCCTCCCCCACATACGACCTCCCTATTGCGCATTACAGCTCCTCTCCCTCCGCCAGTGCTTCCCCCTTTCCCCCTGCGCGCAGCCCCTTCTCCCCCCCGTCCGCAGAGCTCCTGGCAGGCGCAGCAGCGAGAGGGGCGGGCAGGGCGGGCAGGGAGGGGGGCATGGCGCGGGGAGGGGCGGAGCAGCTGTGGCGGGAGCGGGTCCTGGCAGCAGCAGGGGCGGCAGGGGGGGCTGCGCCCTCCGCTGCCCCCCCACCAGCAGCACTGGCGGTGGGGGGGGCAGGTGGGGCGGGGGAGTTGGTGGTGGGAGGACAGAGAGTGGACGCGGGGGGGCTGCTGGGGGGAGTGATGGCGCAGAGGCGCGCAGTGGGAGGAGGGGGGAGAGGGGGGGCAGGGGGTGTAGGTGGAATTGGGGCATGGTATGGGGTGGGCGGGGCAGGGGGGCTGGGGGGCGAACAGTATGGGGATGGGTACGGGGAGGCGCATAAGAGGAGGCGGAGGGGGGTGGTGGGGTTGGCGGTGGGAGCAGCGGAGCAGGTGTGGCGGTGGTGGCTCGAGGCAGAGTGGGTGAGGGACTGGGCGAGGGACGGCAGAGAAGGCAGGGAGCAGAGAGACGGCAGGGAAGAGAGGGATGGGAGAGAGGGGAGAGAGGGGAGAGAGGGCAGGGAGGGGAGGGAGGGGAGGGGTGCACGGAGAAGGCAGGTGGCGATGGTGGGGTTGGGTGCGGTGGGCGGCTGTGTGCTTCTGGGGCTGCTGCTGCTGCTGCTGCTGCTTGCTAGCCCGTCCCTGCCCTCCACTCGCAAGGTGGGCCACCTGCGTGTGCTGCTGCCCACTCGTGCCTTGCTGCTGCCCCTGCTTGCACCACACTGCTGCCATCCCTCCCATGCTGCCGCCACACTCTCGCAGTCGGTCACTCACTCACTCACTCACTCACCCACTCACTCGGTCACTTACTCACTCAGTCACTCACTCACTCACTCACTCGGTCACTCACTCGGTCACTCACTCACTCACTCACTCACTCGGTCACTCACCCACTCACTCACTCGGTCACACACTCACTCACTCGGTCACCCACTCACTCACTCACTCACTCATGCCAACCAGGGCCACTCCCTACCTGCCTGGCTCTTCCGCCCCAGCAGCACCCGCCCAGCCACGACTCTCCAACACCCGCAACCCCATCCCTTGCTCTCTCCCCTCCCTTCTACCCCTCCACCCTCCCCATCCCAACCCCCACTCCCCACACAGCAGGCGGCAGGAGAACCCTCGCCCCGGGCGGCATCAGGAGCAGCAGCGGTGCACTCTGACTTACTGCTGCACGCCCAGGCCGACCTGGCCCGCCTGGCTCCTCCATAACCCCCATTCTCCCCATGCCCCCCATTCCCCGTTCCCCCACGCTCACACCAGGCCGAAGGTGACCCCTCGCCCCGGGCGGTGTCAGGCAGCACAGCAGCAGCGGTGCACTCTGACCTGCTGCTGCACTCGCAGGAGGACTTGGCGCGCCTGGAGGGCGCGGAGGAGGGGCAGTCGTGCTGGGCGCTGCACGAGCGCCCGCTGCTCCTCCCGCCCTCGCCCCACTCGCCCTCCCCCGCGCTGCTCTCCGCTCTCCGCGCCTACGAGCGCATGCACGAGGTGAGGGGGAGAGGAGGGAGGGTGAGGGAGGGGTGGTGATGGGGTTGGGGGGGGAAGTGTGGGGGACAAGGGGGATGGATCCCTGCGCTGCTCGCTTCTCTCCGCGCCTACGAGCGCATGCACGAGGTGAGGGGGGTTTGGGAAGGGGAGGGGAGGGGTGCTGGTGGAGTGGTAGAGGGGGGAAGAGAGGGATGGTTATCGTGGTATGCTGCCATTCATGCATGCACACCCATCGACTCTCTTTCCCATGCGCTTCTCATCTCCGTCTGCCCCCCATCCATCTTGCTCTCTCCTCGCCCCATGCGCCTCGCCGCATGCATCTCTCTCCCCATGCGTGGCCGTGTGTGTGCGTGTGTGTTCACAGGAGTGTGTGGCGGGCGTGCAGAGCTGGGAGGCACACGCAGAGAAACTGGAGGCGCCACGAAGCACATGCAGGTGAGCGGGCGGCCATGGTGAGCGGGCGGCCATGGTGTGCTACGAGCCTCCCCTTCGTTGCACCCCCAATCCACCTCCCTTGCTTTCCCCGCCGTTCACGCCCTCACTGGCACACCGCGCAGGTACCCCCGACCCACCTCCTCCTTCCGCACATGCTGCGCCTTACAGCCTCCTCTCATCCTACCAGCTCTTCACTCCACTCACAACCCCCTACTCTCTCCAACCCCCCTCGCCCCGCCTCGCCCCGTCCTCACCTACCCCCCCTTGCGCAGCTACCTGGTGTGGTACGAGCCACAGACGCGCCCCAGTGTGGCGCAGCGCCTGCTGTCGCTGCTGTCCGCCTTCCTCTATGCGCTGCTCACCCACCGCGCCCTGCTAGTTGACACTCACGGCGACCTGCCCAGGTGACGCCCGTACCGCTTTCACTCCCTCTCGCTGCTCTCCGCTTTCACTCCCTTTCGCTGCTCTCCGCTTTCACTCCCTCTCGCTGCTCTCCGTAGGTGGGACTGATAGGTGGGACTGATAGGTGGGACTGATAGGTGGGACTGATAGGTGGGACTGATAGGTGGGACCGATAGGTGGGACTGATAGGTGGGACTGATAGGTGGGACTGATAGGTGGGACTGATAGGTGGGACTGATAGGTGGGACTGATAGGTGGGACTGATAGGTGGGACTGATAGGTGGGACTGATAGGTGGGACTGATAGGTGGGACTGATAGGTGGGACTGTCGGAAACTTCTGCATCACCTGCTCCCACTCGATGGCTGCCCACAGTGGCTTAGCTACCTATCAGTCCCTTCCCGCGCTCCTCCTGGTGGCTGCCCGCTCTGCCTCATTCACTCTGCCACATCCCTCCCGCGTCTCTCCCTCTTTTCATCTCCCCTCCCCTCCCCCCCTTCCCGTCAGTCTGCTGTGCAACCCCTTCCCGCGCTCCTCCTGGTGGCTGCCCGCGGGCCTGCCAGAGCATTTCCGCCTGCACCCGCCGCACCAGGGCGAGTGGGTCAACGGAAGCACCAGCAACAGCTTCTTCGCTGTGAGTCGGTGTGAGCGCGAGGGACGGAGGGTAGAGAGATGCGAGTGAGGGCATGAGAGAGGTGGGTGGGTGAACGGGAGAGAGAGGGGAGAGGAGAGGGAGGAATGAAGCAGGAATGAGTGAGGGAAACGGGACGGGAGAGAGGGTGAGGCTGTCTGCTGGTGTCGTCTTTTCACATGCACTTTCCTCTCCCTCTCCCTCCTTCCCCTCTTCAACGTATTCCTCTTGTCTTTGTCCCTTCTTCCCACCCCTTCCCCATCCGGTCGTGCCCCCACCAGCCACTCAACCGCAGGGACGTGGCGACCATCTACTTTGAGGTGAGTGAGGCTGCTGCCGTGCCCATGCCCATGCACATTCACATGCACACCTACCTGCTGTTCCCACGTGGGTACCATCGCGCATGCAGCACAGGACTTGCCTGCAAGCGTGACCCCTCGTCTCCCCTCGTCTCCCCACCTCCTCACTTGCCACCCCGTTCTTCCCTTCCCCATCCTCGTCTTCCCAACTTCCCGTCCCTCTCCTCCCTGTCCCACCCGTCCACCCACCGCGTCCCCACGGCAGGAGCAGCGCTACCCGTGGGACGAGCAATTCGTCTCTTCCTCCATGCACACCCACCTCTTCCTCCATGCACACCCACCTCTTACTCCATGCACACCCACCTCTTCCTCCATGCACACCCACCTCTTCCTCCGTGCACACCCACCTCGCCCTCCATGCACACCCACCTCGCCCTCCATGCACACCCACCTCGCCCTCCCCGCTGTCCCACCTGCTGTCCCTCCCCCTCCCTTCCACCCCAAGCACCCACCTTCCCCACCACCCAGGCACAGCGCTACCCATGGGACGAGCAGTTCTTCTGCTCCTCCATGCAGACCCAGCTGGCCCGCAACGCCACGTGGCTCGCCATGCTCTCCGACCAGCACCTGCTGCCCACTCACTCCCTTCCATTCCCTTCTCTTTCCTTCCCTCCCCGTCCACCCCATTCACCCACCGCACCCCCCCACCAGGCACAGCGCTACCCATGGGACGAGCAGTTCTTCTGCTGCAAGCCCAGCTGGCCCTCCCTGCCTTCCCACCTGCTGCCTCTTGCCTTACTGTCCCTCCCCTTCCCTTCCAGTCCATTCACACCCCCTTCCCCACCCCATCCCCACCACCCAGGCACAGCGCTACCCATGGGACGAGCAGTTCTTCTGCTCCTCACGTGTAGCCCTTTGCTTGCCTTCCCTCCCCTCCCCGTCAAACCCAATCACCCTCCCCATCCACCACCCAGGCACAGCGCTACCCATGGGACGAGCAGTTCTTCTGCTCCTCACGTGTAGCCCTTTGCTTGCCTTCCCTCCCCTCCCCGTCAAACCCAATCACCCTCCCCATCCACCACCCAGGCACAGCGCTACCCATGGGACGAGCAGTTCTTCTGCTCCTCCATGCAGGCCCAGCTGGCCCGCAACGCCACATGGCTCGCCATGCTCTCCGACCAGCACCTGCTGCCCACTCATTCCCTTCCAATCCCTTCCCGTTCCTTGCCTCCCCGTCCACCCCATTCACCCACCCCATCCCCCCCACACCCCAGGCACAGGGCTACCCATGGGACGAGCAGTTCTTCTGCTCCTCCATGCAGACCCAGCTGGCCCGCAACGCCACGTGGCTCGCCATGCTCTCCGACCAGCACCTGCTGCCCTCGCTCTTCCTGCTGCCCGCCTTCCACCGCCCGCTGCACCGCCTCTTCCCCTCCCGCGTGCTGCTGCACCCGCTCGCGCGCTACCTGCTGCTGCCCGCCAACGCCGTGTGGGAGCGCGCGCTCAGGGCGCACCAGGGGCACCTCGCGCACGCGTGGCGGTCCGTGGGCGTGCAGCTTGCAAGTGGGGGGAGCGTGGCAGCGAGGGAGGCGATAAGAGAGGTGGGTATGGGGGGGAAGGAATGAGGGTGTGGGGGGGGGAGGGAGGATGCCAGGGGGTGCGTGCTGCTGCACCCACTAGCACGCTACCTGCTGCTGCCTGCCAATGCCGTGTGGGAGAGGGCGCTCAGGGCGCACCAGGGCCACCTGGCGCACGCGTGGCGCTCTGTGGGCGTGTAGTTGGTGGATGGGGGGAGCGTGGCGGTGAAAGAGGCGATGAGGGAGGTGTGTTGGGGGGAAGGGGAGGGATGAGGGTGGGGGGGAAACGAGAGGCATGGGTGTGAGGGGGATGCTTCGGTTTCTTTGCAACTCCCATTGCTGTGGAAGCAGCACGCCTGGCACCATCTCATCTCATGCATGCCATCCCACTCGTCTCCCTCACCTCACCCTCTTGTCATCACCCCCCTTTCACCCCACCTCCCAACTTCCCCCCAGCAAGCCCTGGAGTGTGGCATGTCACACGGCGTGCTACCGCTGCCCCTGGCGCCCTCGCAGCTGGCCGCTTTCCTCAACCACTCCTCCCGCGCTCGCCACCTCTCCCTCTCCTCCCGCTCCCTGCTGGATGGGGCCGGAGAGGAGGGGAAGGAGGGCGGCGAAGGGGGAGGGCAGGGGGATGGGCAGGGGGAAGCCAAGGGGGAGGGGAAGGGGGAAGGGGCGAGTGGAAGGGTGGGCAGGAGCGGGGGGAGCAGTCCTCAGCGGCGACGGTTTGGGCTATTCTCTCGCCCGCGACGGGGCGAGGAGGCAAGGGCGGCATCACACAAGAAAGAGGGGAAGGGGGGAGCTGGCGTGGGTGCAGGCGGGCAGACAAGAGTACAGAGCGGGGAAGCAAGCTCGATCTCTCATGATGCTGCTGGCGCTGGTGGTGACAGTGAGGGCGAAACCAGGAGCAGCAGCAGCGGCGGGGTGGTGAGGGGGAGGGCGAGGGCGCGGGTGGTGGCAGTGTTTGTGGCGGCGGACAGCTTCGCGGCGTTCAAGTTCTTCAAACGCGCCTACGCGCAGTGGCCCACTGAGGACCACAGGTGAGCGCGCAGTGGCCCACTGAGGACCACAGGTGAGCGCGCAGTGGCCCACTGAGGACCACAGGTGAGCGCGCAGTGGCCCACTGACGACCACAGGTGAGCGCGCAGTGGCCCACTGAGGACCACAGGTGAGAGGCATGAGCGGCATGGCGTAGAGAGGTGCATAAGTGAGAGGCATGGCATAGAGAGGTGCACAAGTGAGAGGCATGGGGCCCTTGTGGTTGCTTGGTGTGTGGTTTCCCGGGCGACCGCATGTGTGGGGTAGGTGGGAGCAATGGAGGGCGGATTAGGTGCAGCACCAATGCACAGGTGAGCGGCATGAGAGTCATGGCGTAGAGAGGTGCACAAGAGAGAGGCATGGGGCCCTTGTGGTTCGTTGGTGTGTGGTTTGCCGCATGTGTGGGTTAGGTGGGAGCGATGGACGGCGGAAAAGGTGCAGCACCAATGCTGCCCTCCCATCTCTGCCTCCCTTCGCTTCTCTGCCTCTCCTCTCCTTGCTCATTCCATCCCCACCCATGCATGGCATGATCTCTGATCCCCCCTCTGGGCTGCCATGGCAGTGTGGTGGCGGTGCATGCTGAGGTGGAGGATGACTCGGAGGAGCGCCTGCTGTCGGCCAATCAGATGGAGATGCTGCGAATCTGGCTGCTCAGCACGTGCCAGGTCATCATTGCCAGGTCAGAATGGGTGTTTTCTCTCCCTCCCCCCTCTCAGTCCTCCGTGCATTGCGCTTCTGCATCCTTGCGCATCCCACATGCAGTCTGCCAAATACGGTGCTCGGTCCCCCATTCTCCTTCTCCCACTCTCTTCTCTCCATTCTCCTCTGCCCCACCCATCTCTCTCCACTCTCCCCCCTTTCCCCCCACAGCCCGGCATCAGCAGAGGGCTATCTAGCCAGCGGCCTTGCCGGCCGCCCTCCCTTCCTGCTCTCACCCCCTCTTCCCACCACCGCCACCACCGAGAGTCACAACGGCGACCCAGCAGCAGCAGCAGTAGTGGCAGCCGCAGCAGCAACAGGAGGGGTGGGGCAGGGCGGGTGCACGCGCAGTTGGTCAACAGAGGGGTGTCACCTGGGGGCGCCACTGTCCCTCATATGCTCATCATACCCGCGTGGGGACGGGTCGGCCGGGGTGAGGGAGCGAGGGCACCGCTCCACCGACCCGGCACGCTGGCTGCCCTTCCTGCGCCGCTGCCCCGACCACCCCCAGGGACTCACCCTACTGCCCAAGCTCACTCACCCTGACCCATGACGGAGTGGGATGCGGTGTGGTGTGGCGTGGCATGGTGTTGGTGTGAGTTGACGTGGCGTGGCGTGGCATGAGGATGTGATGGTCAAGAGGAGGGCTGGGTGGACAGGACAGGGAGCAGCTACTGGTGTGAGACAAGCTGGGGAAAGGGAGAGGCTGTGGCGTGCAGGATGGTGGTCTGGATCAAGGAGCATTTTTGTACACTAAACCCTGAGTATCTTGGTTTGTGAACAAAGAACAACAATGATTTGGATTGCGCTTGCGCAGTAATTTTACTTCCAAGGGCCTTACAATACAGGATTCCAAAAGGCACTAGCATACATGCTTGCATATAAACAGCTTTTCAAAGTGACTGCTACAGTGACATGCCGCTGCCACTGCTGCTGCTCAGCTTATTGTCTTCTTTATTGGCGCCCCCGGCTGCCTTGCAACGCCCGGAGCCACACGGGGTGTGCAGCACACAGCTGCACGGCGTATATGGGGGGAATGGCAACGTGGGCAGGTGGCATGCTCTTATTGGTTGGCGCTGAACACAAGGCGGGCCTCATTACCACATGGGACGCAGTGCAAGGGATCATGGGGGAACCGTGGTCGTGAGTCATGCAGCGCGGGGTGTTATAGCTCGCGCATGGGGAGGGCAGAGTGTCAGGCAGGGAGGGGGATGGAGGGGAAGGCCGAGAAGGCGCAATCCGGTCGGGTGATGGCAGATGTCACATAATCCCCTGCGGAACCTTCCAGGAACCCATCTCCCTTCTCGCCCTCTTGCCCCGCGCGCAGCAGCAGCCCAGACAGGTGCGAGTACGTGAGATCCCTGTGCTGCCCGTCGGGCGTCTCCCGGAACGTCTGCCCCAACACGCCGTGGATGGCGGGCGTCGTCTGCAGGTCCATGAACTCGATTATGAAGTGCGCCTCCGCCTCCCCCATGCTCTGCAGCAGCGGGTGCGCCACGCGCGCGCGCACGTTGATCTCCGCCAGCCCCTGAATCATCACCGCGTATTGATCCACGTCCATCCCCCCGTCTGTCTCTTCCGCCACCTTCGCCACTACCAGTCCCCCCGCGCCCTCCGCCGCCGCGCCCACCTCCGCGGGGACTGCGACCTGCACGCCGTCCATCTCCGCCAGCGCTAGGAAGCCCTCGCGCCCGCGCGCCTGCTGCTTCCCCCCGCGCGCGACGAGTCGAAGCGTGTGCGGGCGCCCCTCGTGCCCCACCCACACCACGCCCACCTCCTTGATCCACGCGCGCAGCCCTGCGGACCCGTGCGCGCGGACATGCGCGCGCGCGGTGGGGGTCGATTGGCCGCGGAGGGAGGCGGTGGAAGCGGAGGCGGAGAGGGGGTCGGCGGGGAGGGCGGGCAGGCGGTCGGGGTCGTAGCCGGACAGGCGGATGTTGACGTGGATTCGGCGGTCGCTGAGTAGGCAGAAGGTGTTGCTGAGCTGGCTGTCGGGGTCCAGCGTGGCGAGGTCGGATTGGGTGGGGCGGCGGAGCGTGAGGGGGGAGGCGGGGATGGCGGAGGAGTTGCAGATGCCGCCCACCCTGTTGATGGAAAAGAAGGGGGAGGGGGGGAAGGAGAGCGGGCAAGCAGAGGGTTAGAAGCGGAAGGATTAGGAATGGGCGGAGAGGGGCAGAGTAGACGCGAGCAAAATCACGAATGAAAAAGCAGTGATGTGCGACGACGTGACATTGGAGAAAAGGGTCCGAGGAGCGGTTCAAGGGCGGGTGGCGGAAGGGCGGGCGGTACCAGCTCTGCGGGAAGTAGGGCGCCATGATGCGCTGCTCCTCCGCCTCTCCGCTGTACGGCGTCTTGAAGTGCCCCGCCACGCCCGCTCCGCCGTCCGCCCCCAGCAGGTAGCACTGCGCGCCGGCCACGAACCCGCGCACGTTGGCGTTGCGGCGCTGCTGCGCGCTGGGGAACCAGTGGTACTGCAGGCACAGCGGGGACGCCGCGCACGCCGCGCAGCACCCCTCTAGCGTGCTGCCGGGGCGGCCCCGCACCACTTCCACGTAGTTTCCGACCTCCTGTTGGCGGGGAGAGGGACGGATTCGAGCGCGAAAGGTGGAGGAAGAGGAACGAGAAAGAGGAACGTGAGACGGTGGCCACGGTGGGCGACGGGCGATGAGCCATGGTAAGAGAACATTAAACACGAAAACGGCTTATGAAGAAGTACGTAAGACATGTGGAGTTAAAGGAAACGGACTGGAAGGGACAGTTACGAACGAGAGCGTAACAGTAACGAGCGAGACAGCAGTGAGAGCTTGACTGACCTGGTAGACCTCGAGGTTGACGGAGCCCGAGCCGTGCTCGTGGGGCACGAGGCGCCCTCCGTGGCTGTTGAAGGCGCCGTTGAACGACCCGATCTGATCGAATCGCCGGAAATTGACGGCGTTGATTCGCGCTCGCTCCAAGCCTCGAAGTTTTCCGCACTGGCAGCCATCTAATGGGAGATTGGCGGCCGAGGCTTGACGAGCGACGAGGAGTAGGGCGAAGAGGAGCAGTACGGATACTAGCGATGAGAGAGTACTAGCGCGAACGGTGGAAGGTTTGGCAGGAGCCATGGTGGCTACCTAAGACGGCTGCTTGGCTTAGGACTGAAGCTGGAGGAGATGAGATGAGACAGGCGTAATTGGTAAGGATAAGACAATAGCTGGTGTGCAAGAGAAATATGTGGCGGTGGTTGGGGATATAAATTTATGAATGGATGGAGAGATGGCCTGAAGTTCGACGTCAAGGATGCGACGACCGAGTGAATAGCGAGCTGTAATTTCTACCGCAATTATTGGAGTTGCGTGATGGTTGGTGCCTGGCGAGTCACCTGGATGCTCTCCTGTGAATTATTCTGCTGGAAGCCATGGATGGAACCCTATTTTATTTCACCCGGATTGCGACCTGCAAAGCCACCCGCGCAGCGGACCCAACTTCAAGAATATTGCGCCCCGCTATGCCCTTCCCCGCATAACCTCTCCGCATGTGTTCCGTCAGGCGGAGGGGGAAAATTCGTGGGGCGGTGGATTCCAAACAGTTCGTGTGTGGTGGTGCTGACGGCGGCACCTGTGCGCCCAGCCTAGCTCGGGGGTGCTGTGGCGGGAATGTTTTATTGGAGTTGCGGAAAATAATTCGATTTCGTTTCGCCTCATTTCGGAAGGCGACGCGTCGTGGCCCATGGTCCGAGTGGGCGATTGTGGCGAGCGAGCGACGCGAACTGGGTTTTGGAAAAGCGGAGCCAAGCAAAACTGGATTTGACGCAACGGGCATGGCGAGTTTCGCCCAGCTCGGCGCGGAGCCTGTAGTGTCTCTGAGAGAAAGCTTTGGGGTTGCGATGGGGTGGGACTTTAGGTTTGCGAAAAAGAGTGAAAGCGAGGTATTTCGCCGAAGCTGGAACGGATCGCGCGGGGAGTTGACAGCAAAGACCCGTGTGGTGAGGTGTTGGCGACAGCCACGGAGTGTGTTGCCTAGTGGCGGAATGAGCGAGACGAGAGATGGGTCACGAGTGTGTCTTGGGTAGCTAACAGCGCGTACATTCACTTGATGCATCACAGCCCTTTATGACATTGAAGGTAGTATGTTGATTCATCATGGAGGTGTACAATCAGCCAAATACACAACTACGAGAAGTGAGGCAAACACACACACAAAAAAGGCACGAAATTGTCAGAACATATATAGCTTATGCTGTTGTGTAGGCTATAGTGGGGTATCCCATAGGGGGTACAACCCAATTAGGGTTTTCTATATGTACTCACCTCATTCATAGTTCATTCATCCTCGTTCTTCATTCTTCTCATGGTATCGAGCAGGTTCCCTCGTGGGAACTGTTCCTAGGGCCCACCGTTTTTTTTTCCTGCCCGGAGCGCACTCTGCCCCTACCCGAGTCGCGCTCCCCTCTCTCTTGGCCCCTAGTGGCCCCTTTAGCCGCCCGTCACGGCCCTTAGACGCCCGCGCGCCGCCCGTCCCGGCCCCTTAGACGCCCGCGCGCCGCCCGTCCCGGCCCCTAGACGCCCGTGCGCCACCCGGCCCGGCCCCTAGACGCCCGCGCGCCGCCCGTCCCGGCCCCTAGACGCCCGCGCGCCGCCCGTCCCGGCCCCTAGACGCCCGCGCGCCGCCCGTCCCGGCCCCTCGACGCCCGCGCGCCGCCCGTCCCGGCCCCTCGACGCCCGCGCGCCGCCCGTCCCGGCCCCTCGCCGCCCGTGAGCCGCCCGTCCCGGCCCCTAGACGCCCGCGCGCCGCCCGTCCCGGCCCCTAGACGCCCGCGCGCCGCCCGTCCCGGCCCCTAGACGCCCGCGCGCCGCCCGTCCCGGCCCCTCGACGCCCACGCGCCGCCCGTCCCGGCCCCTAGACGCCCGCGCGCCACCCGGCCCGACCCCTAGACGCCCGCGCGCCGCCCGTCCCGGCCCCTCGACGCCCGCGCGCCGCCCGTCCCGGCCCCTCGACGCCCGCGCGCCGCCCGTCCCGGCCCCACGCCGCCCGTGAGCCGACCGTCCCGGCCGCGCACCGCAGTCCCGGCCCCACGCCGCCCGTGCGCCGCCCGTCCCAGCCGCGCGCCGCCGTCTCGGTCCCCACGCCGCCTGTGCCGCTGAGGAGCTGAGCCGCCCGAGCCGCCCGAGCCGCCCGCACCGCCCGAGCAGCCCGAGCCGTGCTGCCCCTCAGCAGCACAACCGAGCCGCCCGACAGCAGAGCAGCCGAGCCGCCCAGCAGCCGAGCCGCTCAACAGCCGAGCCGCCCAGCAGCCGAGCCGCCCAGCAGCCGTGCCGCCCAGCAGCGGAGCCGCCGAGCCGCCGAGCCGCCCGGCAGCCGAGCCGCCGAGCCGCCGCGCCGCCCTCCTTCCGGGCCGCCCGACCTGTCCAGTCTGGTGAGCACAGCGCCCTTTCACTGCACTGCCCTCACCCTACTGTTTGCGCTGCCAGTCGTCTAGGGTCATGGCTACCCCTAGTGTTCTAGTCTTTGACGCTGAGGGTCGGGCCATTGACTTTGAGGTCTGGGTGGATGACCTGCAGCTGTTCTTACAGTGCGATAGGGCAGATGGTCTCTCTCTCTTTGACCTCACCTCTGGCGCCTCCACTGCCCCTGCTGCTGACGCCGACGCCACTGTTCGCTCCCAGTGGGCCACGCGCGACGCTGCTGCACGTCTTGCTGTGCGTCGCCACCTCCCTACCTCCGAGCGTGCACACTTTAGTCAGTACAAGAGTGCTCAGACCTTGTACGACGCTGTAGTTGCGCGCTACTCCTCCCCTGCCACTGCTGCACTGAGCCGTCTCATGCTACCGTACCTCTTTCCTGACCTTGCTGCCTTTCCCACAGTCGCTGACCTCATTACGCACCTCCGCACTAGTGACATTCGCTACCGCGCTGCACTCCCTGCTGACTTCTGCGCCAAGAACCCCCCCCCCATGTACATCACTCTTTACTACATAGTCACTCGCCTTCCTGACTCCCTTCGTGTAGTCAGGGACCACTTTCTCTCTGTCTGTCCCACCACTCTCACTGTTGACCTCCTCGAGAAGTCCCTCCTAGCGGCCGAGAAGAGCATAGTCGCTGTAGGGGCCTCTCGTGGTGACCCGCGCACCCCCATCTTTGAGGGGTGTTCCCCCTCCCCCCTTCTGCCCTCTGTTGCCTCTGCTGCTGCGGCCGACCTCCTTGGTCTTGAGTCGGTCGGTGTGGCGTCTGTCCCTAGTGGGAGACGCCGCTCTGGCAAGGGCAAGGGGGGCAAGGGCGCTGGAGGAGCGAGCGGGGGCGGTGGAGGTGGAGGTGGCGGCAGTGGGGGGAGTGGGGGTGGCGGTGGGAGTGGAGGTGGGGGTGGAGGAGTCGGTGGCGGCAGTGGAGGCGGAGGTGTCGGCGGCGGTGGCAGTGGGAGCGGGGGTGGCGGCGGCGGAGGCGGAGGTGGAGGCGGCGGCAGTAGCGGAGGCGGCGGAGGCGGAGGAGGCGGCGGGGGTGGAGGTGGTGCTGGTCGCGGGTCTTCGCAGAGGAGTGGCTCCGGTGGTGGCTCGCGCCAGCAGCAGCAGCGTGGTCGTGACACCTTGTCCCCTCAGTAGCTTCGTGAGTGGTACACTGCGCGTCAGCGAGGTGGGGGTTTTGGTCCGTGCTCCTACGTTTTGCGCACCGGCGACCGTGCGGGTGAGCAGTGTGGGGGTCCCCACCCCACTCAGCGCTGCTTTGGCCGCCTGACGGACGCGTGGCGTCACCAGTTCCCGGAGGCCTCAGAGATCCCTCGTTGGGGTGACCTGTCCAGGGCGGGTGTTGCCATCTATGATCTTGACTTTGATGCTATTCTCTCTGCCATGTATGCTGTGTCTATTAGTGATGAGGGTGACTGTTACCGGTGTTTCCCGCCCGATCCGGGTATTGAGACTGCTGCTCTAGGTCCTGGTGAGGCTGCTGCCCTAGGTGCTTGCGACGCTGCTGCCCTAGGTGCTCGTGTGTCTGCGTCCTCAGGTACTGGTGAGTCTGCGCTCTCAGGTACTACGTCGGCTTCGGCCTCCCTCACCTTCACCCTTGACTCTGGGGCGTCTCGCTCCTTCTTTAGGGACCGCACCACACTCACACCGCTGAGTCGACCGGTTGCAGTGTCTCTGGCTGACCCCTCTGGGGGTCCTGTCCTGTCTCGCTTCTCCACAGTCCTCCCGTGTCCGGCGGCTCCCTCTGGCACCCTGTCTGGTCTCTACCTCCCCTCGTTCTCTACGAACCTGGTGAGTGGTGCTGACCTACAGGATGCGGGTGTACACCAGTTCACTCCTGCGCGTCAGCGGGTGACGCACTGTACAGAGGCTCGCACAGGCCGACACCTGGCTACGTTTACCCGTCAGCAGGGGTCGAGCCTGTACACACTGACCACTGCGTCTCCTCCCGTTACTGAGTCTGGTAGAGTCGCTTCGTCGGGTCAGGTGTTTGCTGCTGCGTCCAGGTCTGGTCCTGAGTCTGCCCCCTGTTCTTGTCGTCTCCTGTCTCACGAGACTCTTCTCTGGCACCACCGTCTTGGTCACCCCTCTCTGCTTCGGCTCAGAGGCATGGCCTCCCGTCTTCTAGTGTCTGGTCTCCCCCGGTCCCTCCCTCCCCTTCCTCAGGGCCCTGGCCCTACCTGTGTCCCCTGTGTCGAGGGGCGCCAGCGTGCTGCCCCTCACTCCTCCCAGTTTCCTCCGACAGAGGCCCCGTTGCAGACGCTCCACATGGACGTGTGGGGCCCAGCCCGCGTCCGTGGGCAGGGTCACGAGCGCTACTTCCTGCTCGTTGTTGATGACTACTCGCGTTACACCGCAGTCTTCCCCTTGCGCGGCAAGGGTGATGTCACTGAGGTGCTGATCGACTGGATCCGCGCAGCTCGTCTCCAGCTCAGGCAGAGCTTTGGCTCCGACTTTCCTGTTCTGCGTCTGCACTCGGACAGAGGCGGAGAGTTCTCCTCTGGCCTTCTGCGAGCCTACTGTCGTGCACGAGGCATCCGTCAGACCTTCACGCTCCCGGACTCTCCGCAGCAAAATGGGATTGCTGAGCGCCGCATTGGCATGGTCATGGACGTCGCTCGTACGTCTATGATGCATGCGGCTGCCCCCCATTTTCTGTGGCCGTTTGCGGTGAGGTACGCGGCACGTCAGATCAACCTTCACCCCAGGGTCTCCAGGCCGGAGACCTCCCCAGCCTTGCTGTGGACCGGGAAGGTGGGCGATGCGTCGGCGTTCCGGGTCTGGGGATCTCGGGCGTTTGTCCGCGACTTGTCTGCGGACAAACTGTCCCCTCGTGCTGCTCCTTGCGTCTTCCTGGGGTTCCCCCCAGACGCGCCTGGGTGGCAGTTCTACCACCCCACCTCTCGCCGTGTTCTGTCCTCTCAGGACGTCACGTTCGACGAGTCGGTACCCTACTACCGCCTCTTCCCCTACCGCACTCCGTCCCCCCCCCCGCCCCCGCTCTTCCTTGTACCAGGTCCCCCCCCGGTAGACCCCCTCCCCCCTCAGGGTCCTGCCCCTTCAGGTGTGTCCCAGGTAGACGCAGTCGAGCCTGTCGAGGTCACTGGTGACTCTGGTGCTGCTGGGGGTACTGAGCCTGGGGGTGCTGGGCCTGGGGGTGCTGAGCCTGGGGGTGCTGAGTCTGGGGGTGCTGAGTCTGGGGGTGCTGAGCCTGGGGGTGCTGAGCCTGGGGGTGCTGAGCCTGGGGGTGCTGAGCCTGGGGGTGCTGAGTGTGGGGGTGCTACGCCTGGGGGTGCTTTGCCTGGGGGTGCTGGACCTGGGAGTGCTGCGCCTGGAGGTCCTCCGCCTCGAGTTTCTACGCGTGCTTTGTCTCGCCAGGAGCCACTCTCTCCACAGGAGCTGCGCGAGTGGTTTGCCCGGCGCTGGAGCCGTGCTGCTGGTGCTGGAGGTTCGTCGGCTACTGAGGGTGCTGCTGTTGCGGGTCCCGGAGGTGCTCGTACTGGGAGTACTGGAGCTGCTGGGCCTGCGGGTTCGACTGGAGCTGGTGCTGCTGAGGGTGTTGGCGCTGAGACTACCACTGGCGGTCCTGCTGGGGGTGCTCCTGGTGTTGCTCGAGGTTCTGGAGCTACTGGAGGTGCTGCTGGAGCGGGTGCTCCTGCTGGGGGTACTGGTGCTGTCCCTGCTGTTTCTGGCGTAGCTACGCGGCCTCGACCGTACTTCGTTCCACTCCTGCAGCAGGTTCTTGGTCTTCCGCCCTCTCCTGGTCCTCCTCCTCCTCTCTTGGAGGGTCCACAGCCTGTCCCGTCGCGGTCACTGCTACAGCCTACCTCCCCTTTGCCTGCTCCTTCTCCCTACACTGGTCCTACTGGAGGTCTTACTGAGCGTCGTGAGCCTGCGTCTCGCCCTGCGTCGCCTGTCCGTGCTGCTCGCGCTAGTGGTCGTGGTTCGCGTCAGCGTCCTCCTCCTGTCCCTGGCACGCACAGGATGTCTCTGCGTCCGTCTACTGCTCCTCTGCGTGCCCCTTTGCCTTCTCCTCCTGAGTCCTCTCTTCCTGCTCTTCCCGACCCGGAGTCGGACTCTCTTCGTGCTGCCAGTCCTACTGTCACGCGTCTCCTTGCTACTGTCGTCACTGACCCTTCCTTCGAGTCTACTGCTGCGTCTGCCCTAGTTACTGAGCTCGTCGACTTTGCTGCTCGCTGTCGCCTAGACTACGCTGCTAGTCTTGTCGCTGAGTCTGGGTCTGCCTGTCCTCCGTCAGTCGGGGGTGAGTGTGCCCTTGGCACGGACGTCCTTGAGGACAGGCAGGAGGAGTTCCAGTGTCTGACAGCTGCTTCACCTCATCTCGTGTCCGTACTGCTTACCCCTGAGGGAGACCCGGATGCACTTGACATCCCGACTCCGCGCTCTTACGCGGAGGCGATAGAGGGTCCCTACTCCTCTCAGTGGCAGGCAGCTATGGATGCAGAGATGGCTTCCTGGAAGTCCACAGGCACCTACGTTGACGCTGTCCCCCCTCTTGGGGCGAACATCGTCAGTGGCATGTGGATCTTCAGGGTGAAGCGGCCGCCGGGTTCTCCGCCTGTCTTCAAGGCACGTTACGTGGCTCGTGGCTTCAGTCAGCGACAGGGAGTTGACTACTTTCAGACCTTCTCCCCCACCCCGAAGATGACCACTCTTCGGGTGCTGCTACACGTTGCTGCTCACCGTGACTACGAGCTGCACTCTCTCGACTTCAGCACTGCTTTCTTGCAGGGCAGCCTGCACGAGGAGATCTGGCTGCGCCGCCCACTTGGCTTCACTGGGTCTTTCCCTCCTGGTACCCAGTGGAGTCTCCGGCGTCCAGTCTACGGTCTCCGCCAGGCGCCACGTGAGTGGCACGACACACTGAGGACTACGCTTGCGGCTCTTGGGTTTGCTCCTTCTACTGCCGACCCGTCGCTGTTTCTACGCACCGACACCTCTCTGCCGCCGTTCTACATCCTCGTGTACGTCGACGACTTGGTCTTTGCCACAGCTGACACTGCTGGACTCGCCCACGTGAAGTCCGAGCTGCAGAAGAGACACACGTGCACAGACCTGGGTGAACTGCGCAGCTACCTTGGCTTGCAGATCAACCGGGACAGAGCACGCCGCACCATTACCCTGACTCAGTCACACATGGTGCAGCAGGTCCTTCAGCGCTTCGGCTTCACGTACTCCTCGCCTCAGGCCACTCCTCTGCCTACTCGCCACTCACTCTCAGCTCTGCCTTCGGATGAGTCCGTAGAGTCGAGTGGCCCGTATCCAGAGCTTGTTGGCTGCCTCATGTACCTGATGACCTGCACACGACCTGACCTTGCATACCCTCTTAGCATTCTTGCACGCTATGTTGCTCCTGGGAGACACCGACCAGAGCACATGGCTGCAGCGAAGAGGGTGTTGCGATACTTGTGCAGTACGTCGGGCATGGGACTAGTGCTTGGAGGGCGGAGTCCAGTGGTCCTCACTGGGCATGCGGACGCTTCTTGGGCTGACGACCAGGCTACGCAGCGGTCGTCGCAGGGTTACACCTTCAGTCTTGGTTCCGGCTCTGTCTCGTGGCGAGCTACTCGCTCGTCCTCTGTTCTCGGCTCCAGTTGTGAGGCTGAGATCTACGCCGGGGCCATGGCTGCACAGGAGCTTCGCTGGCTCACCTACCTGCTGACTGACCTTGGAGAGCCGCCTCGTTCTCCTCCAGTGCTGTACGTAGACAACAAGGCCATGCTGGCCTTGTGTCGAGAGCAGCGCTTGGAGCACAGAACGAAGCACATTGCTCTCCGTTACTTTCTTGCTCGTGAGCTGCAGCAGCGTGGTCAGTTGCGACTTGCGTACGTGGCCTCTCAGGCCAACACTGCTGATGTGTTCACCAAGGCACTTGCGCCTTGTGACCATCAGCGCTTCTGCACTCAGCTGGGTCTTGTACCTGTCTTGCCTCACTTGCTCTCCTCTTGACCTTACTTGTACTGTCACATATATATACCTGCTCTTGCTTGTCTAGCTCTATATATATATGTGTACTCCTGCATGTGAATTGGCCTTGTGGCCTTGTCGTTGTGCTCGGACTGTGTGGTGACGTTGTGATCCACCCTGAGCTTGCTCTGCTTTGCTTGACTGGTCTTGTGACCCCTTGTTCTCCCCCACTTTGCCTATGGGGGTGTGTCAGAACATATATAGCTTATGCTGTTGTGTAGGCTATAGTGGGGTATCCCATAGGGGGTACAACCCAATTAGGGTTTTCTATATGTACTCACCTCATTCATAGTTCATTCATCCTCGTTCTTCATTCTTCTCAGAAATAAGAATTGATGCAATACTCTAGTTGAGTGATTTTGCGCAACTATTGACCATTTGTATAAACTGTTAAATTATCAGGTAAGAGCATTGATATACATTACATTATAAAATGGGATACATTATGTTTATCCACCATCGTAACTTATGGCGTAAAAGAAGAGAAATTTATACTAGCAAAGGCCTTCCTAACGAGATCCATAAAGGTTATGGTAACATGTGCATTATGGTAACTCGTGCGTTATGGTAGGAGGTGTGTTATGGTAATAGGTGCGTTGTGAAAACAGGTGCGTTATGGATCATTTGCGTTATGATAGGAAATGCGTTATGGTAACACGTGTATTATGGTAACCGGTACCTTTTGGTAACCGGTGCGTTATGGAAGCAGGTGCGTTATGGTATTATGTGCGTTATGGTAGCATGTGCGTTATGGTACGAATTGCAATATAGTTGTTATAATCCAAAGTGGGACTTAGCGAAGGATCGCTCAGGATTGATCGCAGAGTAATTGTTGCAGCAGAAGTAGTGAACTCAGGTCAAAGTGAATGTAAATGAGTGAGATTAATAATGGCATGCATACATCGGGTTTATATAAGAATACAGAGGAATACGAAAGGACCTAGACTAGCCATGTACTCTAAGGGGTACATTCCCTTATTGCAGCGAGTTCAAACCGTGCGGCGCGGGAAACTGTTTCAAACCTGTTCCCGCTCTTTTCAGTTCAATTCTGCCTGCATCGGTCTTGATCAGACGGTTGCTGCGTCGCTTCGACTCTTCTGACTCCTCGACTTCGTACTCGGTAGAGTCGGCTCCTGCAGTGTACAGGAATGCCTTCACATTTGATTTCATATCGTAACACCCCCCTTCATTCCTGAACGCACAAGGGGCTGACTCGCTTGACTACTCCGGTGAGGTCAGTGTCAAGAAACGAGGAATGATTGACTAGTGCAAGGGTTGGGTACAAGTACAAACCCTAGAAATATTGTACCCCATATGTGCTACCCCACTACAGCCTACACAGGCTAAGTCATATAAGTCTGACACACCCCCATAGGCAAAGTGGGAGAGAACAAGGGGTCACAAGACCAGTCAAGCAAAGCAAAGCAAGCTCAGGGTGGATCCCAACGTCACCACACATTCCGAGCACAAGTTCAAAGGCCAAAAGGCCAGTTCACATGCAGGATCATATATAAAGTAAACAGACAAGTGCAGGTATAGATAGATCACAGTACAAGCAAGGTCAAGAAGTGAGCAAGTGAGGCCAAGTAGGCACAAGACCTAGCATCGTACAGCAGCGCTGATGATCACAAGGCGGAAGTGCCTTGGTAAAGATATCAGCAGTGTTGGCCTCAGAGGCCACGTAAGCAAGACGCAACTGACCACGCTGCTGCAGCTCACGAGCAAGGAAATACCGAAGAGCAATGTGCTTCGTTCTGTGCTCCAGTCTGTGCTCCCGACACAAGGCCAGCATGGCCTTGTTGTCTACGTACAGAACTGGAGGAGAACGAGGCGGCTCTCCTAGGTCAGTCAGCAGGTAGGTGAGCCAGCGTAGCTCCTGTGCAGCCATGGCCCCCGCGTAGATCTCAGCCTCACAGCTGGAGCCGAGAACAGAAGACGAGCGGGTAGACCGCCACGAGACAGAGCCGGAACCAAGGCTGAAGGTGTAACCCTGTGACGACCACTGTGTAGCCTGGTCGTCAGCCCAAGAAGCGTCTGCGTGACCTGTGAGGACCACTGAACGCCGCCCTCCAAGCACTAGCCCCATGCCCGACGTACTGCACACGTAACGCAACACCCTCTTCGCTGCAGCCACGTGCTCTGGTCGGTGTCTCCCAGGAGCAACATAGCGTGCCAAGATGCTAAGAGGGTATGCGAGGTCAGGTCGTGTGCAGGTCATCAGGTACATGAGGCAACCAACAAGCTCTGGGTACGGGCCACTCGGCTCTACGGACTCATCCGAAGGCAGAGCTGAGAGCGAGTGGCGGGTAGACAGAGGAGTGGCCTGAGGCGAGGAGTACGTGAAGTCGAAGCGCTGAAGAACTTGCTGCACCATGTGTGACTGAGTCAGGGTAATGGTGCGCTGTGCTCTGTCCCGGGTGATCTGCAAGCCAAGGTAGCTGCGCAGTTCACCCAGGTCTGTGCACGTGTGTCTCTTCTGCAGCTCGGACTTCACGTGGGCGAGTCTAGCAGTGTCAGCAGTGGCAAAGACCAAGTCGTTGACGTACACGAGGATGTAGAACGGCGGCAAAGAGGTGTCGGTGCGCAGAAACAGTGACGGGTCGGCAGTAGAAGGAGCAAACCCAAGAGCCGCAAGTGTAGGTGTCGTGCCACTCACGGGGCGCCTGGCGGAGACCGTAGACTGGCCGCCGGAGGCTCCACTGGGTACCAGGAGGAAACGACACAGTGAAGCCAGGTGGGCGACGCAGCCAGATCTCCTCGTGCAGGCTGCCCTGCAAGAAAGCTGTGCTGAAGTCAAGAGAGTGAAGCTCGTAGTCGCGCTGAGCGGTTATGTGCAGCAGCACCCGAAGAGTGGTCATCTTCGGGGTGGGAGAGAAGGTCTGAAAGTAGTCAACTCCCTGCCGCTGATTGAAGCCTCGAGCCACGTAACGCGCCTTGAAGACAGGCGGAGAACCCGGCGGCCGCTTCACCCTGAAAATCCACATGCCACTGACGATGTTCGCCCCAGGTGGGGGAACCTCGTCGACGTAGGTGCCTGTGGACTTCCAGGAAGCCATCTCTGCGTCCATGGCTGACTGCCACTGAGAGGAGTAGGGACCCTCGATCGCCTCAGCGTACGATCGAGGAGTCGGGATGTCTGGTGCATCCGGGTCTCCCTCAGGGGCAATCAGCGTGGACACGAGATGAGGCAAAGCAGCAGCGAAACACTGGAACTCCTCCTGCCTGTCCTCAAGGACGTCCGTGCCAAGAGCACACTCACCCCCGACGGACGGAGGACAGACAGACGCAGACTCAGCAACAAGACTCGCAGCGTAGTCTAGACGACAGCGAGCAGCGAAGTCGACCAGCTCAGCAACTAAGGCAGACGCAGCAATGGACTCAAAGGAAGGGTCAGTAACAACAGTAGCCAGGAGACGCGTGACAGTAGGACTGGCAGCACGAAGAGAGTCAGACTCCGGGTCAGCAAGAGCAGGAAGAGAGGACTCTGGAGGAGACGGCAAAGGGACACGCTGCGGAGCAATGGAAGGTCGCAGTGCCATCTCGTGCGTGCCCGGGACCGCAAGAGGACGCTGACGCGGAACACGACGACTAGTGCGAACAGTACGAACAGGCGACGCAGGACGAGACGCAGGCGCACGACGCTCAGCAAGACCTCCAGTAGGACCAGCGTAGGGAGAAGGAGCAGGCAGGGGGGAGGCAGGCTCTAACTGTGACCGCGACTGGACAGGCTGTGGACACTCTAAGGGAGGAGGACAAGTAGAAGGCGGGAGACCAAGAACCTGCTCAAGGAGCGGAACGAAGTACGGCCGTGGCCGCGCAGCGCCTCCAGAAACAGCAGGGACAGCACCAGGACCCCCAGCGGGAGCACCAGCGCCAGCAGCACCTCCAGCTCCAGCAGCGCCAACTCCAGCACCCTCAGAAGCACCAACCCCAGCAGTACCTCCAGCACCAGCACCCCCAGCAGCTCCAGTACCCCCAGCAGTACCAGCAGCAGGACCAACTCCAGGAGCCCAAGCAGCACCCCCAGTCCCAACAGCTCCAGTACCGCCAGTACGAGCACCTCCAGGACCAGTGGCTCCAGCACCTCCAGCGCCGACCGCAGGGTCAGCAGCAACAGCAGCACGACTCCAGCGCCTGGCAAACCACTCGCGCAGCTCCTGTGGAGAGGGTAGCTCCCGCCGAGACGAAGTACCCGAAGCACCCCCAGGCTCAGCACCCCCAGGCTCCGCACCCCCAGGCTCCGCACCCCCAGGCTCCGTACCCCCAGGCTCCGCACCCCCAGGCTCAGCACCCCCAGACTCAGCACCCGCAGGCTCAGCACCCCGAGCAGCACCAGAGTCAACAGCTACCTCGACAGGCTCGACTGCGTCTACCTGGGACACACCTGACGGGGCAGGACCCTGAGGGGGGAGAGGGTCTACCGGGGGGGGACCTGGCGCAAGGAAGAGCGGCGGCGGGGGGAGGGGCGCAGTGCGGTAGGGGAAGAGACGGTAGTAGGGAGCCGACTCGTCAAAGGTGACGTCCTGGGAGGACAGAACACGGCGCGAGGTGGGGTGGTAAAACTGCCAACCAGGCGCGTCAGGGGGGAAGCCAAGGGAGACGCAGGGAACAGCACGGGGGGACAGCTTGTCCGCAGACAAGTCGCGGACAAACGCCCGAGATCCCCAGACACGAAACGCAGACGCATCGCCAACCTTCCCCATCCACCGCAAGGTGGGGGAGGTCTCCGGCAAGGAGACTCGGGGCTGAAGGTTGATCTGATGCGCCGCGTACTGAACCGCGAACGGCCACAGAAAATGGGGAGCAGCCGCATGGATCATGGACGTACGAGCGACGCCCATGACCATGCCAATGCGGCGCTCAGCAATCCCATTTTGCTGTGGAGAGGCCGGAAGCGTGTACGTCTGACGGATGCCCTGTGCACGGCAGAAGGCTCCCAGAAGGCCTGAGGAAAACTCCCCGCCTCTGTCAGAGTGCAGACGCAGAACAGGAAAGTCCGAGCCGAAACTCCTCCTGAGCTGGAGACGAGCTGCGCGGATCCAGTCGATCAACACCCTAGTGACGTCACCCTTGCTGCGCAAGGGGATCACCGTGGTGTAACGCGGGTAGTTGTCAACCACCAACAGGAAGTAACGCTCGTGACCCTAGCCACGGACGCGGGCGGGGCCCCACACGTCCATGTGAAGAGTCTGCAGCGGAGCCTCTGTCGGAGGAAACTCAGAGGAGTGAGGAGCGGCGCGCTGCCGCCCCTTGACGCAGGAAACGCAGGTAGGGGCAGGCCCCGGAGGAAGGGGAGGGAGGGACCGGGGGAGACCAGAGACAAGGTAACGGGAGGCCATGCCTCGGAGACGAGGCAAGGAGGGGTGACCAAGGCGGTGGTGCCAGAGGAGAGTCTGGTGGGACAGGAGACGACACGAGCAAGGAGCAGACTCAGGACCAGACCTGGACGCTGCAGCAAACACCTGACCCGACGCAGCTACCTGACCAGACTCAGCAGCCCTGAAGACCCAGTGGTCAGTGTGTACAGGCTCGACCCCGGCTGACGGGTAAACGTGGCCAAGTGGCGGCCCGTCCGAGCACACGTACAGTGGGTCACTCGCTGACCCGCAGGAGTGAACTGGTCAACCCCCCCATCCTGTAGATCAGCTCCACTCACCAAGTTCGTGGAGAACGAGGGGAGGTAGAGACCCGACAGGGTACCAGAGGGGGCAGCCGGACACGGTAAGACAGTGGAGAAGTGGGCAAGGACAGGACCCCCAGAGGGGTCCGCCAGGGAGACCGCAACTGGCCGACTAAGCGGCGTAAGTGTGGTGCGGTCTCGGAAGAAGGAGCGGGAAGCACCCGAGTCAAGGGTGAAGGTGTGTACGGCCTGAGCCGACGTGGTACCTGAGAGAGCAGACTCACCAGCACCTGGGGCAGCAGACGCACTAGCACCTAGAGCAGCAGCCTCACCAGCACCTAGAGCAGCAGCCTCAATGCCCGGGTCAGGCGGAACACACAGGTAACAGTCACCCTCATCACTAGTAGACACAGCATACATGGCAGCAAGAATAGCATCATAATCCAGATCAAAGATAGCAACCCCCGACCTAGGCAGCTCGCCCCAGCGGGGGATCTCAGTGGCGTCAGGGAACTGGAGACGCCAAGCGTCCGTCAGGCGGCCGAAGCAGCGCTGGGTGGTGTGCGGGCCACCGCACGGCTCACCAGTGCGGTCGCCGGTACGCAGGACGTAGGCACAAGGACCAGCACCCCCGCCCCGCTGACGCGCAGCGTACCACTCACGAAGCTGCTGGGGGGGCCGGGTCTCACGAGTGCGCTGCTGCTGCTGGCGCTGACCACCACCGAAGCCGCCCCGTTGCGCAGAGCCACCCCGACCAGCTCCACCTCCACCGCCGCCACCTCCGCCACCGCCGCCACCGCCACCTCCTCCGCTCCCACCGCCACCGCCTCCGCCGCCTCCGCCTCCACCGCCGCCACCGAAGCCCCCACCCCCGCCACCACTCCCGCCGCCACCCCCACTCCCTCCGCCACCTCCACCGCCACCTCCACCACCCCCGCCAGCCCCTCCAGCGCCCTTGCCCCCCTTGCCCTTGCCGGTGCGGCGTCTCCCGCTAGGAGCAGACGCAGCGCCGACCGACTCGGTGCCAACTAAGTCGACGGCAGCAGCAGAGGCAACAGAGGGCAGAAGGGGGGAGGGGGAGCACCCCTCAAAGAAGGGGGCACGAGGGTCACCACGAGAGGCTCCTACAGTGACTATACTCTTCTTAGCTGCTAGGAGGCGCTCCTCGAGGAGGTCAACGGTGAGTGTGGTGGGGCAAACAGAGAGGAAGTGGTCCCTGACTGGACGAAGGGAGTCAGGGAGCCGGGTGACTATGTAGTAGAGGGTGATGTACATGGGGGGGGGGTTCTTGGCGCAGAACTCAGCAGGAAGCGCAGCGCGGTAGCGGGTGTCACTAGTGCGAAGGTGCGTAATGAGGTCAGCGACTGTGGGAAATGCGGCTAGGTCAGGGAACAGGTACGGCAACATGAGGCGGCTAAGAGCAGCAGTGGCAGGGGAAGAGTAGCGTGCAATGACAGCGTCGTACAAGGTCTTAGCACTCTTGTACTGACTAAAGTGCGCGCGCTCAGTGGACGGCAAGTGACTACGCACAGCAAGACGGGCAGCAGCATCGCGTGTGGCCCACTGTGAGCGAACAGTGCTGTCAGCATCGGCAGCAGGGGTAGGAGAGGCGCCAGACGTGAGATCGAACAGTGAGAGACCGTCTTTCCTATCGCACTGTAGGAAGAGCTGCAGATCATCGACCCAGACGTCAAAGTCAACAGCCCGACCCTCAGCATCAAAGACAAGGACGCTAGGGGTAGCCATGACAGCAGTGGCAGCAGTAGCAGCAGTGGCAGTAGGAGCAGTAGTGGCAGCAGTGACAGCGCAGTGCAGCGACACTCTTACCAGGGCAGAGAGCCGCAAGTGGTGGGGCAGGGCCGAGGCGCACCGGCAGGGACGGGTCGAGGCGCGCAGGTAGGGCCGAGGCGCACCAGCAGAGGCGGGCCGAGGCGCGCCGGTAGGGCCGAGGCGCACCGGCGGCTGCAGTCAGCGGCGGCGGCGGCTGCGGCCCCGAGGGAGGTGGCGGCGGCTGCTGCTGCAGGGACAGCGGCGGCTGCTGCTGCAGGGACGGCGGCGGCTGCTGCTGCAGGGACGGCGGCGGCCGCTGCTGTAGGGACTGCGGCGGCTGCTGCTGCAGGGGCGGCGACGGCGGGCCGCGAAGGGCGGCGACAGGGCCGCGAGAGGCCGCGAAGGGCGGCGAAGGGGCCGTGAAGGGCGGCGCGAGGGGCCGCGGAGGGCGGCGACGGGCCGTGATGAGGCCGCGAGGGGCCGCGAAGGGGGGCAAGAGGGGGGCCGACGGGCGGCGCGAGGGGTCGTAAGGGGCCGTAAGGGCGGCGCGAGGGGCCGTAAGGGGCCGCGCGAGGGGCCGTAAGGGCGGCGCGAGGGGCCGTAAGGGGCCGCTAAGGGCGGCGCGAGGGGCCGACGGGCGGCGCGAGGGGCCGTAAGGGGCCGTAAGGGCGGCGCGAGGGGCCGTAAGGGCGGCGCGAGGGGCCGTAAGGGCGGCGCGAGGGGCCGTGAGAGGGGCCGTGAGGGGCCGTGAGAGGGGCCGCTAAGGGCGACGCGAAGGGGCCGTGAGGGGCCGTGAGAGGGCGCGACGGTAGGGAGGGCACACGGGGCGCGACTCGGGCAGGAGCGAAGCGCGCTCCGAGCAGGAAAAAAAAATCGTGGTGGGCCCTAGTAAGCGTTCCCACTAGGGAACCTGCTCGATACCATGTCAAGAAACGAGGAATGATTGACTAGTGCAAGGGTTGGGTACAAGTACAAACCCTAGAAATATTGTACCCCATATGTGCTACCCCACTACAGCCTACACAGGCTAAGTCATATAAGTCTGACAGTCAGAGCAGTGCTTGTACTGCTGGCGTGGCAGTCGCTTGGTAAGAAAGTCTGCTGCCATCTCAGTGGTTGGGCAGTACGCAAGGTCAACTTTCCCCTAGTCAATTTCGTCCTTGACAAAAAAGTACCGAAGTGCGATGTGCTTCGTGCGGTTCACGAAACCTGGTTTGTTCGCGATTCTGATGGCGCTCTGGTTGTCGCAGTGAAGGCGAAAGGTGGACGAAGTTGGGATTTTCGCCTCCTGCAGCAGCTCTTGCAGGTACAGGCCTTCGCGAACTACTGCTGTCGCGGCGATGTATTATGCTTCAGCCGATGACAGGGCAACCAACTCCTATTTCTGTGAGTTCCAGGAGATTGGCCCAGTTGGTTCTAGGCAAAAAACGAAGCCGGTTCGGGGCCGTCGATTCGCAGGATCAGCGGCATGGTCTGCGTCTACGTAGCCGTTGAGGTTGAAGGAGGTCGTCGTCAGCGTGGAGTAGGAGAGCCCGATGTCAGGTGTGGAGATGAAGTACTGCAGAGCGCGCTCCAGATCCAGCTGGTTCTCTGCTACTGGCTTGCGAGAGTACTGTGCCAGTTGGCTGGCGATGTACGAAAGGTCGGGTCGGCAGGTGACAGATGCGAACAGCAGGCAACCCAGTTGCTGCTGGTACAGTTGAAGTCCTGCGGGGGACAGAGGTTTGTTGTCCGGTTTGCAGTTGGCGCTGGGGCTGCGGTAAGGAGTTGAGAGTGGTGCGGGTGAAATGTTGAAGCGTTCCCCTAGCTGCTCTGCATACTTGGAGGCTGACAGGTGAATTGCTTCTGGCGCGTAAGTGATGTTCAGCCCCAAAAACTGCTTTACGTTGTGGTTGATGGTGATGTCAACGCGCTGCGCCAGGTTCTCCTCAAACTGGTTAAGAAGCTTGTTACAGGTGCCGGTGTACAGCAGGTCGTCGACATAAACTGTCAGGAGGATGTAATCGCCAATGAAGTGAAGGCGGTACATTCCCGGGACATGCGGCAGCTGCGTGAAGCCGATCTCCAGGAGTATTTTGTGCAGGTGTTGCTGCCAGAGACGCGGCGCTTGCTTTATCCCATAGAGGGATTTCTTCAGCTGGCAGACCCTAGGGTCTCCTTCCCCGTAGGTGTGTGGCTGTACCACGAAGATGGTTGCGTCCACTAACGCGTATAAGAACGCGTTCTTCACGTCGATCTGTCGCAGTGGTAGATGCTTAGCGGCGGCAATGGCGAGTAGAATTTTGACGGAGGTGTGACGGCTTACGGGCGCAAAGGTTTGATCGAAGTCGATTCCGTGGCGTTGATCGTACCCGCGTACGACCCAGCTTGCTTTGAAGTGCTCGATGGTTCCGTCCGCGTTAGTTTTGAGACGAAATACCCATTTTCCGCTTAGCACTCTTCTCCCCTTCACTGCTACACGATTGACAAGGACCCATGTGTCACGTGACTCCAGCGCCTTCAGTTTTGCGTCCATTGCTGCACGCCATTCTTTGGCGTGAGGGCCGGTTAGGACCTGGCGCGGGTTCTTGGGTTTGACGGCGCGGACGAGGGTAGAAACTGAGGTGTGTAGGCCGAGGAGTTTGAGAAGAATGAAGAACGAGGATGAATGAACTATGAATGAGGTGAGTACATATGGAAAACCCTAATTGGGTTGTACCCCCTATGGGATACCCCACTATAGCCTACACAACAGCATAAGCTATATAATGTTCTGACACACCCCCATAGGCAAAGTGGGGGAGAACAAGGGGTCACAAGACCAGTCAAGCAAAGCAGAGCAAGCTCAGGGTGGATCACAACGTCACCACACAGTCCGAGCACAACGACAAGGCCACAAGGCCAGTTCACATGCAGGAGTACACATATATATATAGAGCTAGACAAGCAAGAGCAGGTATATATATGTGACAGTACAAGTAAGGTCAAGAGGAGAGCAAGTGAGGCAAGACAGGTACAAGACCCAGCTGAGTGCAGAAGCGCTGATGGTCACAAGGCGCAAGTGCCTTGGTGAACACATCAGCAGTGTTGGCCTGAGAGGCCACGTACGCAAGTCGCAACTGACCACGCTGCTGCAGCTCACGAGCAAGAAAGTAACGGAGAGCAATGTGCTTCGTTCTGTGCTCCAAGCGCTGCTCTCGACACAAGGCCAGCATGGCCTTGTTGTCTACGTACAGCACTGGAGGAGAACGAGGCGGCTCTCCAAGGTCAGTCAGCAGGTAGGTGAGCCAGCGAAGCTCCTGTGCAGCCATGGCCCCGGCGTAGATCTCAGCCTCACAACTGGAGCCGAGAACAGAGGACGAGCGAGTAGCTCGCCACGAGACAGAGCCGGAACCAAGACTGAAGGTGTAACCCTGCGACGACCGCTGCGTAGCCTGGTCGTCAGCCCAAGAAGCGTCCGCGTGCACAGTGAGGACCACTGGACTCCGCCCTCCAAGCACTAGTCCCATGCCCGACGTACTGCACAAGTATCGCAACACCCTCTTCGCTGCAGCCATGTGCTCTGGTCGGTGTCTCCCAGGAGCAACATAGCGTGCAAGAATGCTGAGAGGGTATGCAAGGTCAGGTCGTGTGCAGGTCATCAGGTACATGAGGCAGCCAACAAGCTCTGGATACGGGCCACTCGACTCTACTGACTCATCCGAAGGCAGAGCTGAGAGTGAGTGGCGAGTAGGCAGAGGAGTGGCCTGAGGCGAGGAGTACGTGAAGCCGAAGCGCTGAAGGACCTGCTGCACCATGTGTGACTGAGTCAGGGTAATGGTGCGGCGTGCTCTGTCCCGGGTGATCTGCAAGCCAAGGTAGCTGCGCAGTTCACCCAGGTCTGTGCACGTGTGTCTCTTCTGCAGCTCGGACTTCACGTGGGCGAGTCCAGCAGTGTCAGCTGTGGCAAAGACCAAGTCGTCGACGTACACGAGGATGTAGAACGGCGGCAGAGAGGTGTCGGTGCGTAGAAACAGCGACGGGTCGGCAGTAGAAGGAGCAAACCCAAGAGCCGCAAGCGTAGTCCTCAGTGTGTCGTGCCACTCACGTGGCGCCTGGCGGAGACCGTAGACTGGACGCCGGAGACTCCACTGGGTACCAGGAGGGAAAGACCCAGTGAAGCCAAGTGGGCGGCGCAGCCAGATCTCCTCGTGCAGGCTGCCCTGCAAGAAAGCAGTGCTGAAGTCGAGAGAGTGCAGCTCGTAGTCACGGTGAGCAGCAACGTGTAGCAGCACCCGAAGAGTGGTCATCTTCGGGGTGGGGGAGAAGGTCTGAAAGTAGTCAACTCCCTGTCGCTGACTGAAGCCACGAGCCACGTAACGTGCCTTGAAGACAGGCGGAGAACCCGGCGGCCGCTTCACCCTGAAGATCCACATGCCACTGACGATGTTCGCCCCAAGAGGGGGGACAGCGTCAACGTAGGTGCCTGTGGACTTCCAGGAAGCCATCTCTGCATCCATAGCTGCCTGCCACTGAGAGGAGTAGGGACCCTCTATCGCCTCCGCGTAAGAGCGCGGAGTCGGGATGTCAAGTGCATCCGGGTCTCCCTCAGGGGTAAGCAGTACGGACACGAGATGAGGTGAAGTAGCTGCCAGACACTGGAACTCCTCCTGCCTGTCCTCAAGGACGTCCGTGCCAAGGGCACACTCACCCCCGACTGACGGAGGACAGGCAGACCCAGACTCAGCGACAAGACTAGCAGCGTAGTCTAGGCGACAGCGAGCAGCAAAGTCGACGAGCTCAGTAACTAGGGCAGACGCAGCAGTAGACTCGAAGGAAGGGTCAGTGACGACAGTAGCAAGGAGACGCGTGACAGTAGGACTGGCAGCACGAAGAGAGTCCGACGCAGGGTCGGGAAGAGCAGGAAGAGAGGACTCAGGAGGAGAAGGCAAAGGGGCACGCAGAGGAGCAGTAGACGGACGCAGAGACATCCTGTGCGTGCCAGGGACAGGAGGAGGACGCTGACGCGAACCACGACCACTAGCGCGAGCAGCACGGACAGGCGACGCAGGGCGAGACGCAGGCTCACGACGCTCAGTAAGACCTCCAGTAGGACCAGTGTAAGGAGAAGGAGCAGGCAAAGGGGAGGTAGGCTGTAGCAGTGACCGCGACGGGACAGGCTGTGGACCCTCCAAGAGAGGAGGAGGACCAGGAGAGGGCGGAAGACCAAGAACCTGCTGCAGGAGTGGAACGAAGTACGGTCGAGGCCGCGTAGCTACGCCAGAAACAGCAGGGACAGCACCAGTACCCCCAGCAGGAGCACCCGCTCCAGCAGCACCTCCAGTAGCTCCAGAACCTCGAGCAACACCAGGAGCACCCCCAGCAGGACCGCCAGTGGTAGTCTCAGCGACAACACCCTCAGCAGCACCAGCTCCAGTCGAACCCGCAGGCCCAGCAGCTCCAGTACTCCCAGTACGAGCACATCCGGGACCCGCAACAGCAGCACCCTCAGTAGCCGACGAACCTCCAGCACCAGCAGCACGGCTCCAGCGCCGGGCAAACCACTCGCGCAGCTCCTGTGGAGAGAGTGGCTCCCGGCGAGACAAAGCACGCGTAGAAACTCGAGGCGGAGGACCTCCAGGCGCAGCACTCCCAGGTCCAGCACCCCCAGGCAAAGCACCCCCAGGCGTAGCACCCCCACACTCAGCACCCCCAGGCTCAGCACCCCCAGGCTCAGCACCCCCAGGCTCAGCACCCCCAGGCTCAGCACCCCCAGACTCAGCACCCCCAGACTCAGCACCCCCAGGCTCAGCACCCCCAGGCCCAGCACCCCCAGGCCCAGCACCCCCAGGCTCAGCACCCCCAGCAGCACCAGAGTCACCAGTGACCTCGACAGGCTCGACTGCGTCTACCTGGGACACACCTGAAGGGGCAGGACCCTGAGGGGGGAGGGGGTCTACCGGGGGGGGACCTGGTACAAGGAAGAGCGGGGGCGGGGGGGGGGACGGAGTGCGGTAGGGGAAGAGGCGGTAGTAGGGTACCGACTCGTCGAACGTGACGTCCTGAGAGGACAGAACACGGCGAGAGGTGGGGTGGTAGAACTGCCACCCAGGCGCGTCTGGGGGGAACCCCAGGAAGACGCAAGGAGCAGCACGAGGGGACAGTTTGTCCGCAGACAAGTCGCGGACAAACGCCCGAGATCCCCAGACCCGGAACGCCGACGCATCGCCCACCTTCCCGGTCCACAGCAAGGCTGGGGAGGTCTCCGGCCTGGAGACCCTGGGGTGAAGGTTGATCTGACGTGCCGCGTACCTCACCGCAAACGGCCACAGAAAATGGGGGGCAGCCGCATGCATCATAGACGTACGAGCGACGTCCATGACCATGCCAATGCGGCGCTCAGCAATCCCATTTTGCTGCGGAGAGTCCGGGAGCGTGAAGGTCTGACGGATGCCTCGTGCACGACAGTAGGCTCGCAGAAGGCCAGAGGAGAACTCTCCGCCTCTGTCCGAGTGCAGACGCAGAACAGGAAAGTCGGAGCCAAAGCTCTGCCTGAGCTGGAGACGAGCTGCGCGGATCCAGTCGATCAGCACCTCAGTGACATCACCCTTGCCGCGCAAGGGGAAGACTGCGGTGTAACGCGAGTAGTCATCAACAACGAGCAGGAAGTAGCGCTCGTGACCCTGCCCACGGACGCGGGCTGGGCCCCACACGTCCATGTGGAGCGTCTGCAACGGGGCCTCTGTCGGAGGAAACTGGGAGGAGTGAGGGGCAGCACGCTGGCGCCCCTCGACACAGGGGACACAGGTAGGGCCAGGGCCCTGAGGAAGGGGAGGGAGGGACCGGGGGAGACCAGACACTAGAAGACGGGAGGCCATGCCTCTGAGCCGAAGCAGAGAGGGGTGACCAAGACGGTGGTGCCAGAGAAGAGTCTCGTGAGACAGGAGACGACAAGAACAGGGGGCAGACTCAGGACCAGACCTGGACGCAGCAGCAAACACCTGACCCGACGAAGCGACTCTACCAGACTCAGTAACGGGAGGAGACGCAGTGGTCAGTGTGTACAGGCTCGACCCCGGCTGACGGGTAAACGTAGCCAGGTGTCGGCCTGTGCGAGCCTCTGTACAGTGCGTCACCCGCTGACGCGCAGGAGTGAACTGGTGTACACCCGCATCCTGTAGGTCAGCACCACTCACCAGGTTCGTAGAGAACGAGGGGAGGTAGAGACCAGACAGGGTGCCAGAGGGAGCCGCCGGACACGGGAGGACTGTGGAGAAGCGAGACAGGACAGGACCCCCAGAGGGGTCAGCCAGAGACACTGCAACCGGTCGACTCAGCGGTGTGAGTGTGGTGCGGTCCCTAAAGAAGGAGCGAGACGCCCCATAGTCAAGGGTGAAGGTGAGGGAGGCCGAAGCCGACGTAGTACCTGAGAGCGCAGACTCACCAGTACCTGAGGACGCAGACACACGAGCACCTAGGGCAGCAGCGTCGCAAGCACCTAGGGCAGCAGCCTCACCAGGACCTAGAGCAGCAGTCTCAATACCCGGATCGGGCGGGAAACACCGGTAACAGTCACCCTCATCACTAATAGACACAGCATACATGGCAGAGAGAATAGCATCAAAGTCAAGATCATAGATGGCAACACCCGCCCTGGACAGGTCACCCCAACGAGGGATCTCTGAGGCCTCCGGGAACTGGTGACGCCACGCGTCCGTCAGGCGGCCAAAGCAGCGCTGAGTGGGGTGGGGACCCCCACACTGCTCACCCGCACGGTCGCCGGTGCGCAAAACGTAGGAGCACGGACCAAAACCCCCACCTCGCTGACGCGCAGTGTACCACTCACGAAGCTGCTGAGGGGACAAGGTGTCACGACCACGCTGCTGCTGCTGGCGTGAGCCACCACCGGAGCCACTCCTCTGCGAAGACCCGCGACCAGCACCACCTCCACCCCCGCCGCCTCCTCCGCCTCCGCCGCCTCCGCTACTGCCGCCGCCTCCACCTCCGCCTCCGCCGCCGCCACCTCCGCCACCCCCGCTCCCACTGCCACCGCCGCCGACACCTCCGCCTCCACTGCCGCCACCGACTCCTCCACCCCCACCTCCACTCCCACCGCCACCCCCACTCCCCCCACTGCCGCCACCTCCACCTCCACCGCCCCCGCTCGCTCCTCCAGCGCCCTTGCCCCCCTTGCCCTTGCCAGAGCGGCGTCTCCCACTAGGGGCAGACGCCACACCGACCGACTCAAGACCAAGGAGGTCGGCCGCAGCACCAGAGGCAACAGAGGGCAGAAGGGGGGAGGGGGAACACCCCTCAAAGATGGGGGTGCGCGGGTCACCACGAGAGGCCCCTACAGCGACTATGCTCTTCTCGGCCGCTAGGAGGGACTTCTCGAGGAGGTCAACAGTGAGAGTGGTGGGACAGACAGAGAGAAAGTGGTCCCTGACTACGCGAAGGGAGTCAGGAAGGCGAGTGACTATGTAGTAAAGAGTGATGTACATGGGGGGGGGGTTCTTGGCGCAGAAGTCAGCAGGGAGTGCAGCGCGGTAGCGAGTGTCACTAGTGCGGAGGTGCGTAATGAGGTCAGCGACTGTGGGAAAGGCAGCAAGGTCAGGAAAGAGGTACGGTAGCATGAGACGGCTCAGTGCAGCAGTGGCAGGGGAGGAGTAGCGCGCAACTACAGCGTCGTACAAGGTCTGAGCACTCTTGTACTGACTAAAGTGTGCACGCTCGGAGGTAGGGAGGTGGCGACGCACAGCAAGACGTGCAGCAGCGTCGCGCGTGGCCCACTGGGAGCGAACAGTGGCGTCGGCGTCAGCAGCAGGGGCAGTGGAGGCGCCAGAGGTGAGGTCAAAGAGAGAGAGACCATCTGCCCTATCGCACTGTAAGAACAGCTGCAGGTCATCCACCCAGACCTCAAAGTCAATGGCCCGACCCTCAGCGTCAAAGACTAGAACACTAGGGGTAGCCATGACCCTAGACGACTGGCAGCGCAAACAGTAGGGTGAGGGCAGTGCAGTGAAAGGGCGCTGTGCTCACCAGACTGGACAGGTCGGGCGGCCCGGAAGGAGGGCGGCGCGGCGGCTCGGCGGCTCGGCTGCCGGGCGGCTCGGCGGCTCGGCGGCTCCGCTGCTGGGCGGCACGGCTGCTGGGCGGCTCGGCTGCTGGGCGGCTCGGCTGTTGAGCGGCTCGGCTGCTGGGCGGCTCGGCTGCTCTGCTGTCGGGCGGCTCGGTTGTGCTGCTGAGGGGCAGCACGGCTCGGGCTGCTCGGGCGGTGCGGGCGGCTCAGCTCCTCAGCGGCACAGGCGGCGTGGGGACCGAGACGGCGGCGCGCGGCTGGGACGGGCGGCGCACGGGCGGCGTGGGGCCGGGACTGCGGTGCGCGGCCGGGACGGGCGGCTCACGGGCGGCGTGGGGCCGGGACGGGCGGCGCGCGGGCGTCGAGGGGCCGGGACGGGCGGCGCGCGGGCGTCGAGGGGCCGGGACGGGCGGCGCGCGGGCGTCTAGGGGTCGGGCCGGGTGGCGCGCGGGCGTCTAGGGGCCGGGACGGGCGGCGCGTGGGCGTCGAGGGGCCGGGACGGGCGGCGCGCGGGCGTCTAGGGGCCGGGACGGGCGGCGCGCGGGCGTCTAGGGGCCGGGACGGGCGGCTCACGGGCGGCGAGGGGCCGGGACGGGCGGCGCGCGGGCGTCGAGGGGCCGGGACGGGCGGCGCGCGGGCGTCGAGGGGCCGGGACGGGCGGCGCGCGGGCGTCTAGGGGCAGGGACGGGCGGCGCGCGGGCGTCTAGGGGCCGGGACGGGCGGCGCGCGGGCGTCTAGGGGCCGGGACGGGCGGCGCGCGGGCGTCTAGGGGCCGGGACGGGCGGCGCGCGGGCGTCTAGGGGCCGGGACGGGCGGCGCGCGGGCGTCTAGGGGCCGGGCCGGGTGGCGCACGGGCGTCTAGGGGCCGGGACGGGCGGCGCGCGGGCGTCTAAGGGGCCGGGACGGGCGGCGCGCGGGCGTCTAAGGGCCGTGACGGGCGGCTAAAGGGGCCACTAGGGGCCAAGAGAGAGGGGAGCGCGACTCGGGTAGGGGCAGAGTGCGCTCCGGGCAGGAAAAAAAAAAACGGTGGGCCCTAGGAACAGTTCCCACGAGGGAACCTGCTCGATACCATGAGAAGAATGAAGAACGAGGATGAATGAACTATGAATGAGGTGAGTACATATGGAAAACCCTAATTGGGTTGTACCCCCTATGGGATACCCCACTATAGCCTACACAACAGCATAAGCTATATAATGTTCTGACAGAGTTGCAGTTCGGACACGTTTGTGGTATCCGCGGTGTCGGTGATGGGGACTTCCACAACGTCGCCATCGTCGCTCTCGTGGCCGGGTGAGAATGTGCTTGGTTCAGCTTGGCGGCGGGATGGTCCAGGCGCAGGCGCGTCGTCGCTGTCGTCGTCGTCGTCATCGTCCGTGCAAGGGCGAGACGGAACACCGGGATCTCGATCAAGTGCTGCTGCTGCTGCTTCATCCTCTGGAGATGCGA
Source organism: Closterium sp. Naga37s-1 (assembly GCA_947471745.1). Classification (NCBI taxonomy): domain Eukaryota; kingdom Viridiplantae; phylum Streptophyta; class Zygnematophyceae; order Desmidiales; family Closteriaceae; genus Closterium; species Closterium sp. Naga37s-1. The sequence continues at coordinate 422,420 of CANJKZ010000947.1, read as the reverse complement.
AGCTGCGACCGCTGTCGACGTAGCCACGAGCTTCGTTGCGACGTTCGTCCTCGATCCACTGTTTCAAGGTAAGTCGCTCGTAGAAGAGAACGTCACGCGCGGGAACAACCTCATTGATGTCGATGTCGAGAATAAGCCATCCTCTGTGCTCATTGCTGAGGCCCAGGTGAATTCCCCAGCGTGCGCGATGAATAAACTTGCCGATTGTGGCTGAGGTTGGTCGATACTGCACCACGCACCCCCAAACCCTCAGCATGGAGGGATCTCTTTTTGAGCCGGTCCACTTCATGTGAGGAGAAAGATTGTCTCTGTTGGCGGTGGTAGAGAGAAAGCTGTGCAGGCGCACCGCATGATTCATGGCGTAGGGCCAAAACTTCTTGGGTAGGCCGGACTGGTTCATGAGGGCGCGCACTTTCGTCATGAGGGTGCGGTTAACCCTCTCTGCGACGCCTTGCTGCTGGTGAGCGTAGGGAAGAGAGATCTTATGCTTGATCCCCTTCTCGGTGAGGACGCTCTCCAGGTCGTGGCTGCGGAATTCCTTGGCTCCGTCGCTCTGCCAGATTTTCAGCTTCCTCCCTGATTGCCGTTGCGGGTGTGCGAGCCAGATGCGGAAAACTTCTGGGGCCTTGGAGCGGGCGTCGACGTTGGCGATCCACACGTGACGTGAGTAAGCGTCGATGAAGGTGAGAGTGTATTTCTCGCCATTGATGCCGTCGAAGGTGAGCACGATAAAATCGCTCTACACTTTCTCTAGCCTCTTGTAGCGATTGGTGCTTGGTTCCAGAGAGGGGTAGGCGCTGTGTGAGAGAGCGGCTGTGGGGCAGACAGTGCAGGTGACGGGATGTGGCGTGTTGTAAGGTTCTGTGCCGTTAGGACGTAGCAGTGCTCCTGGGAGAAAAACCGCGAAGACAGTTGGCAAGCGTCTGGCGTGAGGGGTGACCGAGCCTCTGGTGCCAGAGATCGTCTTCGGCGCGAATGCCGCTGGTACGCATGTAGCGTGCGTGATGCGCTGCTGCTTCTGCTTCCGTTTCTTGCGGAATCTGGAGCGGGGGTTCTTCCTCTTCTCCCGGTTTTGCTTCGTTTTCCAGCTCCTCTGCTTCTGTCTCTGTTGCCATCTCCCCTTCTGCAGGTGCCGTCGTAAGGTAGAGCGCCATAAATTCACGGTCGGGGATGATGTTGAGCGGAGTCGTCGTTCCTTCAATGAAGCGAGTGAATGGATCTCGGCGAGAGATTGGACCAAGTGAGTCACGCGGGGGAGTTGGCGGTACATTCCCCTCCTCAATCTCTGACCAGGGATCTTTCCAACGATAAGGTGAGCTGGGAGGCGAGCGAGCACGTGGGGGTCGTCCGAGCGGAGTCATGACACGTGGAGATTCCTCTCCGCGCTCAGCTTTTATCTCTCGTTCAGCTTCTTCCAATTCTTCTTGCATAAGCTCTCCTTCTTCGGGTGCAGTACTTCCCCATCCTCCAGTGGTGACCATGCCGCTGGCGCTGGCTCCCCATGCTCCAGTGGCGGATGCCCAGGTTGTGCCTTCTTCCGGTTCGTAGTCATCGTCACCCCATGCGCCTTGTCGTGCTGACTTCTCGTCCCACCCAGCTGCTACGCGTTCCTCGTACAGTTTCTGCTTCTTTTTTGCCTTGGCTTTGTCCCGTTCTTCTTTGACACTCAGCTCGTCTTTTGCGTCAGGATCCTTCCAGGCCGGGTCAATTTCCGTGCGACGTCGCGGGTGTAAGGGTGCGGGCGGCCTTCTTCGTCGAGAGTTCCAATGTTTGCCTTCTAGGACCCATCGTAGGGTTTCTGCGCGGGGCGTTGGTCGTTCTTGCGGCATGAAGCCGCGCTCGGCGTCGCCTTCGCCGAAGATGCGGTGAGTGGTAACTGCGAGCTCCATCTCCGTCATGCCTGTGGGCTCTATTTCGGCACTTTTCGCCTCCTGAATTGCCGCGTAGTCTTTCTCCACTTGCTCTGTGCGACTTGCCGTGGGTGTGTGACAGGTGGTGCAGAAACCATTGATGTCTGGCTCGTGCTAACTGATCTCGCGGGGATGAGGGCTGCGTCGAATCCATGGTCGTCCGTCTGGGTGTTGCGACGATTCCTTGCTCATGAAGGCGAACTCGAGGGAGACAAGATCCACGAGCTCGTCACATGAGGCTTGGCAGCTCGGTATGTCGAAGTCCCGGTGGAGCGTAGGTGAGGAGGAGGTCGCGTGTATCTGGATCTGTGGCGATCATGACTCCGAAGTCTCTGAGTTGTCCAGCTAAGAGTAGGTTAAAACGGAGGTTTGGAACGTAGAGTACGTCGTTGAACAAGATGTGTGTGCTACTGTCTCGTGCTTGCAGGACCACAATGCCTTGTGCATTGGTGCGCAGCTGTTCATTGTTAGCAACGATGACGTAGGTGGCGGGTGCGCGGCTGAGGTTCCAGACGTATCGAACAGATCCCACCATGTGCTGTCCGTAACAGCTGTCCAGATACCAGGTGTTATGGTTGTCGGTGTTGTTTCTGCGCAGGAGCAGCGCCAGTCGCGGAGTCACCAACATTGCCTTGTAGCGTCTGTGGAAGAATGGATCTTCGTCTTCTTTCCATCCCACAGGTAGGTAGTGCTGATTGTCATGTGGCGGGCTTTCCCGCAGTGTTATTGGCAAGTGCCAATCTTGCTCGTCCTCGTCATACTGGTAGTAGTGGTCTTCTGTGAGGGGATTATTCCATCCCTCTTCTGGTTCAATCAGTCCTCCGCGAAGTTCGTCCTCTTCGTCTGGTTCAGCAGTGCGGCGACGTCGCGTCGCCATGTTTGCGATAAGGTTTCTAGGAGCTCCTGATTGGGGTCCTTGTGGCTGCTGGTGTTGATGTTGTGCAGAGGGACGAGATGTCTGATGCTGAGGCTGAGAGTGACGAGCATCTTGTCGGCCGACCCAGTTGTTGTGGTGAGTGGAATTCGGGTGGCGATAGTTGGATCGGGATTTGCATCGATGAGTTGAATGTCCGAAGACTTTGCATATTTTGCAATAGTGGCGCCTTGGTTGTCGTCGCTCTTAACGGTTGTCTGCGTAGAAGGCGAGGCGCTCTTGGCGCGGCGTGGAGCTTGTTCTGCTCGAGTCCATGTCCTGCTGTTCAGTCAGGAGTGCGGCGCATAGCGCGCTTCTGAGAGAATTCCTCTCTGTCGGAGTAGCGCTTTGCAGGGCTTCGACTCTGGCCCGAGTCCTTGAAGGACTATGTTGACGAAGATCACTTCCGAGATTGCGCTCCCATGCTTCGTGATCCGGTCACGGATGTTCCGACAGCGTTTGATACAAGAATTCGCTTTCTCCCCGTGCCCCATCTTTGTCTCCATGAGTTGCTGCAGGAGCCTGCTGGCGGTAACCAAATCCTTCGGCTGATAGACCTCAACGAGGTGCTTCCAGGCTTCCAAGGCTGGAGCGGCGCTCTCTTTGTAGGAGCGAATACTGAGTTGTTTCGCAGGCGTCATATTTCTTAGCAGCACACTGTACGCCATGAGGGACTCGCTGTAGTACTGAGCCCTGGCGTCGTCGGTGTCGTCCACCGGTTTAGGGTAGGAGCCGTCGAAGTAATGGTAGACCTGCGCTGTTTGTAGGAGGAGCTGAAGCTCGAAGCTCCATGTATAGAAGTCCTTGCCGTCAAATGCGGCAGTAGTTTTAATTTTTGAAACGCTGAGAAAACGTGCTTGCGCAGAATTGATAGCTTCATCACTTGGACGGGGGGCAGTCGTTGTTGATTTGTCTGTGTCGAGGGAGAAGGTGTGCGCGGCGGTATCGCGGCCTTTCGTAGCCGGTTGTCCAGGTTGAGCTGGTTGGGAAGAGGTTCCCGCATCGCCTTTGCGCAGTTCTTGGAGTTCTTTCTCCATAGTAGAAAGTCGAGCGAATAACTGCTCGAGTGCGGCAGTGCGGATCGTGGTTTTCGCCTCATTTGTCGCAGCCGGGTTGGTTTGTCCTTCAGCCGTTAGATTTGTTTGGCCTCCGGATCCTCCGGCCATCTTGGTCTTGGAGCGTGTGTCGCTCGCCAGATCTGAGTTGGACGAATTTTACATAAGTGATGTCGCGAAGAATCCCTGAGTAGCTCTCATACCATGTTACAATCCCAAGTGGGACTTAGCGAAGGATCTCTCAGGATTGATCGCAGAGTAATTGTTGCAGCGGAAGTAGTGAACTCAGGTCAGAGTGAATGTAAATGACTGAGATTAATAATGGCATGCATACATCGGGTTTATATAAGAATACAGAGGAATACGAAAGGACCTAGACTAGCCATGTACTCTAAGGAAAACATTCCCTTATTGCAACGAGTTCAAACCGTGCGGCGCGGGAACCTGTTTCAAACATGTTCCCGCTCTTTTCAGTTCGAATGTTTCTGCCTGCATTGGTCTTGATTAGACGGTTGCTGCGTCGCTTCGACACTTCTGACTCCTCGACTTCGTACTCGGTAGAGTCGGCTCCTGCAGTGTATAGGAATGCTTTCTCATTTGATTTCATATCGTAACAACAGTAACAGGTGCGTTATGGATCATTTGCGTTATGATAGCAGGTGTGTTATGGTAACATATGTGTTATGGTAACATGTGCGTTATGGTAACATGTGCGTTGTGGTAACATGTGCGTTTTGGTAACCGGTTCGTTATGGAAGCAGGTGCGTTATGGTAGCAGGTGCGTTATGGTAGCAGGTGCGTTATGGTAGCAGGTCCGTTATGGTAGCATGCGCGTTGTGGTAGCAGATGCGTTATGATAGCAGGTGCGTTACGGTAGCAGGTGCGCTATGGTAGCAGGCGCGTTATGGTAGCAGGCTCGTTATCGTAGCAGGTGCATTATGGTAGCAGGTACGTTATGGTAGCAGATGCGTTATGGTAGCAGGTGCGTTATGGAAGAAGGTGCGTTACGGTAGAAGGTGCGTTGCGGTAATAGGTGCGTTATGCTGGCACGTGCATTACGGTAGCAGCTGCGTTTCCGAGAAGGTGCGTTTACGGTAGCAGGTGCGTTTTGTCAAACATTATATATGTTTATATTGTGTAGGCTATAGTGGGTTTAGCCTTAGGGGGTACAACATTGTTAAGGTTGCCTACTTGTATCACCCTGCTGCCTAGTTTCATCATCCTCGTTCACATCTAGATTCTAACATGGTATCCGACGCCTAGGTCAGGACCTAGGACCGACGTTGGTTTGGGCCCACCGTTCCGCCGCGCCGTCGAGCGCCCTTTCTAGCGCCGTTGAGCACCCCTACTAGCGCCGTCGAGCGCCCCTTCTTGCGCCGTCGAGCGCCCCTCCTAGCGCCGTCGAGCGCCCCTTCTTGCGCCGTCGAGCGCCCCCTCTAGCGCCGTCGAGCGCCCCTTCTAGCGCCGTCGAGCGCCCCTACTAGCGCCGTCGTGCGCCCTAGGACAACCGCGCGCGCCGCCCGTCAGTCGCACGCGCAGCCGCCCGCACAGCCGCACGCGCAGCTGCCCCAGCCCGTCGCGTCGCCCTTGCGGGCTGCCCTAGCCTGTCGCGTCGCCCCTGCGGGCTGCCCTAGCCCGTTGCGTCGTCCTTGCGGGCTGCCTTAGCCCGTCGTGTCGCCCTTGCGGGCTGCCCTAGCCCGTCGCGTCGCCACTGCGGGCTGCCTTAGCCCGTCGCGTCGCCCTTGCGGGCTGCCCTAGCCCGTCGCGTCGCCCCTGCGGGCTGCCTTAGCCCGTCGCGTCGCCCTTGCGGGCTGCCCTAGCCCGTCGCGTCGCCCCTGCGGGCTGCCTTAGCCCGTCGCGTCGCCCCTGCGGGCTGCCTTAGCCCGTCGCGTCGCCCCTGCGGGCCGCCTTAGCCCGTCGCGTCGCCCCTACGGGCTGCCTTAGCCCGTCGCGTCGCCCTTATGGGCTGCCCTAGCCCGTCGCGTCGCCCTTGCGGGCTGCCCCAGCCCGTCGCGTCGCCCCAGCCGAGCCGCGCTGCTACTACTGTTCACTACTGCAGTCGCCTCTGCTCGCCGCGGCGCCCTGCCCTACCCCGCGCCCGCCCTTGGGACGGCCGCCCCTGGCCCCTGGAGCAACCGCCACTGCAGCAGCCGCCCCTGGCCCCTGGAGCAGCCGCACCTACAGCCGCCCCTGGACCCTGGAGCAGCCGCCCCTGCAGCAGCCGCCCCTGGCCACCTGGAGCAGCCGCCACTGCGGGAGCCGCCCCTGTCCCCTGGAGCAGCTGCCGTCGCGGCCCGGCCCAGCCCTGCAGCAGCTGCCGCGGAGCTCCCTGCCGCGGCCCGGCCCCGCACTACAGCTGTAGCGGCCCCGCTGTCGCCGCCGTCTTGCGCCTGCCCTTCCCACCACTGGTGAGCACTGCCCTGCCCGTACTGCTCCTGCTACTACTACTGCTCCTACTTTTACTGCTCCTGCTGCTACTGCTGTTACTGCCGCTACTGCTGCTACTGCTGCTCCTGGCGTGGCCAGATGCAGCCCCACGGTCGTCCACGTGTGTCCCTCACGCCCCAGCAGCTTCGTGAGTGGTACGCCAGTTGGGGTTGTCGGGGTGGCAGTAGTGTGAGTCGTCCTGGAGTAGGTAGTTCGGGAGCTTCTTGTAGTGGCCCGGTGCAGCAGCAGCGTCGTCCGCACAAGCCTCTTTCGCCCCAGCAGCTTCGTGAGTGGTACGCTCAGAGTAGAGGGTCGCTGAGTACTGCTCGCTGCCCGTACGTTATTAGCACGGGTGCCCGGACTGGTCAGCCTTGCGGGACACGTGGTCACACAGAGTCCCACTGCTTCGCCCGTCTGAGCGACACTTGGCGTACGGAGTTTGGCGACGCCGCTGAGCTCCCCTTATGGCTTGAGCTGCTTAGGCAGAGGGTCGATATCTATGCTCTTGACTATGATGCTATCCTCACTGCCATGTATGCATTGTCTACTAGTGCTGAGAGTGCCTGTCACCTGTGTGTGCCGCCTGACCCCGGTATCTAGTCTGCTGCTCTAGGTACTGGTGAGGCTGCCGCTCTAGGTGCTAGTGTGTCTGTTGCCCCAGGTGCTGGTGAGATTGCTGCTCTAGGTACTCGTGAGTCTGCGTCCTCTAGTACTGCGTCTACTGAGGCACTGCACACCTTCACACTGGACTCAGGTGCTTTCCGCTGTTTCTTTCGTGACCGCACTGCCCTTGAGCAGCTTGCTCGGCCGGTCGCAGTCTCCCTCGCTGACCCCTCTGGGGGTCCGGTCATTGCGACCTCCTCCACTGTCCTCCCTTGTCCTGCGGTCCCGTCGGGCACACTGTCAGGTCTCTACCTCCCCTCGTTCTCTACGAACTTGGTGGCGGGTAGTGCGCTCCAGGACGGGGGTGTCCACCAGTTCACCCCTGCCTACGAGCGCGTGACACACTGCACGTGCGCTCGGACGGGTCGCCACCTGGCTACCTTCACTCGGCAGCCGGGGTCGGACCTGTACACACTGACCACTGCGTCCCCTCAGGTAGCTGCGTCTGCGTCTGCGTCAGGTCAGCTGTCGGCCCCCTGCTCGTGTCGCTCCCTGGCGCACGAGACCGTCCTCTGGCACCACCGCCTTGGTCACCCGTCAGTGCAGCGCCTTTGTGGCATGCACTCCCGGTACCTTGTCTCTGGTCTTCCCAGGGTTCTCCCTCCCCTCCCACCCTCGCCTGCTCCTCCCTGTCTTCCCTGTGTCGAGGGGCGGCAGCGCGCCGCTCCTCACTCCTCCTCGTTTCCCCCGACGACTGCTCCCCTGCAAATGCTCCACATGGACGTGTGGGGCCCAGCCCGCGTCCGTGGACAGGGTCACGAGAGGTACTTCTTGATAGTTGTTGACGACTACTCGCGCTACACCACGGTCTTCCCCTTGCGCGCCAAGGGTGAAGTCCCTGATGTTTTGATCCCTTGGATCCGCGCTCCTCGTCTCCAGCTCAGCGAGAGGTTCCACTCGGACTTTCCTGTCCTGCGTCTGCACTCTGACAGAGGTGGGGAGTTTTCCTCCGACCTCTTGAGGGCCTTCTGTCAGGGGGAGGGCATTGAGCTGTCGTTCACGCTTCCGGCCTCTCCACAGCAGAATGGGGTTGCTGAGTGCCGCATTGGCTTGGTCATGGAGGTCGCTCGTACCTCCTTGATCCATGCGGCTGCCCCCCACTTTCTGTGGCCGTTTGCGGTCCAGTACGCTGCGCATCAGCTCAACCTCTGGCCCCGTGTCTCCTTGCCGGAGACCTCGCCCACACTGCTGTGGACGGGGAAGGTTGGCGATGCGTCGCGTTTCCGGGTCAGGGGTTCTCGTGCCTTTGTCCGCGATACGTCCGCGGACAAGCTCTCCTCCCGCGCTGTTCCTTGTGTCTTCCTTGGCTTTGTCTCGGACGCGTCTGGTTGGCAGTTTTACCACGCCACCTCGCGCCGTGTCCTGCCCTCTCAGGACGTCACCTTCGACGAGTCGGTCCCCTACTACCGCCTCTTCCCCTACCGCACTGCCCCGCTCCCCCCCCCGCCTCTCTTCCTCGCACCAGGTGCTGCTGTTGTAGACCCCCTCCCCCCTCAGGGTGCCGCTCCCTCAGGTGTGTCCCAGGTAGACCCGGTTGAGCCTGTCGAGGTAGCTGTTGACTCTCAACCTGCTAGGGGTGCTGAGCCTGGGGGTGAGGAGCCTGGGGGTGCTGAGCCTGAGCGTGCGGAGCCTGGGGGTGCTGAGCCTGCGGGTACGGAGCCTGGGGGTGCGGAGCCTGGGGGTGCTGAGCCTGAGGTTGCTGAGTCTGGGGGTGCTGAGCCTGAGAGTGCTACGTCTGAGGGTACTGAGCCTGGGGGTGCTGCGACTGACCGTGAGGCGCCTGGAGGCGCTCCCTCTTCACAGCAGCTGCGTGAGTGGTACTCGCGGTACTGCAGCCTCAGGAGGGGCGCTTCTGGGGCTAGGGGTGCTGCTGGAGCTGGTGCTCGTGGTTCCCCGCCTAGGCGGGAGCCGCCCTCTCCCCAGCGGCTCCGAGAGTGGTACGCTCGGCGCTGCAGTCTCCGGAGTGGCGCTACTGGTGCTTTGGACCCTGGAGCTGGAGCTGCTGCTGGTGGTGCTGCTGGTACTGGAGCTGCTGGAGGTGCTGCTGGTGCTGGAGCTACTGGAGGCGCTGCTGGTACTGGAGGTACTGCTGGTGCTGCTGGAGGTGCTGCTGGTGCAGGTGCTGCTAGAGGTGCTGCTGGTGCTGGAGCTACTGGAGGTGCTGCTGGTGCTGCTGGAGGTGCTGCTGGTGCAGGTGCTGCTGGAGGTGCTACTGGTGCTGGAGCTACTGGAGGTCCTGCTGGTGCTGGAGCTGCTGGAGCCGCTGGTTCTGGAGGTGCTCGTACTGGAGGTACTGGAGCTGCTGGGACTGGAGCTGCTGTGGGGGTTGGAGCTGGAGGTACTGGAGCTGCTGGGGTTACTGGTGGTGCTGCGGGAGTTGTCGCTGGAGACCCTGGGGCTGAGGATGCTGGTGCTGTCTCTGCTGGTTCAGGAGGTGCTGAGCGGCCGCGGCCGTACTACGTTCCGCTCCTTCACCAGGTTCTTGACCTCCCGCCCTCTACTGGTCCTACTCCTCCCCTATTGAGTCCACCACCGGTCCAGTCGCAGTCACAGTTACAGCCTGCCTCTCGGGTACCTGGTCCTTCTCCTTACGCTGGACCGACTAGAGGTCTTACGGAGCGTCGTGCGCCTGAGTCTCGTCCTGCGTCGCCTAAGTCTCGTTCAGAGTTGCCTGTCTGTGCTCGTCGTCGTGTTCCGCGCGAGCGTCCTCCTCCTGTCCCTGGCACTCACTACATGACTCTGCGTCCTTCCACTGCTCCACAGCGTGTCCCTCTGCCGTCTCCTCCAGCATCCTCTCTTCCTGCTCTTGCTGACCCGGAGTATGACTCCCTTCGTGCTGCCAATCCTACTGTCACGCGACTCCTCGCCACTGTTGTCACTGACCCTACCTTTGAGTCCTCTGCTGCGTCTCCGCTAGTCGCTGAGTTAGTTGACTTTGCTGCCGCCTGTCGTCTCGACTACGCCGCTAGCCTTGTTGCTGAGTCTGAGTCTGTCTGTCCTCCGTCCGTCGGGGGTGAGTGTGCTCTTGGCACGGACGTCCTTGAGGACAGGCAGGAGGAGTTTGAGTGCTTTGCCGCTGCTTTGCCTCATCTCGTGTCCATGCTGATTGCCCCTGAGGGAGACCCGGATGCACCAGACATCCCGACCCCACGCTCTTACGCAGAGGCGATGGAGGGTCCCTACTCCTCTCAGTGGCAGACAGCCATGGACGCAGAGATGGCCTCCTGGAAGTCCACAGGCACCTACGTCGACGAGGTTCCCCCACCTGGGGCGAACACCGTCAGTGGCATGTGGATTTCCAGGGTGAAGCGGCCGCCGGGTTCTCCGCCTGTCTTCAAGGCGCGTTACGTTGCACGAGGCTTCAGTCAGCGAGAGGGAGTTGACTTCTTTCAGACCTTCTCCCCGACCCCGAAGATGACCACTCTTCGGGTTCTGCTGCACGTCGCCGCTCAGCGTGACTACGAGCTCCACTCTCTTGACTTCAGCACTGCTTTCCTACAGGGCAGCCTGCACGAGGAGATCTGGCTGCGCCGCCCACCTGGCTTCACTGGGTCGTTCCCTCCTGGTACTCAGTGGAGCCTCCGGCGGCCACTCTACGGTCTCCGCCAGGTGCCCCGTGAGTGGCACGACACACTGAGGACTACTCTTGCTGCTCTTGGGTTTGCTCCTTCTACTGCTGACCCGTCGCTGTTTCTACGCACCGACACCACTCTGCCGCCGTTCTACGTTCTCGTTTACGTAGACGACTTGGTCTTTGCTACTGCTGACACTGAGGCACTCGCCCACGTGAAGTCGGAGCTGTAGAAGAGACACACGTGCACAGACCTGGGTGAACTGACAAGCTATCTTGGCTTGCGGATCACCCGGGATAGAGCACAGCGCACCATCACCTTGACTCAGTCACACATGGTGCAGCAGGTCCTTCAGCGCTTCCGCTTCACGTACTCCTCGCCTCAGCCCACTCCTCTGCCTACCGGTCACTCGCTCTCAGCTCTGCCTTCGGATGAGTCCGTAGAGCCGAGTGGCCCGTATCCAGAGCTTGTGGGCTGCCTCATGTACCTGATGACCTGCACTCGACCTGACCTTGCATACCCTCTTAGCATCCTAGCACGCTATGTCGCTCCTGGCCGTCACCGGAAGGAGCACATGGATGCCGCTAAGAGGGTGTTGCGCTACTTGTGCAGTACGTCGGGCATGGGGCTCGTGCTTGGAGGACGGACTCGAGTTGTCCTCACTGGGCACTCAGACGCTTCTTGGGCTGACGACCAGGCTACTCAGCGGTCGTCTCAGGGTTACATCTTCAGCCTTGGCTCTGGTTCAGTTTCTTGGCGTTCTACTCGCTCGTCTTCAGTTCTCAGCTCTAGTTGTGAGGCTGAGATCTACGCCACAGCCATGGCTGCACAGGAGTTACGCTGGCTCACCTACCTGCTGACTGACCTGGGAGAGCGGCCTCGTTCTCCTCCAGTGCTGTACGTCGACAACAAGGCTACCATTGCCTTATGTCAGGAGCACAGACTGGAGCACAGAACGAAGCATATCGCTCTACGCTACTTCCTTGCTCGAGAGCTGCAGCAGCGAGGTCAGCTTCGTCTTGCCTACGTGGCCACTCGGGCCAACACTGCTGATGTGTTCACCAAGGCGCTTCAGCCTTGTCATCATCAGCGTTTCTGTACTGTTCTAGGCCTTGTGCCTACTGTGCCTCACTTGCTTACTTCTTGACTCTGTTTGTACTGTGATCTCTATATATATATACCTGCATGCTTACACTTGCTAGGTTGTGATCAAGTACCTTTTGTTATATTATCAAACTGCATGTGAACTGGTCTTGTGACCACTTGCTTGTGCTCGGAATTTGTGTGGTTTCCTTGAGATCCACCCTGAGCTTGCTTTGCTTTGCTTTGACTGGTCTTGTGACCATCTGGTTGTCTCCCACTTAGCCTATGGGGGTGTGTCAAACATTATATATGTTTATATTGTGTAGGCTATAGTGGGTTTAGCCTTAGGGGGTACAACATTGTTAGGGTTGCCTACTTGTATCACCCTGCTGCCTAGTTTCATCATCCTCGTTCACATCTAGATTCTAATACGTTTTGTTAGCATGTGCGTTATGGTAGGGGGTGCGTAATGGTAGCAGGTGCATTATGGTAACAGGTGCGTTATGGTAACAAGTGCGTTATGGTAACATGTGCGTTATGGTAGCGGGTGCGTTATGGTAGCGGGTGCGTTATGGTAACATGTGAGTTATGGTAGCAGGCGCGTTATAGTAACAGGCGCATTATGTAACATGCGCGTTACAGTAACATGTGCTTATGGTAACAGGTGCGTTATGGTAACATGTGCGTTGTGGTATCAGGTGCGTTATGGTAACAGGCGCGTTACGGTAACATGCGCGTTACAGCAACATGCGCGTTACGTTGACATGCGCGTTATGGTAACATGCACGTTATGGTAACAGCCGGCACAGTAGCGACAGTTTGTGCAGCAATGGGTCTCTTAGCAGTAGTGGGGCCTTCGTGGTCAGGGAAGCACTGGCCGCGGTGGTGGTCCTTCTATATGGGTGTCGGGTCGCCGTGATGTCAGGCCATGCCTGTATCGTCATCAAACTGGCCTTGGCATTGTCCCCGTCTGCGGCTGCCTCAACCACTCCACGGTGCGCTACTTATATCGCCTCGACAACCTCTACCGTCAGCGCTTCGTCCTGCAGATGGCCGCCTCGGACTAGTACTCTCTACTACAAGTTGGTGTGCCTATATTTTACATGGACTTATACTTAAGTGATTTTTTCCGCTACATATGCATTTGACGCTTGTGTTGTTGGACCTTCTTGTGCATATAGTTTCGGCCAGCCTCCCCCCTATAGAGACAGCCATGAACGCAGCAGGAGAAGGCATACCAGACCCAGTTGGCACGACTGGTGCTGGCTGGAGCGGCTCGCGCTGGATGGCACAGATCACGCTGGCTAGCATGGCTGGCACAAATTGGCGCGATTGTCGCTGGTTGGCGTGACAGCCGCCACCCCCCGCCTCCCTCTCCCAGTCGCGACCAGGAGGGGGAGGGAGGGGAGAGGGGGAGGGGGTGTTGGGGGGATGCAACGAGCGTGACGGGGAGTTGCGACGGGGACCACGACGGGCGCGGCGAGAGTCGGCTGACAAGGCGCGAAAGGGGGGCGCTACGAGACCGTGACAAAGGCTGCGACGAGGGCCATGATGGGGTGTTTGCGTCTGGCGCGACGGGGCCCGCGACGAGGCGGTTGAGATGGGCCCCCGATAGGCCTCTCGAGAGAGGGGCCATAAGAGGAGGAGGCCATAAGAGGAGAAGGTCAATGTATATTAAACTTTGATACAATTTCAAAAAGAGTGGTTGGACTAGGATGGGAGGGAAAGACATACAAGCAAGGCAAGTGTAAAGTAGTGTACCACCAACAGTTTGATAAAAGCAATCAAACTAATTTATGCGTGTTGAAATGTATGTTTGACAATGCATGCCATATATTTTAGCATAATTATACAAATTTTGAAGAGCTGTTTTATTTATTGAGGGCTGGTATATAGTGTCAACAACAATCAATGTGCATGAATCTTTCCCTCTTTTTTAGACGACCCATATCCATACTGTGCATCAAATCTAGTACTAGTTGGGTTGCTTCATCTAGCATTCCGCAGAGCCCAAAAATCGTTCAGCGAATTCCTCATCACCTGACATCCCCGCCCCCGCCCACCCGCTCCTGTGTTGATTCGCTCCGCTGCTTTTTCCGCCACATCGCCATATCACTTCTTCCCTCACTCCTATTTCCGCCCACCTCCCCTTCCCCTGCCCGCACCCACCCCCTGCAACCCCTGCAGCACCAGCCACAACAGCAAGCAGCGCTATAGCTGCTCTGACCGCCATTACTTGCTCTCTTTCCTGTTTCTATCAGGCTGCACGGCTCTGATCCTTCCCCACCATGGGTACGCTCCCACTCCCTAACCCTAGCTTTCGATCTTGCTTATCGTCAGCGTGTTCCACTCGCCTTTTCATAAGGATTAGAAAGCCCTGAGTCGATGCTTACAGATCGGTGGTTGTCGCTGTGCATTTTGGAGCGGTCGGAAACGGTTGAGCAGGGCGGATCTTAGTCATGTTAGTGAATCTGGTTGATCTTCTCGTCTTGATGTCTTGTAGGGCTGTCTTCTAGGCGAACGTGGTGGTTGGATTGGGTTTGGACAGTGTCGATCAGTCCGCGCGGTGTAGAAACCGATCTAACGCTCGCGACGACGGTTGCATTGGAAAAAACGTTGTTCAGAATGACTGGATTCATCGCGTACTGCGCATTTGAGGCGCCAGCGTGCTCACAAGAAATTAGGGTTTGAAGCGGCCATTAGCGTAGCAAGAATTAGGGTGCTTTCCAGGCCATTGGCTTGTCACACGGCCGTAAATCCTCCTTGCCGTCGCAGAGACTGTTTGCGCCCTCGTTCTAAGCATGCTCGCCTTGTCTCGCTCCTCCCTGTGTCTCCCCCCGCTGTTCCTGTTTCTCCCCCACCCCACCCTTCTCGTGTGCCGCTTCTTCCCGCGTTTCTGTCCCTCCGTCTCTCCGCGTCTTCGCGTCTGCCGTCGTGTGCGACAGGTATCTCACGTGACTCGCTGCACAAGCGACGGGCAACAGGAGGAAAGAAGAAGCCGTGGCACAAGAAGCGCAAGTAAGCAAGCCGCTGTCTCACTTCTCCCCTCCCACGTCCCCCCGCCGCCCCCACCCCCTCTCCTCCCCCCCCCCCTCCCCCTCCCCCACCCCCTCTATTTACGCGTTTCGCAACGTCTTAAATTAGTATATAGTTTTTTTGCGTGTCGTCGCGGTGTCTCATGCGCGATTTTTGGATTGGTGAAGAAATGCGCTGTTCGCGCGATTGTTTGATGATGGCCCGAGCCTTGATTCTAGAGTGCCATACGGACTGGGTTAAAAGATTCTTTCTGAGAAGAGCGTTGAGTCCACGGACTGCTGGTCTCCCTTATCCCGTACTGACTGTTCCAAGGCGGTCGGTCTCCATTAGAGCTAGTTCTGTGTCCCGCTAGTTGCGACCGGCAGAGTACTCACCTGTGTCCTAGGAGCAGGGAGGATGAGGGATGGAGGGAGGAAGGATGGAGGATTATAGATGGAGGAGTTGGTTGGTGAACCTGTGAGGGACGGTGGGGGAGGAGGTCGGATTAAGATATTCCTGAGGTCGCGGAAGGAACTTGGGGATTCGAAAACGGATGCCGCTGGTTCGGATGGATAGTCTTTGTAGCCGCACAGGTCAATGCGTGCGATTCGCAGCCGCCGCACAGTTCGGACAGAGGTCAATGGTGCTCCCAGCGCGCGTGTCGCACGAAGATCCTTTCGCCTCTTTCTCATTGTTCTGTCTCCTGCTTCCCATTCCCTCCATCCCCATCGTCTCATTTTCCCTACTCTCCCTGCCCCTCCCACCCTCCCACCCCTTCCCTTCCTTGCCTCCCCCTCCCACCCCCCGCCAACCCCCCCCCCCCCCTCCCCCCCCTCCCTCCCCCTCCCGCTCCTTTTCCCCAATCTTCCTTCTTTTCCCCGTCCCGAACGCGCGTCCGCGTATCGCCAGGTATGACTTGGTTCGGCAGGGGGCCAACACGAAGCTCAGCAGCCATAAGAGTGTCGTTGGTGCGCCGAGTGCACTTCTGTGGCGTGCGGATTTCTTCCGCCTTCTCAATGTCCGCTCTCCTGCTTCCTGTCTCCCCCCTCCCCCACCCCTCTCTCCGCCCCTTCTCCCCTCCCTCCCTCCCGATTCCCCATCCTCCCCCCCTTTCCCCTCCGCCCGTGTCGCGCCAGGTATGACTTGGGTCGGCAGGCGGCCAACACAAAGCTCAGCAGCCACAAGACTGTGCGCCGGATCCGCGTGCGCGGCGGGAACTACAAGTTCCGCGCGCTGCGCCTGGACACGGGCAACTACGCGTGGGGCAGCGAGTCGGTGACGCGCAAGACGCGCATCCTGGACGTGGCGTACAACGCGAGCAACAACGAGCTGGTGCGCACGCAGACGCTCGTGAAGAACGCCATCATCCAGGTCGACGCCGCGCCGTTCCGCCAGTGGTACCAGCAGCACTACGGCGTGGACCTCGGCAAGAAGAAGTCCAAGGCCGGCAAGAAGGAGGTGAGCCGCGAGAGGGTGCGGGGTGAAGAGAGGGAGCGGCGGTGGGGGGTAAACGGGGGGCTATTTGCGGTGAAGCGGTGAAGGAACTGGCGACGAAGGGGTAGCAGTTGGGCAACGAAGGGACAAAGGGCCGGGTGGCAAGCTCGGGAGGGAGTTAGGTTAGCTGAGAGGGGAAGGTTGGCGGAGTGGGGAGGGTTTGCGGGGAGGGGAGGGTTTGCGGAGAGGAGAAGTCTCAAGGGAAGCGGTGGTTTGTGCAACCATACCAAGACTGACTAAGTGCACTCGCATGCCAATTCAGGAACTCGGTTTTAGCACTGTTGACACCGCCTCGCTTCGACCGCTTATCCTTCTCTCAAACCCCATACTCCCCCTCAATCCACCCCTTATCCCACCCCAACCCTCACTTGGTCCCTCCCTCATCCACCCCCACTCATCCCACGGACTTCCCTTCCATCCCCCCACCCGGTGCTGCATGGGGCAGGGCGAGGAGGAGAAGGCGGAGGGCGAGGCGGGAGAGGAGGTGAAGAAGGTGAGTGCGCACGTGAAGCGCAAGCACGAGCAGCGCCTGGCGTCGCACAAGCTCGACCCGCACCTCGAGGACCAGTTCGCCGCCGGCCGCCTCTACGCCTGCATCGCTTCCCGCCCCGGCCAGTGCGGCCGCTGCGACGGGTCAGTGTCTTTCCTGCTCCTGGCCGTGCTCCCCTCTTCTGCTTTGCTTTGGCCTCCCCCGTTTACCTCTATGAACCTTAGGTACTCGGTTTGACCCCGCTCTCCTTGCTGCCCCTTCGTACCCGTTACAAGCACCTGTGATTGATGGGTTGATGTGGGTTATGGGTTGGCTGCTGACATGTGGTGTTGGTGTGTGGGCTGGACGGGCAGGTACATCCTGGAGGGCAAGGAGCTGGAGTTCTATGTGAAGAAGATGCAGAAGAAGAAGGGCAAGTCCGCCGCCTAGAGCGCTGCGCCCCCACCCCACCCCACACGTGCTAAGGACTGACGTGCAGGTTGCTTGTGGTGCTAGAGGGCAAGGCAGGCATGGAGAGCCAAGCCAGGCGTGCTGCTGCCCGTGGGGGAGGAAGTTCGCACAGGCAGGGCCACAGGGCATAGGCAGGCCAAGGCATTGGCTAGGTTGGACAGCTGCTGTTGTATTTGTGAGATGTAATGAGGGACTCCCCCCTCTTGCAGTGGTGCTTCCCTGTTCTCAATGTTATGCCACAAGAAGTTTTACTTTTAGCTAGTAGCTTTTCCACAAGATTTTTTTTTGCCCACATTAGTAATCACGGTAATCTCGGAACATCGGTTCTCTGCAGATTGAAATGCAGAGTACGGTTTCAGGTGCCATATGGAAACCAAAATTCGAACTGTAGATGCAACGTAGAAATTGCTGCTCTTCCAACAATTTCTCGATTTCGTTCGAAAGAGTGGGAAGCCCACGAGTGAGCATTGGTACTGCCGCCGGGGTCAGATACAGAAACGCTGACGTGGGTTCGCGCGAGTGGTAGCAAGCTTCTAGGCCTCCAGGTGGAGATTCCCCACATCCCATGCTCGCCCGTCCGTGTCTGGGTCTGGGCTGGTTGTTCCCGCACTGTCGGTTCTGTCAGTCCTGTGTTTCGCCTTAGTGCTCCCGTTCCTCTGGAGAACTCGTGACTGCAAGCCAGACAGGCCCTCTTGACTCTAGTTGTCGACCCTGCTGTTCCATTCTGTTGCTGGTGTGTTCCTCTTGTGTGTGTTGCACGCACCAAGGGGTTGCACCCAGCATTCTCTCCACATTCTGTCCTTCGAGTTGACCTTCAGCCGCGAGATTCACAACTGCTTGCTGTCAGCGGCTTGTCCTGCCCTGCGCTTGTCCGTGCGCCATGCTGTAGCGTGCCTCTTCCCCAGGGCCCTCGTATGAATGCGCCGCCTTTCTTTAGTTTCCTAGTCCAAACTGAAACGGCGTTTCGAACCGACGTTGACTAGGTTTGACTGACGGTGACCATGGCGGCGTCTCACGGATCGACGGCTCTCCTTCATCGTCGCCTCGCGGACACGGCCTCTCTCGCTTCCGGATCCTCCTCGTTCTTCGTTCCCTCGTTGGATTCTAGCTTCTCCCCGTCGTTATCACACCGTCATCAACGCTCGTCCGTCGATTTCCCCTCAGATCAACAATTAGATCGCTTCGTGCCAGCTGGCACCAGAGCTGCCGCCGAATGCGGCCGCAGCCGAGGCGCCAGAGCGGGCATATGCCATGCCGTTGCTAGCGGCGGGAGCGACGGTGGCAGTAGCGGAGGTGCGAACTACGCGCGGAGCTGGCGAAACAGGGGCGAGGGCGCGCGGGCTCTGGTGACTATAGCGCGGGTGGGGATTTCGATGTCAGGGTTGTCGCTTGGCGGGTCTTATAGCGGGGGATCGGGGTCCATATCAGGCAGTGGGGAGGCGCAGCAGGGATGGCAGCAGCAGCGCCGACCGCAGCAGCAGCAAAGGCCGGGGGGGAGACGCGGGGTTCTCCCGCAAAGGCGGCCATCGGCGGAGCTGTTGTCGGAGGAACGGCGGAAGAAGGAGGTGGAGCGCGCAATGCGCGAGGCTCGGGGGAAGGGGGGCGCGGAGGGGCTGGCGGAGGCATTGCAGATAGAGCCGCCGGCGCAGCCGCAGTGGCCGTTTTGGCGGAAGAAGCGCGAGTCGAGCTCCGGCGAGGCGCGCATGCTGACGCGACGCATCGTCGAGCTGGGGAAACGGCGACAGCTGGACCAGGTAGAGAAGGGGGAGAGAGAGAATGGGACGAAGAGGATGACGTTTGAGTCGACTTAAAGGCTGGGCAACGGGCGCTAGCTGGACCAGGTAGAAGATCGTGATAGATGGAGGGATCGGAGATAGGAATCCCGGCAGTCAGGGGTTGACTAGATGGATGACCCGATGGTTGACTCGATAAGAAGTAGGTGGATGAGGAATCGAGGCTGGAGAGCGGATAGATAGAAGGGATGGAGGTTAGAATGGAGGTTGTCAAGAGATATGAGGGATTGGTGGATTAAGCGTTAATGGCTGGACGCGATGCATCGAGTAGAAGGCCGACGAAGAGTAAAGCGCGAGTGTAGGTTGACCAGTTCGGTGTCGAGAGGAGGGGTTGATGCGACTGCCGTTGTGCCGTGCGTCAGCTGCAGCTGTGTGCAACCTGTGACCCCGTATCCTACTCATCTGCAGTATTGGAGTCACTTTTGAGAATTCTCAGAAAGTATCCCACTCATTTGCAAATGTTTCTTAGAATTGGCTACAAACTATCGTGCGAGTCTTGAAGACTCGCATCCCGCTTGAGCGCAGGTGTTTCAACTCCTGGAGGACGCGAAGCGGCAAGGCGGTGAACATGATTACTATGAACGCCGCCATGGCTGCGTGCGTCAACTGCGGGAGTTTGAGGCGTGTACGCGCGCGTATCCCTTTCAATCGCAGTGTACCCCTCACCCCATCGCATCGCAGGTGTTTCAACTGCTGGACGACGCGAAGCGCAACAGGAAGGCGGTGAACATGATCACGATGAATGCGGCCATGGCGGCGTGCGTGAACTGCGGCGACATCGACCGCGCGCTCGACCTCTTCGACGACATGACGGCGGACGGCGGCACGGGCGTCGACTCCATCACCTACGGCACGCTGCTCAAGGTGCGTCTCCTTGCCCCACCGGCCTTTTTTTCTGGTTTTAGAGTCGCTATTGGATTAAGGTGCGTCTCTCTGCGTCGACACCTTCGGCACCTCTGCGCTGTGCTGCTTCTTCCAACACCCTCTAACCCCCTTGCGCGCCTCCCCCCCTCCTTTCCCTCAGGGTCTCGGTCGCGCAAAGCGGTTGGACGACGCGTTCGAGGTGTTGGAGGCGATGGAGGACGGTACGGCGCCGGGGCGGCCGGAGCTGACGGCGGTGCACCTCAACACGCTCGTGAACGCGTGCGCGGACGCGGGGGACGCTCGGCGCGCCATGAGCGTCGTGCAGCGCTACAAGCGCGCCTTCTCGGGGGCTATTGGGCCGTCCGCGTTCACCTACAACCTGCTGCTCAAGGTGCGCTACAACCTGCTGCTCAAGGTGACCTACAACCTGCTGCTCAAGGTGCGCACAATGTTCGGACCAAGCCTCACTTAGTGTCTCTGCGCTTTTTCTCTTTCTCACTCATTACACTCATGCTCTTTCTCTCTTTTTCTCCGCCATCCTCCCGCGCCATGGCCATCCCCCATCCCCCGGTTACCCCCCTCGCCCGCTCACTCCCCCCGCTTCCGCCAGGGGTACGCGCGGTCGGACAACCCACTGGAGGCGGTGAGCGTGGCGGAGGAGATGCACCTGCAGGGGCTGCAGTGGGAGCGCGTCACCTTCAACTACCTCGTCCTCTCGCTTCCCCCTTTCAGCCCCCCCGTCCCTCCCTCGTTCCATCCTCATTCCCCGTTCAACCCCCCTTCCTGGTCAATCCTCATCCCCCCTCACCCCCCGCCCCCCTCCCCCTGCCCATCCCCCGCGCTTCCGCCAGGGCTACGCGCGGTCGGACAATCCTTTAGAAGCGCTGAGCGTGGCGGAGGAGATGCACCTGCAGGGGCTGCAGTGGGAGCGCGTCACCTTCAACTGCCTCATCCTCGCCTGCGTGCGCGCTGGTGACATGGACCGCGCATTGGATCTACTGCAAGACATGAAGGTGCGTGGGGAAAGGGTGGGCGCAGGGGGGACATGAGTGCAGGGGCTGCAGTGGGAGCGAGTCACCTTCAACTGCCTCATCCTCGCCTGTGTACGTGCTGGGGATATGGACCGTGCACTCGACCTGCTGCAAGACATGAAGGTGCGTGGGGGGCCATGCAGGAAAGGGGGAAGGACATGAGTGCAGGATATGAAGGTGTGTGGCGGGGCATGGGGCGTGGGCAGGGTGGGGGCGTGGGCCCTGGTGCAGGTGCTCTCAGGGGGGCGTGGGCGTGAGGGTTGCGTCGTCTTCAACTGCCTCATCCTCGCCTGTGTGCGCGCCGGTGACATGGACCGCGCGCTCGACCTGCTGCAAGACATGAAGGTGCGAGCGGGGGGGTGGGCGCAAGGGGCTTGGGCGTGGGGAGCGTGGGCGTGGGGAGCGTGGGCGTGGGGAGCGTGGGCGCAGGGGGGCATGAGCGCAGGGGGACATGGTCGCAGGGGGGCGTGGGCGCAGGGGGGCGTGGGCGCAGGGGACATGGGCCCTTGCAGGGCATGATTATGTGAGGGGCGTGACAGGCCACGCAAGCCGGTGCAGGATGTGAAGTGTATCATCTGCTGCAGGCAGGCACATAACCCGTTCCTTGTGCTATATCTGGCAACGGCGTCAAGAGGTGAGAACGTGTGTATTGTATTCATGCGAGTGCATTTCCCGTGCATGTGCATGCACACGCTCATGTGCGTGTATTCATGACTGTGTATGTTTACCCCCATGCGACATGTCTCTTGGCAGGCAGAGGCGTTGAGAAGGGGCGACGACGACGTGCTGCCAGACGCCGTCACCTACACCACCATCATCAAGGTATGCCCCTCATCTGGCCCCGCCTACAAGCACGGCCCTTGCCTCACATGTTTTGAGTCGACTCAAAACACGCCGTCACCTGCACCACCATCATTAAGGTGCGCCCATGACCCTCTTGCGGACCCATGCCCCTAATGTGCCTCTGGTGTTATTCAACCATGCCTTGTGCCGCACACACACCACCACCCACGAGGAGGGGCAACGACGACGTGCTGCCAGACGCCCTGACATACACCACCATCATCAAGGTGCGCCCCTCACCTGAACCTTTCACCCATGCCCCTCGTGTTCACCCTTGTCCCTGATATGCCTCTGGAGAAATCCATTTTTGCCCCTTGCCGCATACAGCACCGCCCACATGCCCGCTCCTTTTTTCCCCTGCCCTTTCCATTCACTTCTTTCTCTGCTCTCACCAGCTGTCATTCCCCTTTCGCTCCCCGCCTCAACCCTTTCCGCCCCACTTCCCCCCACCAGGGTCTATCAGAGGAGGGCGACATCGAGGCGCTGAGGGACGTGGTGGCGGACATGAAGCGCGCCAGCTGTGTTAACTCTTCCACCCCACTCATTCACCCACTCCTGCTCTCCCTCCCAACCTTCCACCTCCCCCCTCCCCCAACCGCCTCCCCCCTCCCCCAACCACCTCCCCCGTCCCCACCCATTCCTCCATCCCCATCCCCCAGGGTCTATCGGAGGAGGGCGACATAGAGGCGTTGCGGGACGTGGTGGCGGACATGAAGCGCGCCAGCTGTGTGCGCAGCCCTGCCGGCCCCTCCCAGCCGCACTGCCGCACGCTGCTTGCAGCTGAGGGGCCTTCTGGTGTGGCGGCTGCTGGGGGGGAAGAGGGCGTGAGCAGTGCTGTCATCGCCGTGACCAGCAGCAGCAGTGACAGTGCTGTGGTTGATGGCAGCAACAGTGGCAGCAACAGTGGCAGCAGCGGCGGGGGGGCGAGCAGCAATCCGCTGGTGATGGACCGAGTGGCGTACACGGCCATCATTGACGCCTTCATTTCTGTTGGCTCGCCTGAGGGTGCGTGTGGGTGGTGTGTGTGGGTGGTGTGTGTGGGTGGTGTGTGTGGGTGGTGTGTGTGGGAGGTGTGTGGGTGTATGGATGTATGCATGTATGGGTGTGAGCAGCAGCAGTGCCAGTGAGCCACCAGCAGCAGCAGCAGCAACCCGCTGGTGATGGACCGCGTGGCCTACACGGCCATAATTGATGCCTACATTGCTGTCGGCTCTCCTGAAGGTGCATGTGGGTGGTGCGCGTGGTTGTGCGTGTGTGTGGGTGCGTTTATGCGTGGGTGCGTGGTATGCATGGATGTATGGGTGATGGATGGATGGATGCATGTAGTGTGTGCATGGGCTACTCCGCAGTGCCACCGCATCGCCCCTCTTCATTTCCACACACACGCAATGCACCACATGGCACACCTCAAAACCTCAAGCCACACTGGTCATCCATGCCTTGGGTGCGTGCTCTCTCCTCGTGCACACACTGCTTTCCACTGCTTCCTGCCAACTCTCCCCCCTCTCCTCACACCCCCCCCACCCACCTCCGCCATTTCCCTCTCCTCCACCCAGGGCATGGGGCATGGCGGAGCTGGAGGAGCTGGGGGGGACAGACCGAGCCATGCAGCTTCAATGGCCTTTGAGTTTACTCAAACACCCCCCCTGCCCTTTACCCCTCTCTCCTCCACCCAGACGCGCCGCAGTGCATGGCGGAGCTGGAGGAGCTGGGGCGCACGGACCGCTCAATGTGGCTGCGGGCGCATGTCTTCCTCTCCCTCATGCGCTCCCTCGCTGCCTCTCCCCCACCCACCCGCGCTCCCTCCCCCCCTCTCCCCTTTTGCCCCCCCCAGACGCGCTGCAGTGCATGGCGGAACTAGAGGAGCTGGGGAGAGCGGACCGCTCCATGCGCCCGCGAGCACACGTCTTCCTCTCCCTCATGCGCTCGCTAGCTGCCGCCGGCGATCTGCCGTCCACGCAGCAGCTCGCCGCCCGGCTGGTGCGCGACGCGGGCGGCAGAGTGTGGCCGGAGGAGCGGGCGGAGGCGGCAGAGCTGGTGCTGGAGGCCGCCACCCGGGCGGGCGAGGTGAGCTTAGGGGCACCTCAGAGCAAAGACACTCTCTCACCAGACTCACCTAGGGGATGAAATGTTCGGGGAGTGATCCATAAATGGACGAAGTGATGCATGCACAAGAGGATTCCTTGTGAAGGCTGCCCAGACGTGCTACTCTTTAACATGCAATCTTGCATTGACCGCCATGCCCTCTCCCTTCCCTCCCTGCCTTGCGTCAGATGGGCGTGGCAGCGCGGTTGTTGGATCAGATGGAGGCCATGCACGGCCATTAGCTGCTGGGCCTTCTGTTCCTGAGTTTCCTGCTGCCACTGTGCAACAGGAGCATCGCAGTGGACTTGAAAGGGCCACCCTCCCCCCTTCCTCACTCTTTTCTTCCCCCCTCCCTTCCCCTTGCGTCAGATGGGCGTGGCAGCGCGGCTGCTGGATCAAATGGAGTCGATGCACGGGCACCAGCTGCTGCAACCTCTGTTTTTGAAAGTGCCCCCCCTCTCTTCCCAACCTCTTCCCCTGTCCTCTTCCAGATGGGTGTGGCAGCGCGGCTGTTGGATCAGATGGAGGCCATGCACGGGCACCAGCTGCGCATGTCCCTGCGCGGCATGCAGGTGAGCGCGCATGCAGGTGAGCGCGCATGCAGGTGAGCGCGCATGCAGGTGAGCCGCACATGCAGTTAGGGGCGTGCGGGTAGGGACTGGGCAGGAAGTGAAGTGGAGAGACTGTGTCATGGCAGGTCGTTCCATGCATGCATGGAAGTAAATACGGTTTCACAGCATGCTGCCTTGCTCTATCGGAACAGCAACTTCCGTTCGTTCACCTGTTGCATGCCATTTCCATGGCAATGGAAAAGGGATCGGCTGTTGTTGGCTTCTGTTATCTGCCGTTGACGCTTGTCAAACTCTGTTGACTGTTACCGTTGACTCGTGTTGACCGCTGTTATTGAATGTTTGAATCCTGTTGGCTCCTGGCAGGCGGTGGTGCAGCTGATGGCAGCAACGGGGGCGGGCTTTGAGCGCTTCACGCCCATCGGCATCAGACAAGAGGTGCCCAAAACGGTGCTCCTTCCACTCTCTCTCTCTCTCCTCCTCATCCTTTCTCTCACTCTTCCACTCATTCTCTCTCTCCCACTCTTACACTCTGTCCCTCCTTCAAGCTTCCACACACATTCTCTCTCACTCCCTGTGTGTGTGTGCCGCCATCTTTCTCACACCCTCCCTTCTCCGTTCCCCTCTCCCCGTCTCTTTCTCAACCTAGCTCCTGCCTGGCTGTCCTGTACTTTTTCCCTACACATTCTTCCAACCACCCTTTTCATGTGTGTGTGTGTGTGCGTGTGTGTGTGTGCGTGTGTGTGTGTGTGTGTGTGTGTTTGTGCGTGCGTGCGCGCGCGCATGTGTGTGTGTGTGTGTGTGTGTGTGTGTGTGTGTGTTTGTGCGTGCGTGCGCGCGCGTATGTGTGTGTGTGTGTGTGTGTGTGTGTGTGTGTGCGCGTGCATGCGTGAACCATATTCTCCATGCACCACACTCCACTGTCTTCCCCGCCCTTGCAGCCTATACATTCCGCGTTCGCACAGTCTTTCTCTGACCCATCAGTCTTGACCGACTTTCCTCTCAACCAAACCACACCCCTCCCATTTTCTCTTATTCCCCGTCTTTCCATCTCTGTGTGTCCTTATGCCATCCAGCTGTCGCTGCGTGATACGGTGCAGTCTGTCATGGTTCCCCTGGCTGACGTGGCAGTGGCCCACCCTGACCAGTCACTGGCCGAGCTGAGGTCAGCCCGGCCAGATCTGATGTCCGCTGACGTCATCCCGGTGATCAACGGTGCTGATGAGTGCGTGGGCGTTCTGAGAGTACCAAGCCATGCCATGGTGAGTCGCACATGGCCCACATGCCTTGGCTCGTCATATACATCATAATACATCATAAGGGTCATATGATGCTCAGTTGCCAAGCGTCATCTTCCGTCGAACTTCACCTCACCTTCACAAATCATGGGGCTATTTCGAAGACTACCCCCAGGTCAACTCTTCTCTCCCCAACCCTAAACCATCATACCCCTCCCTCCTACCCATACCACTCTTCTCTCCCCCAACCCCAGGACCCCACAACCCTCGTCTCGCACCTCATGCTGCCCCCCCCGCCGTCGCTCTCCTGCCTCTCCACCGTCTCCGAAGCCGCTCTCCTCCTCTCCTCGCGCCGCACTCCCCTGGCGGCAGTGGTGGCGGGCAGTGCACGCATGCGCTACGGGCTCGCCAAGGAGGCTGTGCAGAGGGGCGCGGGGGAGGAGCGGCGCGTGGTGGGGTTTGTGCGTGCTGAGGCCGTGTTCGAGGGGCATGGCGGGTGCTGGTGGCACTCTGGGGAGCAGAGGGAGGGTGGGGATGGTGGGGAGGATGTGGCTGGTGTGGAGGGTGGTGATGCGCCTCTTGGTGAAGTTGAGGGTCGGGGGTTTGGTCCTAGAACTGGAGGCAGCAGCAGCGATTCTGACTCCCTTGTGGTTGCATGAAAATACAAGCCATGTTTGTTTTCCTGGGCGCTTGGATGAGTTGTGTGCTGGATTGGAACTGTGACAGGCACAAGAAACCCCAGTAATAACGTTGGGGTTTTGTTGACGTAAAGAATACCATTGAAAATCAAAAGTCTGCCTAGCCTGATTTGCAAGTGGCAAATATGTTAACTATTGTGTTGCGTTGTGGGTTTGGATAAGTGAAGCAAAACGAAAGTGTGGAACTTATGGTATTCAGTACAGTAACGTCCGGCAATTATTGCCAGAGCCGGCAATACTGAAGACGCCAACACCAATGCCACCCTTTTCCCGCGCGATTTTCGACACCATTCCCCTGTTGTTGACCGCGTCTGAACATCCGCTTCATGACGCTCATCATGCTCCTCTCATCTGCCTCTACCTCGACTGTCACTTCCATCTTGACTACCAATACCATAGTTTTGCAAGCTTGCGTTACTTCAGGAGTGCCGCACAGACACTCTTGAAATGCGTAGCTGACCCTTAGCTGCGCGAGTTAAATGCATTGTCGCTAGGAGTTCTGCATTTATTCGCAATGTCTGCTTCCGCAAGGCACGTCGTTTCCCCAGCAATGTCGTGTCGTATCCAGCCATCTGTCACTGATTGTCACTGTCGAAGTCAAATCCACGTGTCGTCTTCTGTGCTGCACGAAATGACGTCCTTCCAGAGCGCAGTTCGTCCTGCTGACGTGACACAGTTCGTGGTCAAAAGGCCATTTCTCGTTCAGAGAAATCTCCCCCATTCCTCTAGCGCGTTTCACCAGCGTCGCAAGACATACAGCGTACAAGTTATAAGACCAGGATTCGAGGTCAACAGGTCGGATGGTATGAGGCGCGCTGACGTACAGTGCTGTAGCAACGACGCAGGAGCCAATAAAAAGCGAGACGCGATTGGCGATTCGAGCACTGACATTAATTTAAAAAGAAGGAATTCCGACAACTGCCGAAGCGACACGAGCCACAGCGGAAGAAGCTCTGATACGAGCACATCCTGCAGTGGCACGAAGCCCGAGCCACGCGTGAACGGCAAAAGCTGGAAGGAGCAGCTGACGTGGCATATGCGGAATTCGACATTGGTGAGTGGTGATAGAGATTCAGCCTGGCCACGCGACGTGATATGCACGAATTGTGATTTTTGGCAATCTGATCATGCAATGTGTCCTTTGTCTTTGTCCTTCTCCCTCCGCCCTCCCTTCAGGCCCTCGCTTTGCTCTCTGCGCCATTTCTCGCGGCCCTTGCATCCCCCCTCGCACCCTGCCCGCCCACACGACTGCGCCTCGCCCCCCCAACGGCCACAGCAGCCACGCTCTCTGCTTTTACCGCCTCGCAAGAGACCAAGCAGGAAGGCTCTTCTTCCCCTGGCTCTGCGGTTGCCGCTGCTGCTTGCACCACCACAGATAATCACAGCAGTGCTAATGCTGCTGCTGCTGCTGTTGAAACTGGAACCATCAACACGACAAGCACCACCACCACCCCTGCCGCTTCTGCTACAGCCACCCCATCCACCCGCCCATCCCCACCGCGAAGGACCGCATCCCTTCCCTTAGCCGCCACATCCCCCAACCTAGCGTCCATGTGGCAGCGCATGATTGGCTCCACGTCAGAGTGGGTTCCCCGGCCAGTGGAAGGACAGTTACGGCTGCAAGTGGGGCCGCCCGCGCCCCTCTTCACCCAGTCTGAAGCCCAAACCCACGCTGACAACCCCCAGAGCTCTTTGGGGGGCGATCACAGCCCCTCTGATTCATCCTTCAGCGCGCAGGACTGGCAGCAGCAGGGGCCGCGGCGGGGGGAGACGGGCATGGGGGTGCTGCTGTCGCCGGGGAGCCCGTGGGGGCGGCTGGTGAGGGAGTGGCGGTGGGCGCGCGTGCAGTACCTGTGGGACGTGCTGCTGGAACGGCACCCTATTGTGTGCGTGTCTCTTCCCACCTGGACCTCCCATCCTCTCTCAAAATGTACCTTTGGGACGTGCTGCTGGAACGACACCCCATTGTGTTTGCCCCTTAGGCATTTTGATCTGCCCACCCGGAGATAGCATACCATCGAGTCGTCTTTTAAGTGAGTCGACTCAAAAGTCAACTCGGTGGGCGCGCGTGGGCGCGTGGATGTGCAGTACCTCTGGGGCGTGGTGCTGGAACGCCACCCCATCGTGTGCGTCTCTTATATCTCTTTCTCTGCTCGGAGATAGCATAGCATTGAGTTGACTTTTGAGTCGACTCAAAAGTCAACTCGGTGGGCGCGCGTGCAGTACCTCTGGGATGTGCTCCTGGAACGACGCCCTATTGTGTGCGTCCCTTGCTACGCCTGGGAGGTGCAGCTGCAGCGACATCCCATCATGTGCGCCCCTTCACACGCCATGTCCCACGCCATGCCTCACACCATTCCCCACACCACGCGACTCGCCTGCCCGCCATGCCTCATGCCCTGTGTACGATACCCCTTGCCCCGCTACAGGTACATCATGCTGCTCATGACCATGTGCACAACACTTGTGTTCCTCGGCGGCTTCCTCTTCCACCATGCCCCACGCCATGCCCCACGCCATGCCCCACGCCATGCCCCACGCCATGCCCCACGCCATGCCCCACGCCATGCCCCACGCCATGCCCCACGCCATGCCCCACGCCATGCCCCACGCCATGCCCCACGCCATGCCCCACGCCATGCCCCACGCCATGCCCCACGCCATGCCCCACGCCCTGTGTCCCATGCCCTATGCCTTGCCCCATGCCCCACGCCAGGTACATCATGCTGCTCATGACCATGTGCACCACACTTGTATTCCTCGGCGGCTTCCTCTTCCACACCTTCCGGTAACCACCACCTGCTCTCCTCTCCACCGCACTGCACTGCCCTGGACCCCAGCCAAGCCAACTAGTCTTTCGTACTCAACGGCCTGTCTCCCCTCCCCCTGGGCCTGTCTCCCCTCCCACACACAAGCCTCGCGTATTTGCACGTTTCTCTGTCCCTTGACACAAGCTTTACGTGTGCGTGAGACAAGCATTAAGCCGTGTGCCTGGCATTGTTGACACCCTTTTGTTTCTGTAGGATGTGCATAGATCCACGGTCCATAACTTGGCACTGCACTATTGTAGTGCATGCATGCGCGTCCATTACACTGCAATCATCAATTGGAATGCATTGACCACATTCGCTGCATTGACCGCGCATGGGGCCATGGCATGGCAGGCGGCACAAGAATCTGGGAGAGGAGAGGACATGTGGTCCGCCCTCGTGTCATCTAGCTCGCACCCGCACTGCATTTGCGTCCATTGCATGGCACTGCTCTCATGCTGCATTAACCGCATTAAACACATGGGGCCATGGCATGGCAGGCGGCACAAGAGTCTGGGGGAGGACATGTGGGACGCGTGGTCCGCCCTCGTGTCGTCCAGCTCGCACCTCAAGGTACCCCCCCTCCTCTGCCTACCCTCTTCACCCTCTGCCTCCTCTTCCTCTCTCCTCCTCTCCCCCTGTGCACGCATGTGTGTGGCGGTCTCGTCTCGTGTGGCGGTTGAGGTACGGTGGGGTGCGGTGGAGAGGAGCAGGCGGCCGCAGGAGCCGTTTGGGGAGGCGCTGTGGGACGCGTGGGGCAATGTGTGCTCGTCGCGCCAGCACCTCCGGGTACTACCGCTGCCTCACAGCCATCTGCCTGCCTTACACCTCCCTGACCCTCCCTGAGTGCATCGATTGCTAGCTCTGTGCTGTGGGACGCGTGGGGCTATGTGTGCTCATCCCACCAGCACCTCCGGATACTGCTGCTGCCTCACAGCCATCTGCCTGCCTTACCTCCCTGACCCTGCCTCCCTGACTCTCCCTGAGTGCGTCTATTGCTAGCTCTGTGCTGTGGGCTGCGTGGGGCAATGTGTTCTCGTCCTGCCAGCACCTCTAGGTCCTCTTGCTGGTGCTGCTGGTGGTTACTACAGCTTGTCCCAACCACCTTGGTAGCGAGGCACTCGTTCTGGCCTGGCCTCTGAGTGGGACTCATACTGCAGCACCTTGCTAGCCTTTAGGGTAACCTCTGCTTGTTTGCATGCCGGCACTGCTGGTTGTGGCTGCTGTTCTGGTTGTGCTGCTTCTCCTCTCTCCTCTCTTCTCACTCCTGTCTCCATCTGCAAATGCCAATCGTCTTCTTCCCTCGGCCCTGTCCCCCTCCCTCGCATGGTGTGGCAGGAGAGCACGCAGGAGGGGAGGGTGATAGGCATCATGCTCACGCTGGGAGGGCTCTTCTTCTACTCGCTGCTCACCTCCACCATGACCGCGCAATTCAAGGTGCGCCTGCTCTCACGTGCTCTCAACCGCTGCACTATGACCGCGCAGCTCAAGTTGTGTGTGCTTTTGAGTCGACTCAATAGTCACCTCGCGGGGCGGCCTCTTCTTCTACTCGCTGCTCACCTCCACCATGACCGCACAGTTCAAGGTACGTGTGCTCCCAGCTGCTCTCGTTTCAAGGTGTGTGTGCTTCTGAGTCGACTCACAAGTCACCTCGCTGGGAGGGCTCTTCTTCTACTCGCTGCTCACCTCCACCATGACCGCACAGTTCAAGGTACGTGTCCTCTCCTCTCAACCGCTACACCTTGTTCTGTGAGGCGTTGAGAGAATGCCTCTTCTTCTACTCGCTGCTCACCTCCACCATGACTGCATAGTTCAAGGGGCGCCTGCTCTCCTGTGCTATCTGTCTCACGTGCTCTCAACAACCGTGAACCTCAAACCTCAACCGTTGAATCCCTTCTCAAGTCGAGCGTTGCTTTCACCTCTCTGCTTTTCTCTCTCCTCGCCTTCATTTAACCCTTTTTCCCTTCCCGTGACACACACCAATCTGCTCGTGACTGCACTGTACCTGCTTGTGAGTGCACATGCTCGTGAGTGAACCTGCGTGTGGTGTGATTACACGTGCCCATGCATAGTGTGACAGTGTCCCATTGCAGCTCATCAAGTGTTCCATCTCAGCCATCTCTCCGGCCCGCCCAGTCGCCACCCGCCCTTCTCTCTGCGCTGCTTATCACTGCTCACCTCCACCTCCTCATTCCCTACGCACCCCGCCCCCTTGTGAGCAGCTGCGTATGGAGTGGCTCAGGGAAGGCGCGCACTCACAGGTGAGATGGGTTCTGTGCTTTCCTTGGAGGTGTGCTGTGCTGTGCTGTGCGGTACTGTGCTGTGCTTTGGTGGTGCTGTGCTGTGCGGTGCTGTGATGTGCAATGCTGTGCTGTGCGGTGCTGTGCTGTGCTGGCTGGCTGCGTGGAGGGCTAGCAGCACCCGGGCCAGTTATTGTGTTGTGGGTGCAACGTCAACCACTGACCCCTCCCCTCTGCACCTCGCCCCTTCCCTGCGCTTCTCACGCCCCATATCGTCCCCGTCTCTCCCACCACCAGGTGATGGAGCGGGACCACATAGTGATTGGCGGCATCAACAACCGCCTCGCCACGCTGCTGCGCCAGCTCAGCAAGAGCCAGCACTTTGCCGTGCAGGACGGCTCTGCAGTGACCAGGTGGGGAAGGATGTTATTGTGGTGATGCTGCTGCAGCTGCAGCTGCAAGTGGTGCTGCGTGCAGGTGAGTCTGCCCTCGCCTCGTGTGTGCTCAGCAAAAGCCAGCACTTCGCCGTGCAGGACGGCTCTGCAGTCACCAGGTGGAAAAGGTTGATTGATTTCGTATGGTGGTGCTGCGGATGGTACTGTTTTTTTTTTTTTTTTCCGTTCCACCCTTGCCCTCGTGTGTGCTCAGCAAGAGCCAGCACTTTGCCGTGCAGGACGGCTCTGCAATCACCAGGTGGGCAGGGGAGAAATTCTTGTGGAGCTGATGCTGTGGTTGTGCTGCTGGAGAGTCCACCCTCCCAAGTGTTTGCTTAGCGAGAGCCAGCGGCAGTTGCCATGCCATGGGTGTGCCGCATGCCATGGTTGTGCCGCATGCCATGGTTGTGCCGCATGCCATGGTTGTGTCGCATGCCATGGTTGTGCCGCATGCCATGGTTGTGCTGCATGCCATGGTTGTGCCGCATGCCATGGTTGTGCCGCATGCCATGGTTGTGCCGCATGCCATGGTTGTGCCGCATGCCATGGTTGCGCCGCAAGCCATGGTTGTGCCGCATGCCATGGTTGCGCCGCATGCCATGGTTGTGCCGCATGCCATGGTTGTGCCGCATGCCATGGTTGTGCCGCATGCCATGGTTGTGCCGCATGCCATGGTTGTGCCGCATGCCATGGTTGTGCCGCATGCCATGGTTGTGCAGCATGCCATGGTTGTGCCGCATGCCATGGTTGTGCCGCATGCCATGGTTGTGCCGCATGCCATGGTTGTGCCGCATGCCATGGTTGTGCCGCTTGCCATGGTTGTGCCGCTTGCCATGGTTGCGCCGCATGCCATGCCATTACCATTACCACTACCATTACCATTACCATTACCACTACTATTACCATCACCATTACCATTACCACTACCATTACCACTACCACTACCAATACCACTACCATTACCATTACCACTACCATTACCATCACCACTACCATTACTACTATCACTACCATTATCATTACCATTACCACTATTATTACCATTACCATTACCATTATCATTACCACTACCATTACCACTACCATTACTATTATCATTACCATTACCGTTACCGTTACCATTACCATTATCATTACAAGTACCATTACCATGACCATTACTATTACAACTACCATTATCATTACAAGTACCATTACCATTACCATTATCACTACCATTACCATTACCATTATGATTACCATTACCATTATGATTACCATTACCACTATCATTACCACTACCATTACCATTACCATTACGACTACCATTACCACTACCATTACCATTACCATTACGACTACCATTACCATTACCATTACCATTATAATTACCATTACCATTACCATTACCATTATCACTACCATTACCACAATCATTACCATTACCATTACAACTACCACTACCATTACCATTATCATTATGATTACCATTACCATTACCACTACCACTACCACTACCATTACCATTACCATTATGCTTACCATTACCATTACCATTACAATTACCATTACCATTACCATTACCATTACCATTATCACAACCACTACCACTACCATTATCATTATGATTACCATTACCACTACCACTACCATTACCATTACTGTTACGATACGACTACCATTACCATTACAATTATCATTACCATTATCATTATCACTACCATTACCATGCATCCTCGCCTCACAGTGCACCACCCGCCCCACAATGGACCACCCGCCCGCCCCACAGTGCAGTACGGCCCCTCCTCTCCCATAGACGATGGTGGCTGTTGTCATGCCAAAGCACTGCCGCTGCCTGCTCCCTCGCCCATGTGCACTTCTTGCTGCTCCTCTTCGCCCCACCACCTCTAAAATCTGCCTCTCTTTCAACGCACCACCGCCCTTCTGCTCCCTTCCTTCCCCCCCATCCACCCTTCCCCAGGAAGCGCACGGTGCTGCTGCTCACAGAGTTACCGCGCAAGGAGACGGAGAAGATAGTGTCGCCTTACCTCAAGGACTAAGGACTGCCCCCCGCATCAACCTTTTCATCCGCACATGCCCCCACACGGCCTTTCTCCCCTCCCCCCACCCTTCCCTAGGAAGCGCACGGTGCTGCTGCTGACAGAGTTACCGCGCAAGGAGACGGAGAAGATAGTGTCGCCTTACCTCAAGGACTGCCAGCACATCAACCTCTTCATCCGCAGGTGCCTCCACATGGCTTTTGCCACACACTACCCTTTTGCCACACACTACCCTTTTGCCATGCCAATTCCAGGCCAAGCCCACACTTCATAACCTCTGCCACTCGCCTCTTATCTCTCTCCACCGCTTGCCACCCCTCCTTCATCTTTGCATGCTCGAGATGACCCTCTAATCGGCACATCATATCTGATGATCATCCTCATACTGGCCCCCTCATTTTCTGCCATCTCCTCTCCCCTTTCTCTTTCCCCCTCTCCCCTATTCCCACTTCTCCCTCCATCGTCCCTCTGCTCCGCATCACTGCAGCGGCCCGCTCAGCAGCACTGCATCGTTCAAAAAGGTGGCGGCAGACAGGGCGCGCTCAGTCATTCTCCTGGCGCCCAAGGACGACTAGTGAGTGCCCTGCTTCCTGCTGCGCGCACACCCCCTGCTAGCATTGCAGCAGCATGGCTTCTGAGGCGCCTCAAAAGCCCCCCTGCTGGAGCTGCAGCAGCATGCGTGCATGTCCCAGCAGCATGCGTGCATGTCCCAGCAGCATGCGTGCATGTCCCAGCAGCATGCGTGCATGTCCCAGCAGCATGCGTGCATGTCCCAGCAGCATGCGTGCATGTCCCAGCAGCATACATGCATGTCCCAGCATCGCCTCAAAGCTCTACAAGGTGGCGGTAGACAGGGCGCGCTCAGTCATTCTCGTGGCCCCCAAGGACGACTAGTAAGCACCAACCCTCGTTTCTGCCAAATCTCCTTCTAGCACTATCACACATACGCCTCTCGTTGCTCCCATCCCTCCCTCTCCTCTCCTGACTCCCTCTCCCACCACCAGCTACGAGGCAGATGCAGACGTGGTGATGTCAGTCATAGCTCTCAAGCCCCTCCTAAGGGGCTCCAACACGGGGGTGGTGGCGGAGGTGTCAAAGGGCAGCACGGGCTCTCTCCTGAGGGGCATGGCGGAGGTGCGCGTGAGCGCCGTGGAGAATCTCTCCTCCAAAGGTGGCGCAGGGGAATGGGCAGCACTTCTCAACGCCTTATATCCACCTCTCCCCCCTCTCCTTCCCCCCTTACCACCAGCTACGAAGCCGATGCAGACGTGGTGATGTCAGTCATCGCCCTCAAGCCCCTCCTAAGAGGCTCAAACACAGGAGTGGTGGCGGAGGTGTCAAAGGGCAGCACGGGGTCGCTGCTGCGGGGCATGGCGGAGGTGCGCGTGAGCGCCGTGGAGAATCTCTCTGCCAAGCTCTTCGTGCAGTGCTCTAGGCAACCGGGGCTCGTGGACGTGTACTGCAAGCTGCTGGACCACACGGGTGAGGAGATACAGGGGCCACACGGATAGAGGGGGATCAGATAAGCAGGGAGTGGGGTAGAGGGGTGAAGGGGAGCGCCGTGGAGAATCTCTCTGCCAAGCTCTTCGTGCAGTGCTCAAGGCAGCCGGGGCTCGTGGATGTGTACTGCAAGCTGCTTGACCACACCGGTGAGGATATACAGGCATTGTACAGGGCACATGTAGAGAGGTGCGCGTGAGCGCCGTGGAGAATCTCTCCGCCAAGCTCTGCTCTTGGTGCAGTGCTCCCGGCAGCCGGGGCTCGTGGGCGTGTACTGCAAGCTGCTGGACCACACCGGTGGGTGGGGGCATTCAGAAACCAAACTGGTGGGTGTGGGTGGAGAGGGTAGATGACAGGGTGCACCCTTCCCTCCTCCCTGCCACCTCCCCTCTCATACCCGTGTATTTCACCTTTCCCACTCTCCTTTCCGTTCCCCCCTGCCTCCACGGTCCACATCACCTCCTTGCTCACCCTCCCCCGTTCTCCTCTCTTCCCCTCGCCTCCCCTCTGCCCCCACAGACGAGGTGATCAACGTGAGGAGCTTCCCCTCACTTGCCGGCCTGCCCTATGGCCTTGTGCGAAGGGGCTTCCCGGAGGTGAGTCATGTTGCATGGTCTGATTCATGATGGTATTAAACGGGGGACAATGTATGCTCCTCTTCATGCTGGTGCGTATGTGTCACATTGTGCAGGCAGCAAGGTGCAGCGCCGTCACCTGTATTGACCTGCCATACCACCATCCCCGTCCCTCTGCCTCCCACCTACCTAACCTACTGACTTTTGAGTCGACTCAAAAGTCAATTGTGCAGGCAGCAAGGTGCAGCGCCGTCACCTGTATTGACCTGCCATACCACCATCCCCGTCCCTCTGCCTCCCACCTACCTAACCTACTGACTTTTGAGTCGACTCAAAAGTCAATTGTGCAGGCAGCAAGGTGCAGCGCCGTCACCTGTATTGACCTGCCATACCACCATCCCCGTCCCTCTGCCTCCCACCTACCGAACCTTCACCTGAGCAGGCGGTGTGCTGTGGCATAGTGAGGGACGGCAAAGTGCCTGTGGGATAGACCTACCCTAGAAACAGTTTCTTCCCTCTCTTCCTCCCACCTCCACCCTCATTCCCCAATCCATCCGTGCTCGAGCAGGCCATGTGTTGTGGCATAATGAGAGACGGCAAGGTGCAGCGCTGTATGTCGACTGTATTGACCTACCCTAGAAACACTCTCCTCCCTCTCTTCCTCCCACCTCCATCCCCATCCGTGCACGCACAGGCGGTGTGCTGTGGCATAGTGAGGGACGGCAAGGTGCAGTTCCACCCCAAGGACTCTGAGCCGGTGCAGCGCACCGATAAGGTGTGATGTGCGGTGGGATGCGTTGAGAGGGATATTAGAACTTGAGGCAGTGTGCTGCGCCATATTTAGGGACGGCAAGGTGCAGTTCCACCCCAAAGAATCCGACCCCATGCAGCGCACCGATAAGGTGTGAAGAGCGGTGGGAGGCGGTTAGTGGGCTATCCGAACCTGAGCTGAAAATATTGACTAGGTAACCGAGTTATAGGGTGTGAAGTAGTTCAATAATGGGCTTAGTGCGTTCCTTCCCCCTTAATGTAGTATCCCACTTGATGATGCTGATAGCTCTCAAGCACACACACCGCCACCCTCCCTCCGGTGCTAATGCTGCAGGACAGGTCAGGCAGGCGTAGGAGAGCAGCTGAGGGGAGGGGGGCACCGTTCTCACTCTCCCTCTGCCTCCGCCCTTCCCCTCCACATCCCACCAGGTGATGCTGATAGCGCTGAAGCACACGCACGCACCGCCACTCCCCTCCAGCACTCATGCTGCAGGCAGGACATCACAGATCGGGCAGAAGCAGGAGAGCAACTGGGTGGGAGTAGATTTCCTCCGTCCCTCTCTAGCGAATTCTCATTCTTGCTCCTCCTTCTCTGGTCTCCGCCTCCCTTCCCCTCCACATCCCACCACCAGTTGATGCTGATAGCTCTGAAGCACACGCACCGCCACCCCCCACCAGCACTCATGATGCAAGCAGCGCAGATCAGGCAGAAGCAAGAGAGCAGCCGAGGGGGGCGGGAGGGGCGGGGGGGTGGTTCGAGTGAGGGGATGGTCCGGGTGCACAGGGACTCGGCGCTAAAGACAAGAGATGCCGGCCAGTTCAAGGTGAGGAGAGGAGGGTGTGGTGGTGATCTGACGAGGTGAGGCTGTGCAGTGATGGTGTCAGCTTTCAGCCTGCTGCTACTGCTTCTGTATGCTGCCGTCTCACCAGTAACCCACCTGTAACCCACCAGTAACCCACCTGTAACCCACCTGTAGCCCACCTGTAGCCCACCTGTAGCCCACCTGTAACCCACCTGTAACCCACCTGTAACTCACCTGTAACCCACCTGTAACCCACCTGTAACCCACCTGTAGCCCACCTGTAACCCACATGTAGCCCACCTGTAACTCACATGTAACCGGCCTGCATGTGACCTGCAACGCACGAGCTCATGTGTGACCCCAACTCCACGCACCCTTCTTACCCTTCCCCAGCCCAACGAGCCGGCAGCGAGGGCGGAGAGGATGGTGATGCTTGGATGGAGGACAGGCGTGCCGGACATGATCCGAGAGTGGGGCCGGGCAGAGTGTGTTGATTCGTGTGCTCTCCCATCCCTTGCACTCCTGTGTCCCCAACCATCCAACCGCGCCAATACCCCTCTCGCCTCCCACAGCCCAACGAGCCGGCTGCACGAGCGGAGCGCATGGTGATGCTTGGATGGAGGACGGGTGTCCCGGACATGATCCGCGAGTTTGACGACTATGTGGGGCCGGGCAGCGAGTTGGTCATTCTGGCGGAGGAGAGCCTGGAGGAGCGCGAGAGGCAGCTCGCCAGGATGCTGCGCACGCCCCTCAGGAACCTCACGGTGGTGCACAAGGTGCGTACCGCCGCACCTGCGTGAGCACAATGGTGAGCATGTGTGAGCAGCGGGCAGCGAGTTGGTCATTCTGCCGAGGAGAGCCTGGAGGAGAGGGAAGGGCAGCTCGCCAGGATGCTGCGCACGCCCCTCAGGAACCTCACGGTGGTGCACAAGGTGCGTACCACGCACCTGCGTGAGCACAATGGTGAGCATGTGTGAGCAGCAGGCAGCGAGTTGGTCATTCTGCCGAGGAGAGCCTGGAGGAGAGGGAGAGGCAGCTCGCCCGCATGCTCAGGACACCCCTCAGGAATCTTACAGTGGTGCACAAGGTGCGGGCAGATGGCAGGATCAATTGGTGCACGATGTAATGCATGGTGCATGGTCTATGGTGCATGGTGCATGGTGCATGGTCTATGGTGCATGGTGCATGGTCTATGGTGCATGGTGCATGGTGCATGGTCTATGGTGCATGGTGCATGGTGCATGGTCTATGGTGCATGGTGCATGGTGCATGGTCGATGGTGCATGGTGCATGGTCTATGGTGCATGGCGCATGGTGCATGGCATGTGGCATGTGGTCTGCAGAGCTTAGAGGAGCGAAAAAGAGCAGTATCCAGGCGCCTTGTGAACCCTCTTCCCCTAACCTAACCCCCATCCTATGAGGCACACCTTTGGCAGGCGCCTTGCTCATCTTTCCTCCTCCCTCTCCCTCTCTCCTCCCTTTCTCAGGTGGGCAATCCCATGAGTCGCACAGATCTGACAGATGCCATTCTGGACCCCGGCAGTGTGTTCCACCCCTTTGTGTCCGCCGGGGGAGACATGTTCTTTGACAACGTGCCCTTCTCCATTATTGTCGTCTCCGACCGCTCCTGGCACCACGGAGGTGCGTGCGTGGGTGTGCCCGTCTGTGTGTGATGTGGCTGTTAGGCTTTGTGTGGGCAGTGTGTTCCACCCCTTTGTGTCCGCCGGGGGAGACATGTTCTTTGACAACGTGCCCTTCTCCATTATTGTCGTCTCCGACCGCTCCTGGCACCACGGAAGTGCATGTGTGTGTGTGGGAGTGTGTGTTCGTGATGGTCTATTGGGCCTCATGAGCTTGAAATCCAGGCACCATGCATGGATGGGGGGTAGCGTGTTCAACATCTTCCCTTCAACAACCACATGCACCATCCCCTCTCCCCTGCCCTCCGCCCCTCTCCCATGCACAAACAGAGCGCACCAAGCCGGACAAGCAGTCGCTGTACTCGCTGCTACTAGCAGAGTCGGTGTGCCGTGCCAACAAGATCAAGGTGCGCACTCTCTCCCCCAGTAGCTCTCTTCCATAGGCAAGTCAAGCAGTCGCTGTACTCACTGCTGCTGGCAGAGTCAACAAGGTGCTTCTTCCGAGTGGGGGTTGCTGTGTGCTCAGGGGGGGAAATCATTGCATGCGAAGTGGGGAAAACTATTGCATGCAAAGGGGGGCTGGTGGTTGTAAAGGGGGCTCCTGGCGGTTTGCTAGGGGGGTTTGGTGGCTGCAAAGGGGGCCTAGTGGTTTCCGAGGGGGACCTGGCTGCGTGCAAGAAAGGGCTTACTGCATCACATCCGAAACGGCACTCATCGCACCCTTGTCACACTCAACGCACTGCTGCTGTGCACTCTCACACTCGCCCACTGTCTCTCGAGTCAACTGGAAAGTCCACTCTTGCACTCACCCGGTGCCCCCGTCACCCCCTTTGCATCCCAAACACACCCCCTGCCCCATCCATGCAGGTGCAGTCTTTGAACGCGGAGCTGGAGGACAACCGGCTTGGACGGGAGGTGGGTGGTGTGCGGTGGGGTGCGGTATAGGGGGGTTATGAGGACCATCACGCATGATGCAGGACAACCGCCTGGGGAGCGAGGTGGGTGGTGGGGGGTGCAGCAGAGGGGGTTTAGGGATGATTACGCCAGTGCCAGCTTGGTATGAGGGTGGTGCAGGGGAGGGGGATGTGGCGACGAGGGAAACGAGCATGGCAGACCTCCTTTCCAGTACGCATGGTGCCATCATGCCAGCACTTTTGAGTTGACTCAAAAGCCATCATGCCAGCACGGCATGGTGCCATCCTGTTGACTTTTGAGTCAACTCAAAAGTCAACTCAGTATAAGCCCCATGTTGCCATCATGCCAGCACGCCATGGTTCCATCCTGACCCACGATAAGTCATCCCTGGCATGCCATCACGCCACCATGTCACCATGCCCTCACTCTATCATGCCATCATCATGCCATTAATCATCATTACATCTTGCCTCTTCTCCCTTCGCTCTCCCCAGGTGGTGGGCAGCCATCCATCGCTCACCTACATCGGCACGTCTGACCTCATGGGGCTAGTTACCTCACAAGGTATGGGTTTACAGGGCTATTACCCCATAATGTGTGCATGTGATGCCACTCCACTCACGACATGTGGGCTGGTCATGTCACTCATTGCATGCACGTCCTTGTTCCTAATGCAATGAATTCCAGCTGTGAGTGGATAATGCCCATATGATTCGCATATGATGCTCCGCTGATGCATGCACAAGTGTGTCATGTCACATGCTCCCTGAATCCTGCCTTCCCTACCATCCCCTCACCCTGCACCTCTCTCCCCTCCTCTTCTGCTCTCTTCCAAACTCATCTCTCGCTCTCTCCCCCCATCAATACACCCACCTCACCTCCCCCTCCCCCACAGTGACGGAGCATGCAGAGCTCAATGCCATCTGGACAGAGCTGCTCAACTCATGGGGAGACAGAGACCTATGTCAAGGTGTGAGGTGCTCAGTCTGGTGGAGGGAGGGTGTGATGTGCTCAGTCTGCCTTCCCCTCCCTCTCCCCGTCTCCCTACCCACCCACCCACCCACCCACCCACCCACCCATCCACCCCACCACCTCACCTACCCGCAGTGACGGAGCATGCGGAGCTGAACGCTATCTGGACAGAGCTGCTCAACTCATGGGGAGATGAAATCTATGTCAAGGTGGGCGGGGAGCAAAAAGTTTCACAAGATGGGTGAGGAACGAATGTGTACACATGGCAAGGTGTGTGGGGGCTGAAACGTTCTTGACTGTGTGTGAAACATCCCGCAAGCAGGACCTGGGGTTATTAGGGCATGGAACACCGGCTCTCACGCGCTGGCCATTCCGTGCATCCATGACCGACTAAGTACCCCTTGTTGTTCACTAGATTTAAATACCTTCATATGTACTCACCCCCACCCACCAGGATGCGTCCATGTATGTGAGTCCAGGGGAGAGCCCCACGTTCCATGAGCTGGGACGTCCTTGGGACCAAACTATATGTGCCCACCCTCAACCCAACCCCCCCCCTCCCACCCCCCCCCCCTCGTCCCCTCCACCAGGACGCGTCCCTGTATGTGAGTCCAGGGGAGACCCCAACCTTCAACGAGCTGGCGGAGAGAGCGGTGCAGCGCGGGGAGGTGGCGATCGGGTATCGGCGTGGCGACACCACAGTCATCAACCTGTCATTTATGGAGGTCTACACCTCTCTACTGAGAAAAATTAACCATGCATTCACCCACCCCAACCCCAACCCCACCCACCAGGACGCGTCCCTGTATGTGAGTCCTGGGGAGACCCCAACGTTCAACGAGCTGGCAGAGAGGGCAGTGCAGCGGGGAGAGGTGGCCATCGGGTACCGGTGCGGCGACACCACAATCATCAACCCGTGCCCCAAGGACGTTCCGCTCGAGTTCGGCCCAGAAGACAGCCTCGTGCTCATTTCTGAATACGGCTAATTTATTCGTAGGATTTTATGGTCTTAAATTGAGGCGTGTGTCCTGGTTTGCATTGAATCACCTTGTACTTATTAAAAGCAGTTTCTTGACTGGTTCTTTTTTTGTTGTTGGTAAAAAAAACATGTAATGAAAAGTATAGATGCGTAACATGCTGCTAGGTGTTGGAGCTGGTTTTCCGACTTCGCTGGTTCTCGCAAACCCCTCTACCCCTCCCCCCACTCTTCCCTTTCCCTTCCATCCGAACTTCACACTTCGCTCCACGCCCCTCCACGACAGTCCATCCGTGCCCGTCGCTCCCGCTGGTTCCTCGATACTCGAACGCCTTATCGGTTGTACCGATCCCCGTTACATCTAGGGTTGCTGCTCCCAACCATCGGGCCAACGAATCCTGTCAGCCAAAAAGCACGTGGTTTACAGGCGGTGCTAGGTCTCTGGGTAGTAGCTGGTAGATTGAGCGAGCAGTGCAGCAGGCGGGCTTGAGCGAGCACGAACGCTATCCAAAGGGGAGGAGATACGCGCGGGGGAGAGAAGGCGCAAGAGTGGGCAGTGAAGCACAGGGGAGAGCAGAGCAAGTCGAGCCAGCATGCCGAAATCGAAGCGCAATCGGTTGGGTACGCAAGATAGGTCGTCGCATTTTCTCCAAATTCTGTCGCTACCGGTTTGTGTGCACCCTCGCCCTGGCAATGCGTCGTTATGCACCCTCGCCCTGGCAATGCGTCGGTTATGGGGTAGGCCATCGTGGCATGTGTAAAAAGAGCAGTTTTGAGACGTCTCAAAACTTCTCTTCTTACCCCTGGCAATGCGTCGTCATGGGCCAGGCCATCGTCGCATTCGGCGTGCGCGTCCTCGTCTTACAACCTTGCGATACAATTTGACGTTTTCTAGTTTTTCTATAGCCCCATCTGCGCTTAAGTCCAACCCCCTCTTTCCTCCTCCAGGGCGAAAATCATCTCCCCTTCCGCGCGTTACATTGACTCTATCGCCCCTCCCTCACCCCGTCCCCCCTCCCGTCCCCCTCTCCCGCACGCAGTGACTCTATCGCGCGTGACTAAGAAGGGGCGCGAGCAGAAGGAGTCGCTAGTGGAGGCGGTGGTGACTAAGGCGAGACGGCTAAATCTCATTTTCCAACCCCCCTCCCCCCACTTACCGTCCCCCTCAGTGACTCTATCGCGCGTGACAAAGAAGGGGCGCGAGCAGAAGGAGTCGCTAGTGGAGGCGGTGCGAGCGGCGGTGGAGGAGTATTCGGACGTGTATGTCTTTGAGTTCGATAACATGCGCAACACCAAGCTCAAGGAGCTGCGAGACGAATTGAAAGGAGTCTGTAGGTAAGGCACGAGCACCCTAAACCCCGGAATGATAAACCCCGAGCGGGCAATGGGTAGGCGGTAGCGGAGAGGAGTATTCGGACGTGTATGTCTTTGAGTTCGATAACATGCGCAACACCAAGCTCAAGGAGCTGCGAGACGAGCTGAAAGGAGTCTGCCGGTAAGTCATGATCACCTTAAACCCCGGACTTCTTAAACCCTTGATCGTTAAATCTTGAGAGGGCAGTGGATGAGCAGCGGTGGAGGGTCATTCGGACGTGTACGTGTTCGAGCTCGACAACATGCGCAACACGAAGCTCAAGGAGCTCAGGAACGAGCTCAAGGGCGTCTGTAGGTAAGCCTTCAGCGCCAAACCCCGGAGTCTTCAACCCCAGATTCTTAAACCCTGAAT
The DNA here is from genome assembly GCA_947471745.1 of Closterium sp. Naga37s-1. Taxonomy (NCBI): domain Eukaryota; kingdom Viridiplantae; phylum Streptophyta; class Zygnematophyceae; order Desmidiales; family Closteriaceae; genus Closterium; species Closterium sp. Naga37s-1. The sequence continues at coordinate 378,826 of CANJKZ010000947.1, read as the reverse complement.
CGTTAAACCCTGAGCTGGCAATGGATGAGCAGCAGTGGAGGCGTGTTCGGGCTCAGCAGCATTGTATGTGTTTTAAGGATGGCAGCATGCATGCGCAACACCAAGCGCAAGGAGCTTGACGCAAGGAGGGTCAAAGGCTCAGAGGCCAGCCTCACGGTGCCCATTTCTTCTCGTCCGCCTGCTTCTTCTCCTTCTCCTCCACTCCATCGTCCACCGCTCTTGTGCCCAGGTTCTCCTTGGGCGTCAGCAAGGTGCTGCAGGTGGCACTGTTTCCCCCATCCCACTATCCACCCCCTCCCCCCTCTGACCCCCTCTCCTTGTCCCTGCCAATCCGCCTCCCCCAGGTTCTGCCTGGGCGTCAGCAAGGTGCTGCAGGTGGGGCCACTTCGCTCATCCCCGCTCCTCCCTCCCCTCTCGCCCCATTTTTTCCTTTCTCCCTCCCCCAGCTCCTCTCGGCTCGGCCCCCCGTTCTTTCCCCATTCCCCTCCGCCTCCCTCTTCAGGTTCTTCCTTGGGCGTCAACACGGTGCGGCAGGTGGGGCCACTTTGCTCATTCCCGGTCGTCCCTCCCCTTTCGCCCCCTTCCCCCCCCCCTCGTGCTCATCCCCTCACCCCGCTCTCCCCCTTCCCGCCTTCCCCCGCAGGTTCTTCCTGGGGGCGAACAAGGTGCTGCAGGTGGCGCTGGGGAGGGACAAGGCCACGGAGCAGAGGGAGGGGCTGCACCGGTGCAGTGAGGTGAGACGGGAGGGGTGAGGGATGCTGTGCGGTGATGAGGGGTGGTGACGAGCGAGGGACAAGGCCACAGAGCAGAGGGAGGGGCTGCACCGGTGCAGTGAGGTGAGAAGGGAGTGGTGAGGGGTGCTGTGCGGTGACGGGGAGTGGAACCGAGAGGTGGGTTGGAGGAAAGTGCGGATGGAGTGTGACGGAGCAGAGAGAGGGGTTGCGCTCGTGCAGCGAGGTGAGGGGGGAGGGAGGGAGGGGTGAAGATGGTGCTGTGCGATTTTGAGGAGTGACGATAAGGGGTGGCGGAGCAGAGGATGGGGCCCTCCACCGGTGAAGTGTGGAGAGTGAGGGAAACTCGTGAATAGATGCAGTGCGGTGGAGATGGATCGAAGGTTAAGAATGTGTGTACAAGTGTGGACAACTTGCAGTATATCCCCTTTAATCAGCCCCGTTCATGCCTTCAAGTGTCTACATCTGCTGCCGTATCTCCTCTTCTCCCAACTGTTTCTACACCCACTTTTCCGTTCCTTTTCTTCGTCACCCTCCATCCCTCATCCCACTGTCTCGTAACGCCCCTTCTCTCTCTCATTCCGTCTTTCTCTCCTTTTATTTCTGTCTCTTTATCTTTTTATGCGCGCCACGACAGCTGATAGAGGGCCACCGAGGCCTACTCTTCACGTCGCTGCCCAAGGAGCAGGTGGAGAAGTGCGTTGGGGGTTGGGGGGGGGAGGGGAAGGGGGAATGGGGAGGGAGTGGGGGGGAAGGGAAGGGGGAATGGGGAGGGAAGGGGGTTAGAGTAGGGGGGATGAGGAGTTGGGATCGGGTGAGGGTATTCGAGGGCTGCTCTTCACGTTGCTGCCCAAGGAGAAGGTGGAGAAGTGCGTTGGGGGTGGGAGGCCGGGGAGAGGGGAGGGGGGAGGGAAGGGGGAAGGGAAGGGGAAAGGGAAGGGGGAAGGGAAGGGGGAAGGGAAGGGGGAAGGGAAGGGGGAAGGGAAGGGGGAAGGGAAGCGGGAAGGGAAGGGGGAAGGGAAGGGGGAAGGGAAGCGGGGAAGGGAAGGGGGAAGGGAAGGGGGAAGGGAAGCAGGGAAGAGGAGTGGGGATAGGGTGAGGGCCACCGAGGGCTGCTCGTCACATCGCTGCCCAAGGAGCAGCAGGGAGTGGAGAAGTGCGTTGGGGGGGGAAGAGGGGGAGGGATGCAGGGAAAGGAAAGGGGATAAGAGAGGGGGGAAAGGGAGAGAGTGAAGGTCACCGAGGGCCGCTCTTCACATCGCTGCCCAATGTGCAGGTGGTGGAGAAGTGCGTTGGGGGGGGAAGACGGGGAGGGGGAAGGGGAAAAAAAGGGTGTAGGCGTGGGTGGGGGGAAGTGAGGCGCCTGAAGAAGTGGGTGGGAGGGAGAGGGGGCTGTAAGCTAGTGAGGGGGTGATGGAGGAAGAGGAGGAAGGAAGGGTTGTTTGTGGCACTGTTTCTGAGCTCTTGCTACACATGCTCATTCATCCCTCCCTCTCCACCTCTCATCACCGCCCTCCCACCTCTCTCCACCCTTCACCACCGCCGCCATGCGGAATGCCAGGCGATTCAACGAGCTGGCAGGCAGAGCCGGACTTTGCGCGCACGGGCAGCACAGCATCGCCACCAGCACTCTCATCTCCTCCCATCCCTCCCGCCCTGCCTCCCTTTCATCCCTTCATCTCCACCCCTCTGAAACACGCCAGGCGATTCAACGAGCTGGCAGAGCCGGACTTTGCGCGCACGGGCAGCATCGCCACCAGCACTCTCATCATCGCCCCCTCTCTCTCTCTTTCACATCACTTGCTGTGTTCTTGACGCCAGGCGATTCAACGAGCTGGCAGAACCAGATTTCGCACGCACGGGCAGCATCGCCACCAGCACCGTGGAGCTCCCAGAGGGTCCGCTCACCCAGTTCAGCCACGACATGGAGCCGTTCCTCCGCAAGCAGGGCATGCCCGTGCGGCTCAACAGAGGTATGGTGCAGTGCGGTACGGTGCGGTAGGGTGCAGTGTGGTGGGGTTCAGTGCGGTGGGGTGTTTCTGCGCTTCAACAGGGGTGCAGTGTGGTGGAGCTCCCTGAGGGCCCACTGACCCAGTTCAGCCATGACATGGAGCCGTTCCTCCGCAAGCAGGGCATGCCCGTGCGGCTTAACCGAGGTATGAGAGGGAGTGGTGTGCGGTGCAGTGCGGTAGGGTGTGGTGCAGTGGGGTGTGTGTGTGTGGGGCTCAAAAGGGATCCAGCGCATGTCCCAGAGGGTCCGCTGACCCAGTTCAGCCACGACATGGAGCCGTTTCTGCACGGACTGCGTTGTTACCGAGCGCTAGATAATTATGCTCAGTAAGCAGGGCATGCCCGTGCGCCTCAACAGGGGTGAGTGGGGTGTGGTGCAATGCAGTGCGGTGGGGTGGGGTGCGTGCGCAGCTCAACAGGGTTGCAGTTCCCAACGTCCCCCAGGGCCCACTCACCCAGTTCAGCCACGACATGGAGCCGTTCCTCAGAAAGCAGGGCATGCCCGTGCGGCTTAACCGAGGTATGGTGCACTGTGGTATGGTGCAGTGCAGTACGGTGTCTGCCCCACCAGCACGGTGGAGCTCCCAGAGCGTCCGCTCACCCAGTTCAGCCACGACATGGAGCCGTTCCTCCGCACAAAGGACATGGCTGTGCACCTAAACAGAGGTGAGTGGGGTGTGTGTGTTGCAGTCTTTGCACCTCACGCGACTTGGTCCGAGCGCGCGCCTTGGTCCGAGCGCGCGCCTTGGTCCGAGCGCGCGCCTTGGTCCGAGCGCGCGCCTTGGTCCGAGCGCGCGCCTTGGTCCGAGAGCGCGCCTTGGTCCGAGAGCGCGCCTTGGTCGAGAGCGCGCCTTGGTCCGATAGCGCGCCTTGGTCCGAGAGCGCGCCTTGGTCCGAGAGCGCGCCTTGGTCCGAGAGCGCGCCTTGGTCCGAGAGCGCGCCTTGGTCCGAGAGCGCGCCTTGGTCCGAGAGCGCGCCTTGGTCCGAGAGCGCGCCTTGGTCCGAGAGCGCGCCTTGGTCCGAGAGCGCGCCTGTGTCCGAGAGCGCGCCTTGGTCCGAGAGCGCGCCTGTGTCCGAGAGCGCGCCTGTGTCCGAGAGCGCGCCTTGGTCCGAGAGCGCGCCTGTGTCCGAGAGCGCGCCTGTGTCCGAGAGCGCGCCTTGGTCCGACAGCGCGCCTTGGTCCGAGAGCGCGCCTTGGTCCGAGAGCGCGCCTTGGTCCGAGAGCGCGCCTTGGTCCGAGAGCGCGCCTTGGTCCGAGAGCGCGCCTTGGTCCGAGAGCGCGCCTTGGTCCGAGAGCGCGCCTTGGTCCGAGAGCGCGCCTTGGTCCGAGAGCGCGCCTTGGTCCGAGAGCGCGCCTTGGTCCGAGAGCGCGCCTTGGTCCGAGAGCGCGCCTTGGTCCGAGAGCGCGCCTTGGTCCGAGAGCGCGCCTTGGTCCGAGAGCGCGCCTTGGTCCGAGAGCGCGCCTGTGTCCGAGAGCGCGCCTTGGTCCGAGAGCGCGCCTTGGTCCGAGAGCGCGCCTTGGTCCGAGAGCGCGCCTTGGTCCGAGAGCGCGCCTTGGTCCGAGAGCGCGCCTGTGTCCGAGAGCGCGCCTTGGTCCGAGAGCGCGCCTGTGTCCGAGAGCGCGCCTGTGTCCGAGAGCGCGCCTTGGTCCGAGAGCGCGCCTGTGTCCGAGAGCGCGCCTGTGTCCGAGAGCGCGCCTTGGTCCGAGAGCGCGCCTTGGTCCGAGAGCGCGCCTTGGTCCGAGAGCGCGCCTTGGTCCGAGAGCGCGCCTTGGTCCGAGAGCGCGCCTTGGTCCGAGAGCGCGCCTTGGTCCGAGAGCGCGCCTTGGTCCGAGAGCGCGCCTTGGTCCGAGAGCGCGCCTTGGTCCGAGAGCGCGCCTTGGTCCGAGAGCGCGCCTTGGTCCGAGAGCGCGCCTTGGTCCGGGAGCGCGCCTTGGTCCGGGAGCGCGCCTTGGTCCGGGAGCGCGCCTTGGTCCGGGAGCGCGCCTTGGTCCGGGAGCGCGCCTTGGTCCGGGAGCGCGCCTTGGTCCGGGAGCGCGCCTTGGTCCGGGAGCGCGCCTTGGTCCGAGAGCGCGCCTTGGTCCGACAGCGCGCCTTGGTCCGAGAGCGCGCCTTGGTCCGAGAGCGCGCCTTGGTCCGAGAGCGCAGCGCGCCTTGGTCCGAGAGCGCGCCTTGGTCCGAGAGCGCGCCTTGGTCCGAGAGCGCGCCTTGGTCCGAGAGCGCGCCTTGGTCCGAGAGCGCGCCTTGGTCCGAGAGCGCGCCTTGGTCCGAGAGCGCGCCTTGGTCCGAGAGCGCGCCTTGGTCCGAGAGCGCGCCTTGGTCCGAGAGCGCGCCTTGGTCCGAGAGCGCGCCTTGGTCCGAGAGCGCGCCTGTGTCCGAGAGCGCGCCTTGGTCCGAGAGCGCGCCTGTGTCCGAGAGCGCGCCTGTGTCCGAGAGCGCGCCTTGGTCCGAGAGCGCGCCTGTGTCCGAGAGCGCGCCTGTGTCCGAGAGCGCGCCTTGGTCCGACAGCGCGCCTTGGTCCAAGAGCGCGCCTTGGTCCGAGAGCGCGCCTTGGTCCGAGAGCGCGCCTTGGTCCGAGAGCGCGCCTTGGTCCGAGAGCGCGCCTTGGTCCGAGAGCGCGCCTTGGTCCGAGAGCGCGCCTTGGTCCGAGAGCGCGCCTTGGTCCGAGAGCGCGCCTTGGTCCGAGAGCGCGCCTTGGTCCGAGAGCGCGCCTTGGTCCGAGAGCGCGCCTTGGTCCGAGAGCGCGCCTTGGTCCGAGAGCGCGCCTTGGTCCGAGAGCGCGCCTGTGTCCGAGAGCGCGCCTTGGTCCGAGAGCGCGCCTTGGTCCGAGAGCGCGCCTTGGTCCGAGAGCGCGCCTTGGTCCGAGAGCGCGCCTTGGTCCGAGAGCGCGCCTTGGTCCGAGAGCGCGCCTGTGTCCGAGAGCGCGCCTTGGTCCGAGAGCGCGCCTGTGTCCGAGAGCGCGCCTGTGTCCGAGAGCGCGCCTTGGTCCGAGAGCGCGCCTGTGTCCGAGAGCGCGCCTGTGTCCGAGAGCGCGCCTTGGTCCGAGAGCGCGCCTTGGTCCGAGAGCGCGCCTTGGTCCGAGAGCGCGCCTTGGTCCGAGAGCGCGCCTTGGTCCGAGAGCGCGCCTTGGTCCGAGAGCGCGCCCTTGTCCGAGAGCGCGCCTTGGTCCGAGAGCGCGCCTTGGTCCGAGAGCGCGCCTTGGTCCGAGAGCGCGCCTTGGTCCGAGAGCGCGCCTTGGTCCGAGAGCGCGCCTTGGTCCGGGAGCGCGCCTTGGTCCGGGAGCGCGCCTTGGTCCGGGAGCGCGCCTTGGTCCGGGAGCGCGCCTTGGTCCGGGAGCGCGCCTTGGTCCGGGAGCGCGCCTTGGTCCGGGAGCGCGCCTTGGTCCGGGAGCGCGCCTTGGTCCGGGAGCGCGCCTTGGTCCGAGAGCGCGCCTTGGTCCGAGAGCGCGCCTTGGTCCGAGAGCGCGCCTTGGTCCGAGAGCGCGCCTTGGTCCGAGAGCGCGCCTTGGTCCGAGAGCGCGCCTTGGTCCGAGAGCGCGCCTTGGTCCGAGAGCGCGCCTTGGTCCGAGAGCGCGCCTTGGTCCGAGAGCGCGCCTTGGTCCGAGAGCGCGCCTTGGTCCGAGAGCGCGCCTTGGTCCGAGAGCGCGCCTGTGTCCGAGAGCGCGCCTGTGTCCGAGAGCGCGCCTTGGTCCGAGAGCGCGCCTGTGTCCGAGAGCGCGCCTGTGTCCGAGAGCGCGCCTGTGTCCGAGAGCGCGCCTTGGTCCGAGAGCGCGCCTTGGTCCGAGAGCGCGCCTTGGTCCGAGAGCGCGCCTTGGTCCGAGAGCGCGCCTTGGTCCGAGAGCGCGCCTTGGTCCGAGAGGGCGCCTTGGTCCGAGAGCGCGCCTTGGTCCGAGAGCGCGCCTTGGTCCGAGAGCGCGCCTTGGTCCGAGAGCGCGCCTTGGTCCGAGAGCGCGCCTTGGTCCGAGAGCGCGCCTTGGTCCGAGAGCGCGCCTTGGTCCGAGAGCGCGCCTTGGTCCGAGAGCGCGCCTTGGTCCGAGAGCGCGCCTTGGTCCGAGAGCGCGCCTGTGTCCGAGAGCGCGCCTGTGTCCGAGAGCGCGCCTGTGTCCGAGAGCGCGCCTGTGTCCGAGAGCGCGCCTTGGTCCGAGAGCGCGCCTTGGTCCGAGAGCGCGCCTTGGTCCGAGAGCGCGCCTTGGTCCGAGAGCGCGCCTTGGTCCGAGAGCGCGCCTTGGTCCGAGAGCGCGCCTTGGTCCGAGAGCGCGCCTTGGTCCGAGAGCGCGCCTTGGTCCGAGAGCGCGCCTTGGTCCGAGAGCGCGCCTTGGTCCGAGAGCGCGCCTTGGTCCGAGAGCGCGCCTTGGTCCGAGAGCGCGCCTTGGTCCGAGAGCGCGCCTTGGTCCGAGAGCGCGCCTTGGTCCGAGAGCGCGCCTTGGTCCGAGAGCGCGCCTTGGTCCGAGAGCGCGCCTTGGTCCGAGAGCGCGCCTTGGTCCGAGAGCGCGCCTTGGTCCGAGAGCGCGCCTTGGTCCGAGAGCGCGCCTTGGTCCGAGAGCGCGCCTTGGTCCGGGAGCGCGCCTTGGTCCGGGAGCGCGCCTTGGTCCGGGAGCGCGCCTTGAGTCCGGGAGCGCGCCTTGGTCCGGGAGCGCGCCTTGGTCCGGGAGCGCGCCTTGGTCCGGGAGCGCGCCTTGGTCCGGGAGCGCGCCTTGGTCCGGGAGCGCGCCTTGGTCCGAGAGCGCGCCTTGGTCCGAGAGCGCGCCTTGGTCCGAGAGCGCGCCTTGGTCCGAGAGCGCGCCTTGGTCCGAGAGCGCGCCTTGGTCCGAGAGCGCGCCTTGGTCCGAGAGCGCGCCTTGGTCCGAGAGCGCGCCTTGGTCCGAGAGCGCGCCTTGGTCCGAGAGCGCGCCTTGGTCCGAGAGCGCGCCTTGGTCCGAGAGCGCGCCTTGGTCCGAGAGCGCGCCTTGGTCCGAGAGCGCGCCTTGGTCCGAGAGCGCGCCTTGGTCCGAGAGCGCGCCTGTGTCCGAGAGCGCGCCTTGGTCCGAGAGCGCGCCTGTGTCCGAGAGCGCGCCTGTGTCCGAGAGCGCGCCTTGGTCCGAGAGCGCGCCTTGGTCCGAGAGCGCGCCTTGGTCCGAGAGCGCGCCTTGGTCCGAGAGCGCGCCTTGGTCCGAGAGCGCGCCTTGGTCCGAGAGCGCGCCTTGGTCCGAGAGCGCGCCTTGGTCCGAGAGCGCGCCTTGGTCCGAGAGCGCGCCTTGGTCCGAGAGCGCGCCTTGGTCCGGGAGCGCGCCTTGGTCCGGGAGCGCGACTTGGTCCGGGAGCGCGCCTTGGTCCGGGAGCGCGCCTTGGTCCGGGAGCGCGCCTTGGTCCGGGAGCGCGCCTTGGTCCGGGAGCGCGCCTTGGTCCGGGAGCGCGCCTTGGTCCGAGAGCGCGCCTTGGTCCGAGAGCGCGCCTTGGTCCGAGAGCGCGCCTTGGTCCGAGAGCGCGCCTTGGTCCGAGAGCGCGCCTTGGTCCGAGAGCGCGCCTTGGTCCGAGAGCGCGCCTTGGTCCGAGAGCGCGCCTTGGTCCGAGAGCGCGCCTTGGTCCGAGAGCGCGCCTTGGTCCGAGAGCGCGCCTTGGTCCGAGAGCGCGCCTTGGTCCGAGAGCGCGCCTTGGTCCGAGAGCGCGCCTTGGTCCGAGAGCGCGCCTTGGTCCGAGAGCGCGCCTTGGTCCGAGAGCGCGCCTTGGTCCGAGAGCGCGCCTTGGTCCGGGAGCGCGCCTTGGTCCGGGAGCGCGCCTTGGTCCGGGAGCGCGCCTTGGTCCGGGAGCGCGCCTTGGTCCGGAGCGCGCCTTGGTCCGGGAGCGCGCCTTGGTCCGGGAGCGCGCCTTGGTCCGGGAGCGCGCCTTGGTCCGGAGAGCGCGCCTTGGTCCGAGAGCGCGCCTTGGTCCGAGAGCGCGCCTTGGTCCGAGAGCGCGCCTTGGTCCGAGAGCGCGCCTTGGTCCGAGAGCGCGCCTTGGTCCGAGAGCGCGCCTTGGTCCGAGAGCGCGCCTTGGTCCGAGAGCGCGCCTTGGTCCGAGAGCGCGCCTTGGTCCGAGAGCGCGCCTTGGTCCGAGAGCGCGCCTTGGTCCGAGAGCGCGCCTTGGTCCGAGAGCGCGCCTTGGTCCGAGAGCGCGCCTTGGTCCGAGAGCGCGCCTTGGTCCGAGAGCGCGCCTTGGTCCGAGAGCGCGCCTTGGTCCGAGAGCGCGCCTTGGTCCGAGAGCGCGCCTTGGTCCGAGAGCGCGCCTTGGTCCGAGAGCGCGCCTTGGTCCGAGAGCGCGCCTTGGTCCGAGAGCGCGCCTTGGTCCGGGAGCGCGCCTTGGTCCGGGAGCGCGCCTTGGTCCGGGAGCGCGCCTTGGTCCGGGAGCGCAGCCTTGGTCCGGGAGCGCGCCTTGGTCCGGGAGCGCGCCTTGGTCCGAGAGCGCGCCTTGGTCCGAGAGCGCGCCTTGGTCCGAGAGCGCGCCTTGGTCCGAGAGCGCGCCTTGGTCCGAGAGCGCGCCTTGGTCCGAGAGCGCGCCTTGGTCCGAGAGCGCGCCTTGGTCCGAGAGCGCGCCTTGGTCCGAGAGCGCGCCTTGGTCCGAGAGCGCGCCTTGGTCCGAGAGCGCGCCTTGGTCCGAGAGCGCGCCTTGGTCCGAGAGCGCGCCTTGGTCCGAGAGCGCGCCTTGGTCCGAGAGCGCGCCTTGGTCCGAGAGCGCGCCTTGGTCCGAGAGCGCGCCTTGGTCCGAGAGCGCGCCTTGGTCCGAGAGCGCGCCTTGGTCCGGGAGCGCGCCTTGGTCCGGGAGCGCGCCTTGGTCCGGGAGCGCGCCTTGGTCCGGGAGCGCGCCTTGGTCCGGGAGCGCGCCTTGGTCCGGGAGCGCGCCTTGGTCCGGGAGCGCGCCTTGGTCCGGGAGCGCGCCTTGGTCCGGGAGCGCGCCTTGGTCCGAGAGCGCGCCTTGGTCCGAGAGCGCGCCTTGGTCCGAGAGCGCGCCTTGGTCCGAGAGCGCGCCTTGGTCCGAGAGCGCGCCTTGGTCCGAGAGCGCGCCTTGGTCCGAGAGCGCGCCTTGGTCCGAGAGCGCGCCTTGGTCCGAGAGCGCGCCTTGGTCCGAGAGCGCGCCTTGGTCCGAGAGCGCGCCTTGGTCCGAGAGCGCGCCTTGGTCCGAGAGCGCGCCTTGGTCCGAGAGCGCGCCTTGGTCCGAGAGCGCGCCTTGGTCCGAGAGCGCGCCTTGGTCCGAGAGCGCGCCTTGGTCCGAGAGCGCGCCTTGGTCCGAGAGCGCGCCTTGGTCCGGGAGCGCGCCTTGGTCCGGGAGCGCGCCTTGGTCCGGGAGCGCGCCTTGGTCCGGGAGCGCGCCTTGGTCCGGGAGCGCGCCTTGGTCCGGGAGCGCGCCTTGGTCCGGGAGCGCGCCTTGGTCCGGGAGCGCGCCTTGGTCCGGGAGCGCGCCTTGGTCCGAGAGCGCGCCTTGGTCCGAGAGCGCGCCTTGGTCCGAGAGCGCGCCTTGGTCCGAGAGCGCGCCTTGGTCCGAGAGCGCGCCTTGGTCCGAGAGCGCGCCTTGGTCCGAGAGCGCGCCTTGGTCCGAGAGCGCGCCTTGGTCCGAGAGCGCGCCTTGGTCCGAGAGCGCGCCTTGGTCCGAGAGCGCGCCTTGGTCCGAGAGCGCGCCTTGGTCCGAGAGCGCGCCTTGGTCCGAGAGCGCGCCTTGGTCCGAGAGCGCGCCTTGGTCCGAGAGCGCGCCTTGGTCCGAGAGCGCGCCTGTGTCCGAGAGCGCGCCTGTGTCCGAGAGCGCGCCTGTGTCCGAGAGCGCGCCTTGGTCCGAGAGCGCGCCTGTGTCCGAGAGCGCGCTTGTGTCCGAGAGCGCGCCTTGGTCCGAGAGCGCGCCTTGGTCCGAGAGCGCGCCTTGGTCCGAGAGCGCGCCTTGGTCCGAGAGCGCGCCTTGGTCCGAGAGCGCGCCTTGGTCCGAGAGCGCGCCTTGGTCCGAGAGCGCGCCTTGGTCCGAGAGCGCGCCTTGGTCCGAGAGCGCGCCTTGGTCCGAGAGCGCGCCTGTGTCCGAGAGCGCGCCTGTGTCCGAGAGCGCGCCTGTGTCCGAGAGCGCGCCTGTGTCCGAGAGCGCGCCTGTGTCCGAGAGCGCGCCTGTGTCCGAGAGCGCGCCTTGGTCCGAGAGCGCGCCTGTGTCCGAGAGCGCGCCTGTGTCCGAGAGCGCGCCTTGGTCCGAGAGCGCGCCTTGGTCCGAGAGCGCGCCTTGGTCCGAGAGCGCGCCTTGGTCCGAGAGCGCGCCTTGGTCCGGGAGCGCGCCTTGGTCCGAGAGCGCGCCTTGGTCCGAGAGCGCGCCTTGGTCCGAGAGCGCGCCTTGGTCCGGGAGCGCGCCTTGGTCCGGGAGCGCGCCTTGGTCCGGGAGCGCGCCTTGGTCCGGGAGCGCGCCTTGGTCCGGGAGCGCGCCTTGGTCCGGGAGCGCGCCTTGGTCCGAGAGCGCGCCTTGGTCCGAGAGCGCGCCTTGGTCCGAGAGCGCGCCTTGGTCCGAGAGCGCGCCTTGGTCCGAGAGCGCGCCTTGGTCCGAGAGCGCGCCTTGGTCCGAGAGCGCGCCTTGGTCCGAGGGCGCGCCTTGGTCCGAGGGCGCGCCTTGGTCCGAGGGCGCGCCTTGGTCCGAGGGCGCGCCTTGGTCCGAGGGTGTGCCTTGGTCCGAGAGCGCGCCTTGGTCCGAGAGCGCGCCTTGGTCCGAGAGCGCGCCTTGGTCCGAGAGCGCGCCTTGGTCCGAGAGCGCGCCTTGGTCCGAGAGCGCGCCTTGGTCCGAGTGCGCGCCTTGGTCCGGGAGCGCGCCTTGGTCCGGGAGCGCGCCTTGGTCCGGGAGCGCGCCTTGGTCCGGGAGCGCGCCTTGGTCCGGGAGCGCGCCTTGGTCCGAGAGCGCGCCTTGGTCCGAGAGCGCGCCTTGGTCCGAGAGCGCGCCTTGGTCCGAGAGCGCGCCTTGGTCCGAGAGCGCGCCTTGGTCCGAGAGCGCGCCTTGGTCCGGGAGCGCGCCTTGGTCCGGGAGCGCGCCTTGGTCCGGGAGCGCGCCTTGGTCCGAGAGCGCGCCTTGGTCCGAGAGCGCGCCTTGGTCCGAGAGCGCGCCTTGGTCCGAGAGCGCGCCTTGGTCCGAGAGCGCGCCTGTGTCCGAGAGCGCGCCTTGGTCCGAGAGCGCGCCTGTGTCCGAGAGCGCGCCTGTGTCCGAGAGCGCGCCTTGGTCCGAGAGCGCGCCTGTGTCCGAGAGCGCGCCTGTGTCCGAGAGCGCGCCTTGGTCCGAGAGCGCGCCTTGGTCCGAGAGCGCGCCTTGGTCCGAGAGCGCGCCTTGGTCCGAGAGCGCGCCTTGGTCCGAGAGCGCGCCTTGGTCCGAGAGCGCGCCTTGGTCCGAGAGCGCGCCTTGGTCCGAGAGCGCGCCTTGGTCCGAGAGCGCGCCTTGGTCCGAGAGCGCGCCTTGGTCCGAGAGCGCGCCTTGGTCCGAGAGCGCGCCTGTGTCCGAGAGCGCGCCTTGGTCCGAGAGCGCGCCTGTGTCCGAGAGCGCGCCTGTGTCTGAGAGCGCGCCTTGGTCCGAGAGCGCGCCTGTGTCCGAGAGCGCGCCTGTGTCCGAGAGCGCGCCTTGGTCCGACAGCGCGCCTTGGTCCGAGAGCGCGCCTTGGTCCGAGAGCGCGCCTTGGTCCGAGAGCGCGCCTTGGTCCGAGAGCGCGCCTTGGTCCGAGAGCGCGCCTTGGTCCGAGAGCGCGCCTTGGTCCGAGAGCGCGCCTTGGTCCGAGAGCGCGCCTTGGTCCGAGAGCGCGCCTTGGTCCGAGAGCGCGCCTTGGTCCGAGAGCGCGCCTTGGTCCGAGAGCGCGCCTTGGTCCGAGAGCGCGCCTTGGTCCGAGAGCGCGCCTTGGTCCGAGAGCGCGCCTTGGTCCGAGAGCGCGCCTTGGTCCGAGAGCGCGCCTGTGTCCGAGAGCGCGCCTTGGTCCGAGAGCGCGCCTTGGTCCGAGAGCGCGCCTTGGTCCGAGAGCGCGCCTTGGTCCGAGAGCGCGCCTTGGTCCGAGAGCGCGCCTGTGTCCGAGAGCGCGCCTTGGTCCGAGAGCGCGCCTGTGTCCGAGAGCGCGCCTGTGTCCGAGAGCGCGCCTTGGTCCGAGAGCGCGCCTTGGTCCGAGAGCGCGCCTGTGTCCGAGAGCGCGCCTTGGTCCGAGAGCGCGCCTGTGTCCGAGAGCGCGCCTTGGTCCGAGAGCGCGCCTTGGTCCGAGAGCGCGCCTGTGTCCGAGAGCGCGCCTGTGTCCGAGAGCGCGCCTGTGTCCGAGAGCGCGCCTTGGTCCGAGAGCGCGCCTTGGTCCGAGAGCGCGCCTTGGTCCGAGAGCGCGCCTTGGTCCGAGAGCGCGCCTTGGTCCGAGAGCGCGCCTTGGTCCGAGAGCGCGCCTTGGTCCGAGAGCGCGCCTTGGTCCGAGAGCGCGCCTTGGTCCGAGAGCGCGCCTTGGTCCGAGAGCGCGCCTTGGTCCGAGAGCGCGCCTTGGTCCGAGAGCGCGCCTTGGTCCGGGAGCGCGCCTTGGTCCGGGAGCGCGCCTTGGTCCGGGAGCGCGCCTTGGTCCGGGAGCGCGCCTTGGTCCGGGAGCGCGCCTTGGTCCGGGAGCGCGCCTTGGTCCGGGAGCGCGCCTTGGTCCGGGAGCGCGCCTTGGTCCGAGAGCGCGCCTTGGTCCGAGAGCGCGCCTTGGTCCGAGAGCGCGCCTTGGTCCGAGAGCGCGCCTTGGTCCGAGAGCGCGCCTTGGTCCGAGAGCGCGCCTTGGTCCGAGAGCGCGCCTTGGTCCGAGAGCGCGCCTTGGTCCGAGAGCGCGCCTTGGTCCGAGAGCGCGCCTTGGTCCGAGAGCGCGCCTTGGTCCGAGAGCGCGCCTTGGTCCGAGAGCGCGCCTTGGTCCGAGAGCGCGCCTTGGTCCGAGAGCGCGCCTTGGTCCGAGAGCGCGCCTTGGTCCGAGAGCGCGCCTTGGTCCGAGAGCGCGCCTGTGTCCGAGAGCGCGCCTTGGTCCGAGAGCGCGCCTGTGTCCGAGAGCGCGCCTGTGTCCGAGAGCGCGCCTTGGTCCGAGAGCGCGCCTGTGTCCGAGAGCGCGCCTGTGTCCGAGAGCGCGCCTTGGTCCGACAGCGCGCCTTGGTCCAAGAGCGCGCCTTGGTCCGAGAGCGCGCCTTGGTCCGAGAGCGCGCCTTGGTCCGAGAGCGCGCCTTGGTCCGAGAGCGCGCCTTGGTCCGAGAGCGCGCCTTGGTCCGAGAGCGCGCCTTGGTCCGAGAGCGCGCCTTGGTCCGAGAGCGCGCCTTGGTCCGAGAGCGCGCCTTGGTCCGAGAGCGCGCCTTGGTCCGAGAGCGCGCCTTGGTCCGAGAGCGCGCCTTGGTCCGAGAGCGCGCCTTGGTCCGAGAGCGCGCCTTGGTCCGAGAGCGCGCCTGTGTCCGAGAGCGCGCCTTGGTCCGAGAGCGCGCCTTGGTCCGAGAGCGCGCCTTGGTCCGAGAGCGCGCCTTGGTCCGAGAGCGCGCCTTGGTCCGAGAGCGCGCCTTGGTCCGAGAGCGCGCCTGTGTCCGAGAGCGCGCCTTGGTCCGAGAGCGCGCCTGTGTCCGAGAGCGCGCCTGTGTCCGAGAGCGCGCCTTGGTCCGAGAGCGCGCCTGTGTCCGAGAGCGCGCCTGTGTCCGAGAGCGCGCCTTGGTCCGAGAGCGCGCCTTGGTCCGAGAGCGCGCCTTGGTCCGAGAGCGCGCCTTGGTCCGAGAGCGCGCCTTGGTCCGAGAGCGCGCCTTGGTCCGAGAGCGCGCCTTGTCCGAGAGCGCGCCTTGGTCCGAGAGCGCGCCTTGGTCCGAGAGCGCGCCTTGGTCCGAGAGCGCGCCTTGGTCCGAGAGCGCGCCTTGGTCCGAGAGCGCGCCTTGGTCCGGGAGCGCGCCTTGGTCCGGGAGCGCGCCTTGGTCCGGGAGCGCGCCTTGGTCCGGGAGCGCGCCTTGGTCCGGGAGCGCGCCTTGGTCCGGGAGCGCGCCTTGGTCCGGGAGCGCGCCTTGGTCCGGGAGCGCGCCTTGGTCCGGGAGCGCGCCTTGGTCCGAGAGCGCGCCTTGGTCCGAGAGCGCGCCTTGGTCCGAGAGCGCGCCTTGGTCCGAGAGCGCGCCTTGGTCCGAGAGCGCGCCTTGGTCCGAGAGCGCGCCTTGGTCCGAGAGCGCGCCTTGGTCCGAGAGCGCGCCTTGGTCCGAGAGCGCGCCTTGGTCCGAGAGCGCGCCTTGGTCCGAGAGCGCGCCTTGGTCCGAGAGCGCGCCTTGGTCCGAGAGCGCGCCTTGGTCCGAGAGCGCGCCTGTGTCCGAGAGCGCGCCTTGGTCCGAGAGCGCGCCTGTGTCCGAGAGCGCGCCTGTGTCCGAGAGCGCGCCTGTGTCCGAGAGCGCGCCTGTGTCCGAGAGCGCGCCTTGGTCCGAGAGCGCGCCTTGGTCCGAGAGCGCGCCTTGGTCCGAGAGCGCGCCTTGGTCCGAGAGCGCGCCTTGGTCCGAGAGCGCGCCTTGGTCCGAGAGCGCGCCTTGGTCCGAGAGCGCGCCTTGGTCCGAGAGCGCGCCTTGGTCCGAGAGCGCGCCTTGGTCCGAGAGCGCGCCTTGGTCCGAGAGCGCGCCTTGGTCCGAGAGCGCGCCTTGGTCCGAGAGCGCGCCTTGGTCCGAGAGCGCGCCTTGGTCCGAGAGCGCGCCTTGGTCCGAGAGCGCGCCTTGGTCCGAGAGCGCGCCTTGGTCCGAGAGCGCGCCTGTGTCCGAGAGCGCGCCTGTGTCCGAGAGCGCGCCTGTGTCCGAGAGCGCGCCTGTGTCCGAGAGCGCGCCTGTGTCCGAGAGCGCGCCTTGGTCCGAGAGCGCGCCTTGGTCCGAGAGCGCGCCTTGGTCCGAGAGCGCGCCTTGGTCCGAGAGCGCGCCTTGGTCCGAGAGCGCGCCTTGGTCCGAGAGCGCGCCTTGGTCCGAGAGCGCGCCTTGGTCCGAGAGCGCGCCTTGGTCCGAGAGCGCGCCTTGGTCCGAGAGCGCGCCTTGGTCCGAGAGCGCGCCTTGGTCCGAGAGCGCGCCTTGGTCCGAGAGCGCGCCTTGGTCCGAGAGCGCGCCTTGGTCCGAGAGCGCGCCTTGGTCCGAGAGCGCGCCTTGGTCCGAGAGCGCGCCTTGGTCCGAGAGCGCGCCTTGGTCCGAGAGCGCGCCTTGGTCCGAGAGCGCGCCTTGGTCCGAGAGCGCGCCTTGGTCCGAGAGCGCGCCTTGGTCCGGGAGCGCGCCTTGGTCCGGGAGCGCGCCTTGGTCCGGGAGCGCGCCTTGGATCCGGGAGCGCGCCTTGGTCCGGGAGCGCGCCTTGGTCCGGGAGCGCGCCTTGGTCCGGGAGCGCGCCTTGGTCCGGGAGCGCGCCTTGGTCCGGGAGCGCGCCTTGGTCCGAGAGCGCGCCTTGGTCCGAGAGCGCGCCTTGGTCCGAGAGCGCGCCTTGGTCCGAGAGCGCGCCTTGGTCCGAGAGCGCGCCTTGGTCCGAGAGCGCGCCTTGGTCCGAGAGCGCGCCTTGGTCCGAGAGCGCGCCTTGGTCCGAGAGCGCGCCTTGGTCCGAGAGCGCGCCTTGGTCCGAGAGCGCGCCTTGGTCCGAGAGCGCGCCTTGGTCCGAGAGCGCGCCTTGGTCCGAGAGCGCGCCTTGGTCCGAGAGCGCGCCTTGGTCCGAGAGCGCGCCTTGGTCCGAGAGCGCGCCTGTGTCCGAGAGCGCGCCTTGGTCCGAGAGCGCGCCTGTGTCCGAGAGCGCGCCTGTGTCCGAGAGCGCGCCTTGGTCCGAGAGCGCGCCTTGGTCCGAGAGCGCGCCTTGGTCCGAGAGCGCGCCTTGGTCCGAGAGCGCGCCTTGGTCCGAGAGCGCGCCTTGGTCCGAGAGCGCGCCTTGGTCCGAGAGCGCGCCTTGGTCCGAGAGCGCGCCTTGGTCCGAGAGCGCGCCTTGGTCCGAGAGCGCGCCTTGGTCCGGGAGCGCGCCTTGGTCCGGGAGCGCGACTTGGTCCGGGAGCGCGCCTTGGTCCGGGAGCGCGCCTTGGTCCGGGAGCGCGCCTTGGTCCGGGAGCGCGCCTTGGTCCGGGAGCGCGCCTTGGTCCGGGAGCGCGCCTTGGTCCGAGAGCGCGCCTTGGTCCGAGAGCGCGCCTTGGTCCGAGAGCGCGCCTTGGTCCGAGAGCGCGCCTTGGTCCGAGAGCGCGCCTTGGTCCGAGAGCGCGCCTTGGTCCGAGAGCGCGCCTTGGTCCGAGAGCGCGCCTTGGTCCGAGAGCGCGCCTTGGTCCGAGAGCGCGCCTTGGTCCGAGAGCGCGCCTTGGTCCGAGAGCGCGCCTTGGTCCGAGAGCGCGCCTTGGTCCGAGAGCGCGCCTTGGTCCGAGAGCGCGCCTTGGTCCGAGAGCGCGCCTTGGTCCGAGAGCGCGCCTTGGTCCGAGAGCGCGCCTTGGTCCGAGAGCGCGCCTTGGTCCGGGAGCGCGCCTTGGTCCGGGAGCGCGCCTTGGTCCGGGAGCGCGCCTTGATCCGGGAGCGCGCCTTGGTCCGGGAGCGCGCCTTGGTCCGGGAGCGCGCCTTGGTCCGGGAGCGCGCCTTGGTCCGGGAGCGCGCCTTGGTCCGGGAGCGCGCCTTGGTCCGAGAGCGCGCCTTGGTCCGAGAGCGCGCCTTGGTCCGAGAGCGCGCCTTGGTCCGAGAGCGCGCCTTGGTCCGAGAGCGCGCCTTGGTCCGAGAGCGCGCCTTGGTCCGAGAGCGCGCCTTGGTCCGAGAGCGCGCCTTGGTCCGAGAGCGCGCCTTGGTCCGAGAGCGCGCCTTGGTCCGAGAGCGCGCCTTGGTCCGAGAGCGCGCCTTGGTCCGAGAGCGCGCCTTGGTCCGAGAGCGCGCCTTGGTCCGAGAGCGCGCCTTGGTCCGAGAGCGCGCCTTGGTCCGAGAGCGCGCCTTGGTCCGAGAGCGCGCCTTGGTCCGAGAGCGCGCCTTGGTCCGAGAGCGCGCCTTGGTCCGAGAGCGCGCCTTGGTCCGGGAGCGCGCCTTGGTCCGGGAGCGCGCCTTGGTCCGGGAGCGCGCCTTGGTCCGGGAGCGCGCCTTGGTCCGGGAGCGCGCCTTGGTCCGAGAGCGCGCCTTGGTCCGAGAGCGCGCCTTGGTCCGAGAGCGCGCCTTGGTCCGAGAGCGCGCCTTGGTCCGAGAGCGCGCCTTGGTCCGAGAGCGCGCCTTGGTCCGAGAGCGCGCCTTGGTCCGAGAGCGCGCCTTGGTCCGAGAGCGCGCCTTGGTCCGAGAGCGCGCCTTGGTCCGAGAGCGCGCCTTGGTCCGAGAGCGCGCCTTGGTCCGAGAGCGCGCCTTGGTCCGAGAGCGCGCCTTGGTCCGAGAGCGCGCCTTGGTCCGAGAGCGCGCCTTGGTCCGAGAGCGCGCCTTGGTCCGAGAGCGCGCCTTGGTCCGAGAGCGCGCCTTGGTCCGAGAGCGCGCCTTGGTCCGGGAGCGCGCCTTGGTCCGGGAGCGCGCCTTGGTCCGGGAGCGCGCCTTGGTCCGGGAGCGCGCCTTGGTCCGGGAGCGCGCCTTGGTCCGGGAGCGCGCCTTGGTCCGGGAGCGCGCCTTGGTCCGAGAGCGCGCCTTGGTCCGAGAGCGCGCCTTGGTCCGAGAGCGCGCCTTGGTCCGAGAGCGCGCCTTGGTCCGAGAGCGCGCCTTGGTCCGAGAGCGCGCCTTGGTCCGAGAGCGCGCCTTGGTCCGAGAGCGCGCCTTGGTCCGAGAGCGCGCCTTGGTCCGAGAGCGCGCCTTGGTCCGAGAGCGCGCCTTGGTCCGAGAGCGCGCCTTGGTCCGAGAGCGCGCCTTGGTCCGAGAGCGCGCCTTGGTCCGAGAGCGCGCCTTGGTCCGAGAGCGCGCCTTGGTCCGAGAGCGCGCCTTGGTCCGAGAGCGCGCCTTGGTCCGAGAGCGCGCCTTGGTCCGGGAGCGCGCCTTGGTCCGGGAGCGCGCCTTGGTCCGGGAGCGCGCCTTGGTCCGGGAGCGCGCCTTGGTCCGGGAGCGCGCCTTGGTCCGGGAGCGCGCCTTGGTCCGGGAGCGCGCCTTGGTCCGGGAGCGCGCCTTGGTCCGGGAGCGCGCCTTGGTCCGAGAGCGCGCCTTGGTCCGAGAGCGCGCCTTGGTCCGAGAGCGCGCCTTGGTCCGAGAGCGCGCCTTGGTCCGAGAGCGCGCCTTGGTCCGAGAGCGCGCCTTGGTCCGAGAGCGCGCCTTGGTCCGAGAGCGCGCCTTGGTCCGAGAGCGCGCCTTGGTCCGAGAGCGCGCCTTGGTCCGAGAGCGCGCCTTGGTCCGAGAGCGCGCCTTGGTCCGAGAGCGCGCCTTGGTCCGAGAGCGCGCCTTGGTCCGAGAGCGCGCCTTGGTCCGAGAGCGCGCCTTGGTCCGAGAGCGCGCCTGTGTCCGAGAGCGCGCCTGTGTCCGAGAGCGCGCCTGTGTCCGAGAGCGCGCCTTGGTCCGAGAGCGCGCCTGTGTCCGAGAGCGCGCTTGTGTCCGAGAGCGCGCCTTGGTCCGAGAGCGCGCCTTGGTCCGAGAGCGCGCCTTGGTCCGAGAGCGCGCCTTGGTCCGAGAGCGCGCCTTGGTCCGAGAGCGCGCCTTGGTCCGAGAGCGCGCCTTGGTCCGAGAGCGCGCCTTGGTCCGAGAGCGCGCCTTGGTCCGAGAGCGCGCCTTGGTCCGAGAGCGCGCCTGTGTCCGAGAGCGCGCCTGTGTCCGAGAGCGCGCCTGTGTCCGAGAGCGCGCCTGTGTCCGAGAGCGCGCCTGTGTCCGAGAGCGCGCCTGTGTCCGAGAGCGCGCCTTGGTCCGAGAGCGCGCCTGTGTCCGAGAGCGCGCCTGTGTCCGAGAGCGCGCCTTGGTCCGAGAGCGCGCCTTGGTCCGAGAGCGCGCCTTGGTCCGAGAGCGCGCCTTGGTCCGAGAGCGCGCCTTGGTCCGGGAGCGCGCCTTGGTCCGAGAGCGCGCCTTGGTCCGAGAGCGCGCCTTGGTCCGAGAGCGCGCCTTGGTCCGGGAGCGCGCCTTGGTCCGGGAGCGCGCCTTGGTCCGGGAGCGCGCCTTGGTCCGGGAGCGCGCCTTGGTCCGGGAGCGCGCCTTGGTCCGGGAGCGCGCCTTGGTCCGAGAGCGCGCCTTGGTCCGAGAGCGCGCCTTGGTCCGAGAGCGCGCCTTGGTCCGAGAGCGCGCCTTGGTCCGAGAGCGCGCCTTGGTCCGAGAGCGCGCCTTGGTCCGAGAGCGCGCCTTGGTCCGAGGGCGCGCCTTGGTCCGAGGGCGCGCCTTGGTCCGAGGGCGCGCCTTGGTCCGAGGGCGTGCCTTGGTCCGAGAGCGCGCCTTGGTCCGAGAGCGCGCCTTGGTCCGAGAGCGCGCCTTGGTCCGAGAGCGCGCCTTGGTCCGAGAGCGCGCCTTGGTCCGAGAGCGCGCCTTGGTCCGAGTGCGCGCCTTGGTCCGGGAGCGCGCCTTGGTCCGGGAGCGCGCCTTGGTCCGGGAGCGCGCCTTGGTCCGGGAGCGCGCCTTGGTCCGGGAGCGCGCCTTGGTCCGAGAGCGCGCCTTGGTCCGAGAGCGCGCCTTGGTCCGAGAGCGCGCCTTGGTCCGAGAGCGCGCCTTGGTCCGAGAGCGCGCCTTGGTCCGAGAGCGCGCCTTGGTCCGAGAGCGCGCCTTGGTCCGGGAGCGCGCCTTGGTCCGGGAGCGCGCCTTGGTCCGGGAGCGCGCCTTGGTCCGAGAGCGCGCCTTGGTCCGAGAGCGCGCCTTGGTCCGAGAGCGCGCCT
Source organism: Closterium sp. Naga37s-1 (assembly GCA_947471745.1). Lineage (NCBI taxonomy): Eukaryota > Viridiplantae > Streptophyta > Zygnematophyceae > Desmidiales > Closteriaceae > Closterium > Closterium sp. Naga37s-1. Next base: position 358,431 of record CANJKZ010000947.1, on the reverse strand, counting down.
TGGTCCGAGAGCGCGCCTTGGTCCGAGAGCGCGCCTTGGTCCGAGAGCGCGCCTTGGTCCGAGAGCGCGCCTTGGTCCGGGAGCGCGCCTTGGTCCGGGAGCGCGCCTTGGTCCGGGAGCGCGCCTTGGTCCGGGAGCGCGCCTTGGTCCGGGAGCGCGCCTTGGTCCGGGAGCGCGCCTTGGTCCGAGAGCGCGCCTTGGTCCGAGAGCGCGCCTTGGTCCGAGAGCGCGCCTTGGTCCGAGAGCGCGCCTTGGTCCGAGAGCGCGCCTTGGTCCGAGAGCGCGCCTTGGTCCGAGAGCGCGCCTTGGTCCGAGAGCGCGCCTTGGTCCGAGAGCGCGCCTTGGTCCGAGAGCGCGCCTTGGTCCGAGAGCGCGCCTTGGTCCGAGAGCGCGCCTTGGTCCGAGAGCGCGCCTTGGTCCGAGAGCGCGCCTTGGTCCGAGAGCGCGCCTTGGTCCGGGAGCGCGCCTTGGTCCGAGAGCGCGCCTTGGTCCGGGAGCGCGCCTTGGTCCGGGAGCGCGCCTTGGTCCGGGAGCGCGCCTTGGTCCGAGAGCGCGCCTTGGTCCGGGAGCGCGCCTTGGTCCGGGAGCGCGCCTTGGTCCGGGAGCGCGCCTTGGTCCGGGAGCGCGCCTTGGTCCGGGAGCGCGCCTTGGTCCGGGAGCGCGCCTTGGTCCGGGAGCGCGCCTTGGTCCGGGAGCGCGCCTTGGTCCGGGAGCGCGCCTTGGTCCGGGAGCGCGCCTTGGTCCGGGAGCGCGCCTTGGTCCGGGAGCGCGCCTTGGTCCGGGAGCGCGCCTTGGTCCGGGAGCGCGCCTTGGTCCGGGAGCGCGCCTTGGTCCGGGAGCGCGCCTTGGTCCGGGAGCGCGCCTTGGTCCGGGAGCGCGCCTTGGTCCGGGAGCGCGCCTTGGTCCGGGAGCGCGCCTTGGTCCGGGAGCGCGCCTTGGTCCGGGAGCGCGCCTTGGTCCGGGAGCGCGCCTTGGTCCGGGAGCGCGCCTTGGTCCGGGAGCGCGCCTTGGTCCGGGAGCGCGCCTTGGAGCGCGCCTTGGTCCGGGAGCGCGCCTTGGTCCGGGAGCGCGCCTTGGTCCGGGAGCGCGCCTTGGTCCGGGAGCGCGCCTTGGTCCGGGAGCGCGCCTTGGTCCGGGAGCGCGCCTTGGTCCGGGAGCGCGCCTTGGTCCGGGAGCGCGCCTTGGTCCGGGAGCGCGCCTTGGTCCGGGAGCGCGCCTTGGTCCGGGAGCGCGCCTTGGTCCGGGAGCGCGCCTTGGTCCGGGAGCGCGCCTTGGTCCGGGAGCGCGCCTTGGTCCGGGAGCGCGCCTTGGTCCGCGCGCGCGCCTTGGTCCGCGCACGCGCCTTGGTCCGAGCGCGCGCCTTGGTCCGCGCGCGCGACCTGGTTTGCGGGCGCGCCCTGGTCCGAGCGCGCGCCCTGGTCCGCGCGCGCGCCCTGGTCCGCGCGCGCGCCCTGGTCCGCGCGCGCGCCCTGGTCCGCGCGCGCGCCCTGGTCTCACAGTTGAGTGGGGAGGGGTCCGGGTGCTAATGCGGGTGAATGAAGGTTCATGGGAAGGCGCGGCAAGGCAGCAGGCACGACTGCAGAGAGTGAAGCCACCATGCAAATGGTGCCTTTTTCCTGCTAGGGCTCTGCCACGAGTGCTTTACTCGTCCGCCCTTTTGTAACTCTCCTTTCTGCTGTCCCTCTCTCTGTGCCTTCCACATTAATGCTTCCCCCTTTCTGCTTTCCCCCTGTCAGCTTTCCCCTTTTCTGCCTTCCCCCTATCTGCTTTCCCCGTTTCGCTCTCCCCATTTTTACTTTCTTCCTTTCTGCCTTCCCATTCCTGCTTCCCCCCTCTTGTCTCCGCACTGTGACTATACCAGGAGTGATTAATCTGGCTGACTTGACAGTGTGCACTGACGGCCAACCTCTGTCCTCCTCCCCTTCCCCTCTATGTCACCCGCACTGTGACTATACCAGGAGTGATTGATCTGGTGGCTGACTTCACAGTGTGCACAGAGGGCCAACCACTCTCCCCAGAAGCCGCAACCATTTTGGTACGCCTTCCAATCCCACACCACCATTTTGGTACGCCTTCCAATCCCACACCACCATTTTGGTACGCCTTCCTATCCCACACCACCATTCCCTGCTCATTTCCGTCCCAAGGCTCATTTTACCTTCCAATGACCCCGCTTGCTATCGAGTTGGAGTTTGACTGGAATTTATGTAATCCATTCCTGTTATTGCTTCCTTGCAATCTCACACTTCGATGCATGCCAACAATGCCCTGCCTGGTAGTCACCCTCCTTGCAATTTGTCTCCTGCTATCTTGCCTTATCTTTTCTGTCCCCTTTCCCCCTACCCGTCCCCCTCTTCCTTTCTCTGCTGGTTAAGCGGTTACTGGGAGAAAAAATGGCAGTCTTTCGGCTGCATCTGCTGGCGCACTGGACGGTACGCTCCTGTTCATGTCAACTTGTCTCCTGTTCTCACCTTATGTTTCCATCCCTATCCCTCCTTCCGTTATCTGCTTGTCCAGCGGTTATTGGGAGAAAAGATGGCAGTCTTTCGGCTGCATCTGCTGGCGCGCTGGACGGACGGCTCCTTGGAGCTGCTGCCAGCTGGCGTGGAGGCAGCCAAGGCGGGCAGTGGGAAGGGCAGCAAGGGAGGGTTTGTGGAGGGGTTTGTGGAGTCTGATGAGGAGGGGAGTGAGGAAGAGGAAGGGGAGGAGGAAGGGGGTGGTGAGGAAGAGGCTGCTGCTTAGTGGTTAATGTATGTATTATGGTGGCACCAAAAATGCTTGTTATCACAAGGTAGTTCAGGTGTTCTCATGTGAAAATCTTGAAACATGAATATGCTGAGTGTCCTTTTCTTTATAAACAAGCATCCTTTCTGTGCAAATGCATGTACTTAGAACCTAATTCTTCGCGGAATTCCCTGTGGACGTCAATTCTTCCAAGCAGCCCTAAACACAAATCGAGCCGTCAAATTGAATCGCTTGGTTTCGTTCCCCCAACGCTCGCCTTCGATCATACGCTCGAGTATTTCCCTTGAACGACACGGATAACGACTTTTGACATGACGACACACAGCACAGACTGACAGTAGACTGCAGGCCTGCAGAACCAGCCAGCCACTATCCTACCCTACCCTTGCACCTTCACTGGGTTGCTTCTGGTCCACGCGTCTGCGCCCTGTCACCCGTCCCTCGTGCTGCAACCTCGCGCCTGCTGCCTTCCATACCCCATGGATCCGCCTTTTGCACTCCAGCATCCTTTTAAGGAGGTATGGCGGATCAATGGCAGGCAGCGCAAGCAGGCGCGTCGCAGGATGGAGCCATGAGCGCCGGGAGCAATCCGGCCAGCACAGGTGCCTATGCGCCGTCACACCAGGTGCTGCCGCGGGAACCTTTCACGAAACGTGGTTGCGTTGTATTCAACTGTCCTTTAGATCCTCACTTGATGGTTCCATGCGTCAGCGTGAACCCTCTTGTTTTGTCACTTCCGTGTTTTGGGGATTGAGCTTTTTTTTTAGCAACCATGAACGCTTGCTCTATATCTGGTTCTTAGAGCAACGCAAAAGCAGAAATCCTGAAAAAAAAAAAAAAAAACGCGCTTCGGAAGCCCTCAGGCTGACATGCGTGGTCGCCGTGTTTGCTTCTGTTTCAATCTGACGCATGATGGCGTCAGCAGGGTTGGGATGCGAGCGGAGCGTGGGGTTACCAGCAGCAGCAGCAGCAGCAGCAGCAACAGACGCAGGAGCCTCAGCTTGGCGGTAATGTCTTTCCGCTAAGACTTTCTGATTCTTGATTCCACTTGTAAATCGTTTTCGCCAAGTCTCTCTGATGTGTTGGAATCGTGTTACAATAACGACTTGTTTCCCTTCCATATCTGTCAAGTCGACTCATAAAGATTTGTTTTGCTTCCGTCTCCGTGCGTTATTACCCGCGTCGCTCTAACGTGCATCGCCTTATCCATGGCTCTCTCGATCCGTGTATCAACCCGTTCATGACACTCTTAAACTCATCATGACCCCCTTGAACCGTGCATGGCTCCCTTGAAGCGTTCACGACTCCCTTAAGCCGTTCATGTCTCCCTCGCCCCGTGTATCAGGGGCGGAGCTCGACTGGGCGGCCAAAGCGCGGCTCTGGGCGGAGCAGCGGGCGGCGCAGGAAGCGGCGGACGCAGCGGCGGCGGCAGCGGCGGCGACAGCGGCGGCGGCAACGAATAAAGAAGCAGCAGCTAACGAGGACAAGGAACCGCCGAAGCAGGATTCTGCAGCAGCGGGTGCGGCGGCGGCGGCGCCGGGAACGCAACAGCAGGATGTGGGTGCTGGGGGCGGGGGAGGCGGATACGGGGGGTATGTCGCTGCTGACGGGACGTATGTGGGTGGTGGGTATGGTGGGAGCTCCGGGGCAGAACAACAGCAGCAGCAGCAGCAGCAACAACAAGAGCAGCAGCAGTATTATCAGCAGCATTACCAGCAGTACTACTACCCCCCGGAAATGCACCAGCAGCATCAGCAGCAACAGCAAGAGCAGCAGCAGCAGCAGCAGCAGCAGCAAATGTACATGTACCCACCTCCGCCTCCTTCCCACGGCCCTCCTCTCCCTCCTCACACTCATCCCCCTGATCCCGCGTCGTTCTACCCTCCACATTACCCCGCTCCCCCCATGCAATACCCCCCTCCGCCCCCGGAATACCCCCCTACTGGCCCTGCGGGTACGTACAACGGAGTTTATTCGGGATATGGGGATGCCAATGCGCCTGACGCTGCAGCAGCAGCGGCGGCAGCGGCAGCGGCAGCAGCAGGAGCGGCGGCAGCAGGCGGGTTTCCCCCTCAGCACGAGCAGCACTACCCGCGCCTGCCCCCGCCGCCGCCCGCTCCGCCGCTCCTCTCCGCCCCGCCCCCCGCGCACGCCTCCGCGCTCCCCCCTCCGCCCGGCCCGCCGCCGCAGTACCCCCCACCCGCAACACCAGCAGCAGGGGCAGCAGCAGCAGCAGCAGCGTACGTGCCGCCAGCCAATCAGGCAGCAGACATGTCAGTGCTCTCACCAGCGGTGCTGGCGGCGGCACAGGCGGCAGCAGCGTCTGCAGGAATGTATTTTGATCCGGCCGTTTATGATGTGGGTGGGGGTGGTTCTGTGACTCCCGGTGCTAAACCCAAGAAGGTGAGCTGCTGTCATCTGTTGAGGCCCGTTGATGATTTTTCTCGAATGTCTGGTATTCCCCTCCCCGTTTCCCCCCCCACCCCACCTCCCCCTCAACCCCGCTTACCCTAAACCCCAAATAATTTTTATTGTCCTCTTCCTCGTCCCTCTTTCTGTTCTCGTCTTCTTTCTCTCCCTTTTCCCCGGCCTTCGTATTTCCACCTAAAAAAAATATTCATTCTACCTCTCAAACTCTCTCTCCCTCCGTCTCTCCCTCTCCCCCTATCCCGCTCTCCCTCTCCCTCCCTCTCTCTCCCTCCCTCTAACCCTCTTTCTCCCTCTCTCTCCCTCTCTCCCTCCCTCCCCCCCCCTCCCTCCCCCTCCTCCCCCTCCTCCCTCCCTCGCCCTCTCCCAGTCCCTCCCCTCGTGGCTTGTGGACGAGGTCGTCAAGAAGAAGGCAGCCCTCGCAGCAGCAGCAGGAGCCGCAGACTCACCCGCTAAAGCCCCCTCCAAGGACAAATGGTACAACGATAGGGGCACCCTCGCTGGCACTGGCGGTGCTTCTGGTGGTGCTGCTCGCGGTGGTGGGCGAAGGAGTGTAGAGAGTGATGAGGAGGAGGACGAGGAGGAGGAGACGGAGGTGCAGAGGAGGATGGCGATGAACAACGAGATCAAACGCGTGCTCACAGAAGTGCTGCTCAAGGTGGGTCGCATGCGAGGGGGGTCGCATGCGAGGGGGGTCGCATGCGAGGGGGGTCGCATGCGAGGGGGGTCGCGTTAAAGGCAATAATATCGGGGGCGTCAAGGATGTTGCTGAGTCGCGTGCTGACTTGGCCTCTTTGCCCTCTCTGCCGCCCGTCCCACCCGCTCCCTCTTGTCCCGCGCTTTCCCTCCCATCCCACCCTCTCCCCCTTGTCCCACGCTCTCTCCCTGCCCCAACCATATTCCCCATGCCAACAGGTGACTGACGACAGGGAGAGGCGCATCGCTATTGATGCTCTCAGAGATCTCCGCGCGGAGGACGAGGAGGAGGAGGTGAAATTCAATCCCCCTCTTTCAATTGTTTCCCCTCTCTCCCTGCCAACAGGTGACTGACGACATGGTGAGGCGAATCGCTATTGATGCTCTCAGGGATCCCAGAGAGGAGGAAGAAGAGGAGGCGGATAGAGGAGGAGGGAGTGGAGAGGAGGAGGGGACGGGGAAGAAGGTTAGTGGAGGGAAATGGGTGACAGTGGGTGAAGGGGAGGAGGAAGAGAAGGAAGAGGGGGAGGAGGAGAAAGGGGTTGACGGGGAGAGGGATGGAAACAGGCGTATGGAGGAGGGGAAGGAAGAGGGGAGAGCAGGTGAAGAAACAGGTGAAAAATTAGGTGGGGCAGGTGCGGTTGAGGAAAATAGGAGGGCTGTAGCAGGGGAAGCAGGAGAGGCTGGGGGGAAGGGGGTGGTTGAGACGAGCAAGGCAACGAATGCTGAGAGGAAGAGGAAGAGTAAGAGGAAGAAGAAACGGGCTGGGGGGGGTGGAGGGTTGCTGGTTGGAGGGCTGTTGGGGATTGCTTATGGGAGTGATGAGGATGATGATGATGAGGATGATGATGATGACGATGAGGAGGATGAAGGGGAGGAGGAAGAAGAAGAGGAAGATGAGGAGAAAGAGGAGGAAGAAGAGGAGGATAAAGAAGAGAAGGAGAAGGAAAAGGAGGAGAGTGAGGTGGTAAGGGATGCGAAGGAGAAAGGTGTTGATGGTGGTGAAGGGGGTGGGAGTGCGGTGCAGAGGGATGGAACGGGGAGGGAGGAGGAGGATAAGGCTGGTGCGCTGGAGGAGAGGCGGGAGGGGAAGGATGGGGAAGAGGGGGATGAAGAAGCGAAGATAAGGGGTATGGCAGAGGGAAGGCAGGAGGCAGGGGGACGGGAAGAGGTGCGAAGAGAGGGGGATGATGAGGGGGAGAGGGGGAGGAAGAGAAGCGGGGGTGGGGATGACGGGGTAGTAAAGGGGAAGAAGGCGGAGGAAGGGCGTGGGCGGGCGAGGGGAGAGGAGGAGGGAGGGGAGGAGGAAAACAGGAAGGGAAAGACGAGCAGGAGGAGTGAGGGGAAAGATGATAAGGAGAAGGATGGGGAGAGTGAGGAGAGCGAGGGGAGGAAGAAAAAGAGGAGAGGGGAGCATGATAGGAGGGAGGGAAGTGAGAAGAGGCATAGAGAAGAGAGGGATAGGAAAGCGAAGAGGGAGGATGAGGAAGATAGGGAAGAGAAAGGGAGCAAGCAGAAAAGCCGAGAGACACACGAGTCTCAGGAGAGGAAGAGGGAAAAAGATAAGGACAAAGATAAAGAGAAGGATAGAGGAAAGGACAAAGAGAAGGATGATGAAAAAGAGAAGGAGAAGAGGAGTGCCAAGGGTGAAGAGAGGAGCAAAGACAGGGATGAGAGGAGGGGCAAGGAGAGGGAGAAGGAGAGGAGTGGTGAGAAGGATGGAGAGCGGGAGAAGGAGAGCGACAGGAAGGGGAAGGAGAGGAAGAGGGATGGAGATGAGGAGGGTAGTAGGGATGAAAGCAGGGATGAGGGTGGCCGGAAGGAGAAGAAGGGATCTCAAGTCGAGAAAGAAAAGGAGAAGGAGAAGGAGGAGCGAAGGAACAAGGAGAAGCGCGAGAGGAAAGACAAGTCTGCGGGCAGGAGGAAAGAGGAGAGCAAAGAGAAGAAAGGAGAAGCTGATGATAGTGACGACGACAGGAGTGAAGAGCGGGGAAAAGGAGGCAGGCACGGGCGATCGGAGAGAAAGAAAGAGGCAAGCAGGAAGGGCAGGCATCGCAGCAAGTCGCTCTCACGGTCCCGGTCGTGGTCCCCTCAACCCGAGCGATCTCACAGTGACGGGGACGAGGAGGAGGAGGATCGCAGCAGGTGAGACAGACGACGCATGTGACGATGGGCATAAGGGGGGGACATGGGGGGGTTTGCATATGAGGTGGGCATTGTGGGGAGGGGGTATGTGGGGATGGAGATGTAAGGATGGATGGCATGTGAACGGCCATGCATTATGTGATATATGTCCGCCCGATGATGTTCCCTCAATGATGTTCCGTTTCCTCAAGTTCATTCTTACCCACCCCTTCCATGACTGTCTACCTGTCTTCCCTCTTCTCTCTACGAATCCCAGGCATGGGAAGCGTGGGAGCAAGGACAAGGGGAGGGAGCGCGAGAGAGCAGAGAAGGGCAGCGAGAAGGAGAAGGAGAGCAGGAGAGGGAGGGAGGAGAGGCGGGAGAAGGGCAGCAAGAGGGACAAGGAAAAAAGGAAGGAGAAGGAGGGGGGAAAGGGAGAGGGGCATGGGGAGCAGAGGAGGAGCAGGAGGAGGAGTCGCAGTGTGAGTCGCAGCAGGAGTCGCAGCAGCAGCAGCCGCAGCCCAACCCCCAAGCGACGGTGTGATAATGATTCTTTCGCAGTTAGCCTGTCCCTCTGTTGACTTGCTTGAGCATACACAATATGCCACTCTGTGTGCTCGTACCACCCTCACCCGTGAAATTGTCACCTGCTTTTTATGCAGAAGCATGTGTATGAGTCTGTTCATGTGCATGTGTGTGCATTTGTGAGTGCGCTTGTGTTGTGTGCACACACCTGCTAGTGTGTGCTGCTGCACTGTCTCCGCAGTGCCTCCCCTCCCCCCTCCTCTCACCCTATGTGTCTGTCAGCCCTCGTGGCCGGACCAGTGTCTCCTTCCTGTGCCGCCACCACATTCGCGCAGACCAGCTCACACCTCCCAGCAGTGCAGCTTCCATTTCTCAGCCTAACAACCAACAATCCCCAATGCGTGGTGGCCTGTGGTCGGGTTTCCGGGTTTTCCTCCCCTCTCCCTCCCCCCACTTCTCTCTATGGTTCGGATCCTCTTCTCTGCAGGTATGCCCACTTCCATGCCCTGCCTCCCCTCCCCACCTCATCGCTCTCCTACTCGTCCTTCTTTTCCATCTTGTTCCTGTTGAGTATTCACCGTTTCTTTCATCTGTTTTGATTTGTCGCAACTCACGCATACGAGAGCGTGACTCTGACTCCACGTGTGTTGGCACGCTCACACACCTTGAGCTCACACAGCCACGCATCCCCCCTTTGCCCCCATGCCAGGTACCGGTCTGAGCGATTAGGAGCCAGCGTAGCGTGTGGAGGCACAGGGGTGCGCGTGCGGATCAAGTGCAGAGAGAGAATCTGATCTTGGGATTCTCACAAGGCGGTCTCCCTCTGGGTTTTTGAGCTGCCCCAATGGCACTATTGAGGCGACTCAACAATAGGATCTTAAGTTTCTCACAAGGGGTGCTACGACCGCTGGGCTGAGAGGAGAGCAGAAGGGCAGTGTTCTTTTATGTACCTGAACCAGGAACGGGTCGGAGTTGCCTTGCATCCGTGCTCTTTGGTTAGTGTTGGAATCAGGAGGGCGAAATTAGGGTTTTTGTACTTCACAGCAATTCCCAAGCGCTTTTAGTGGTAAATTCTCTTTCTTCTTGCCTTTTATGGCATGGGGTAGTGTTCCCAGTGTTTGTTCGGCTGGTTTCCACATAAACTGATTATACATGAGACTCAGCAGGGTGTACAAAAATGCATGCAATCTTGCAGCCGGGAAGCTGGGTCAGACAACCTCCAGCTAGGATACAACTTGCAAAGTTGATGCTGCTTAACCTGCAGCAGGCCAAGTCACATGCAGCCATGTGTCAAGAAGTCCATGAAAACCAGATGAAGAAAAGGCAGAAAGAAGAGGAAGAAGAAGCAGGTTGAAGGAGAAAAAGGCAAGGGTCATTGGAGTAAGGACGGGTGAAGGTGTGGGTCTGGGGATGTTAAGCATGTGCGGAAGCAGTGGTAAGTGGAGAGGGGAGTGATGAGGGTTGAGCAGGGGGTGAGGTGAGGGGAGGGGTGAGTTCGGTGGGGGAAGGGGGAGACTTGGGAGGAGGGACAAAGAAAAAGGGAAAGGGAAGGAGGAGGGGGTGAAAGGGGGAAGGAACGTGGGGCAGATGAGGAATGACTGGGGGAGTGGCGAGAGAGATGATGGGTGAGCGGGGAAGGTAGGTGAGGAGTGAGTGGGTAGGAAGATGACGTGTGCGTGAGAGAGGGAATGAGGGTGAGTGCAGGAGGATAGGAGGCTGGAGGGGAAGGGGGGAGGGAGGGAGGGGGGAGTGGGGAGACAGGGTGGAGATGAAGGGTGAACAGGAGAGAGTTCACGGGAGTGAGTGGGGGAGGCTAGAAAGGGGAAAACGGGGGGAAGTCAAGGGGTGAGCGGGGGAAACGGTGGGGGAGATGATGGTTGAATCAAGAGGAGATGAGGAGTGAGTGACGAGGGGATGTAAGTGAGTAGGGACGGAGATGAGAGGTAGTAGGGTGAGAGAGAAGATGAGAGCTGCATGAGGACATGAGGGGAGAGCGTGCGGAGATGGGGGGAGAGAGAGGGGAGACCTGGCGAGAGCTAAGAAAGATGTGCGACGGAAGATAAGGGGGATGGGGGAAACGGGGGAAAGGGAGAGGTTGCACGACATGGAGTGTCCGTGCGTCAGCTCGGAAATCCAATGTTCGCGAGAGCTGTAACATACTCGCCGAAATCCTACGTTCGCGAAACCGTGTAGCATGCTCGTGGACCGCCGCCTCTTGCCAGTCTACTGCCTCCCTTCTATCTTGTGTTCGTTTTAGGTGGCACTGAAAACTATTTATTGACGCTATTAAGTCGCCCGCAAGGCAACGTTTCCATTTCTCCCGTGATCCTTAACTTAGATTTCGTCGGTTCTTACAACTACTGGCTACGGTTCAAAGACATCGAGCGCGCACCGAACGTTGCTTATTTCACTTGGATCTGAGACTAGTACTCGTTCAGATGGAAGCGGCTAACACTGAATCGCGACCGATGACAAGACTGATAGAGGCTACGGCAACAAGATATGCGGCAGGCACGCTAATCGGCGAAATGAACACCAAGAATCGATGAAACCAAGCATTGGAGACGAAGGGGAATGAGCTGGAAGATATGGATGAGGGCAAGAAACACCTCCCAATTCTATTGGCTCGCACGATTTTTTATCGATCACCCCTTGCCATTTTCAGCTGCCCCGATCAAGTTCACACGGAACAAAATGAATCGCGCGAGCACCTGAACCTTCCGTTCACACATCTCAACGCATTCCCGCACTCCACGCAGAATTCCTCGCAAAAGAATCATAGTCGGTCTATACATATAAAATACACGTGCCACGTCAACAACCTCCTATAAAGTTCGTTTCCTGCCCCAGCCCTAACCTTTCCTATCCGATATCAGAGAGTGCCCGTCAAACCACAACCCAGCGATACGCGTCCTCAGCAGATCCGCTTATAACAAACTGCAAACCAACCCACATAACTTTACCACCCTTTGTACTGTGCATGTGAAAATGGTTCACGATGTCGAGTCGCGTTGGGATCAGTTCAAATTCACATTTGGGCCGCAACGAAATTTGAGTCCATTGGAACACACTCTGACATTCTCTAGGCGGAAAGTTGCCTTGGCGGCGCCAGCCACCTTACCACTCCCTCCCAACACAAGGCTCCACCAAATCTTTACCATCCATCTGCGGCAGCAATCATCTCCGCCATCCGTTCACTATTTTGCAAAACCACCTTTGTATTGTAACGGCACCAAAGCACCATAACCAAAGGCCGCGCGCTTGATCGCAACGCACCGCACTCATCAAATATTAGCGGCTGTAATCTACCAACACACGCAATAGCTTTGGGGAGTCCACATGCACTGCACACATTCGGGTCGCCTTGAAAGTCCCCATGGTAAACGTTTCCAAGGCGGGGAATCTCTATGGTGACGGCGGCCATCGCACCATGACACATCACTATGGTATCTTCACCATTCGTTGGTGGTGGCGATAGCCGCATCAACTCTGCACCATCTGTTCATCATGAAGTCGCCTCATGTAACCCGCAAACTAGCCGCACCCCCTCCCGCGTTGTAGCAGCAGCGAACGTCCGCGCCGCGTTGCGCCACGCCTCACCGCCAACGGCTTCTTGAGTCAGAGCAGGAATAACCGATAAACGATATCATACTTTCCGAACCCTCTGGCTGCAACATTTTGAGAGGCGCCGCGCCGCATCCGCATCCGCATCCCGCACCGCACCCAGAAGTTTCCGACCTGGATTATCGTTTCCATCGACACACTCCTCCTTGTTCGATCGTTCCATTCCTTCCATCAGAGGATCTACAAGTTCCTATCGTCAACTTCATTCTCGGGTTTCTACCTTCGCAATCATCTCGTCGGAAGGATTTTTCAGCTCCGTCAAAATCAGCTCCGTCCCAATGAGCTAGTACCTGTGGAGTTCATGCGACGAGCTCCACGAGCAGTCTACTAAGCTACATCATGTAGCCACCCAAGCTAGTGCAAGGGAAAGGCCAAGGCAAGCAGCAGCGCGTCTTAGAGTCCGTGTAGGTTCGTGTAGGCGTTAGAGTTAGCGTAGAGTCTAGAGTCGTGGGTGGGGTGGGTGGGTAGTGAGTCTAGAGAGCTGCTTGCAAGCCTTGGCCGGAACCTTGTACTACGCCCTGTTCTTCGCGGCAAGAACTACATCGTGAGAAACTCCCTACGGCGAGGAACTCCCTCTCAAGATCTCCACTGCAAGACCGCGAAAACCCTGGGAGATCTTCACGGCAAGTTGACCACCGCGATATCTTCACCGCGATTATCATCGGGAAGTGTTCGACTCGAGATCTTCTCAAGACGATCTTCAATGGCGCTTTCCCCGTTGCTGTTGGCGCTTACTCCGGCGCAGATGCTAAGGCGAAGGACGGGATTGTCATCTCCTCCAAGTGGACGTAAGTACCTCTTTTGCAACTTTTGCAACTGTTTTCTCCTTCTTCATCATTTTTGGCTGGATAAGCTCTGACGGATTTCCCTTCTTCCCGCAGGACACCGCCTTGGCGCTTCTCGACCAATCTTTATCGGAAGAATTCAAGCCGAGATCGTCGAATGCCTCGTCAGAAGCGGCCTACTGCTTCGCCTCGGTGCAAAGATGCGCTTCTTCCGTCGCATGGTGGAAATCGCTCCGCCGCAAGGCACTTCGCCAAAGTGGACATCACTGTGACTAAGTCGCCTACTTCTCCGGCAAATCCTTGTCCCTCTCTTCGTAAGTATCGTCAATTTCCAGCTCGTATTTTCTTTTCGATTTACTAATGCTCTCTTTTGCGTTCTCTGTCTTGATGCAGAAGGAGCGGGATGGGGAGCTGACGGCGAGCAAGAGAGTCACACGCGGAAAGCTCTCGCTCTCTTGGTGAGTCTCGTCAATATCAGCTAGATTTTCTTTTCGTTTTACTAATTCTCTCTTTTGTGCTCTCTGTCTTGGTGCAGAAGGAGCGGGATGGGGAGCTGACGGCGAGCAAGGAAGTCACACGCGGAAAGCTCTCGCTCTCTCGGTGAGTCTCGTCAATTTCAGCTAGATTTTCATTTCGTTTTACTATTTCTCTCTTTTGTGCTCTCTGTCTAGGTGCAGAAGGAGCGGGATGGGGAGCTGACGGCGAGCAAGGGATTCACACGCGGAAAGCTCTCGCTCTCTTGGTGAGTCTCGTCAATTTCAGCTAGATTTTCTTTTCGTTTTACTAATTCTCTCTTTTGTGCTCTCTGTCTTGGTGCAGAAGGAGCGGGATGCGGAGCTGACGGCGCGCAAGGGATTCACACGCGGAAAGCTCTCGCTCTCTCGGTGAGTCTCGTCAATTTCAGCTAGATTTTCTTTTCGTTTTACTAATTATCTCTTTTGTGCTCTCTGTCTTGGTGCAGAAGGAGCGGGATGCGGAGCTGACGGCGAGCAAGGGAGTCACACGCGGAAAGCTCTCGCTCTCTCGGTGAGTCTCGTCAATTTCAGCTAGATTTTCTTTTCGATTTACTAATTATCTCTTTTGTGCTCTCTGTCTTGGTGCAGAAGGAGCGGGATGCGGAGCTGACGGCGAGCAAGGGAGTCACACGCGGAAAGCTCTCGCTCTCTCGGTGAGTCTCGTCAATTTCAGCTAGATTTTCTTTTCGTTTTACTAATTCTCTCTTTTGTGCTCTCTGTCTTGGTGCAGAAGGAGCGGGATGCGGAGCTGACGGCGCGCAAGGGATTCACACGCGGAAAGCTCTCGCTCTCGCGGTGAGTCTCGTCAATTTCAGCTAGATTTTCTTTTCGTTTTACTAATTCTCTCTTTTGTGCTCTCTGTCTTGGTGCAGAAGGAGCGGGATGCGGAGCTGACGGCGAGCAAGGGAGTCACACGCGGAAAGCTCTCGCTCTCTCGGTGAGTCTCGTCAATTTCAGCTAGATTTTCTTTTCGTTTTACTAATTCTCTCTTTTGTGCTCTCTGTCTTGGTGCAGAAGGAGCGGGATGCGGAGCTGACGGCGCGCAAGGGATTCACACGCGGAAAGCTCTCGCTCTCGCGGTGAGTCTCGTCAATTTCAGCTAGATTTTCTTTTCGTTTTACTAATTATCTCTTTTGTGCTCTCTGTCTTGGTGCAGAAGGAGCGGGATGCGGAGCTGACGGCGAGCAAGGGAGTCACACGCGGAAAGCTCTCGCTCTCGCGGTGAGTCTCGTCGACTTCAGCTAGATTTTCTTTTCGTTTTACTAATTATCTCTTTTGTGCTCTCTGTCTTGGTGCAGAAGGAGCGGGATGCGGAGCTGACTCCGCGCAAGGGAGTCACACGGCGCGGAGAGCTCTTGGTGAGTCTCGTGAATTTCAGCTACCAGTAGTATTTCGTTTACGATTCACTAACTTTCTGTTTGTGTGTTTTGTATCTTAGTGCAGAAGGAGCGCGATGGGGAGCGTCAAGAGAGGTCAAGAAGAAAAGAACGCTCTCCCTATCCTGGTAAGCACAGTCCGATTTCATTCGCTCTTTCTCTTTTTCGAGATTTCTAACTTCGAGTTTCGTTGTTTTGGTGATGCAGGAGGAGGAGGAGAAGCACGCGGCAACACCATCAAGGGAGCTCAAGAAGAGAACGCTCTCCTTCTCCTGGTAAGCACTGTCAACATTCGTTCGTTTCTTCTTTTTTCAAAATATCTAACTTCGAGTTTCGTGCCTTCTGTGAAGCAGGAGCGGGAGGAGGTGGAGCAGCACGCGGCGACAGCGGGAGGAAGAAGAAACGCTCCCTGGTAAGCACGGTCCACTTTCGTTTGTTTCTTCTTTTTTCGAGATTTCTAACTTCGAGTTTCGTGCCTTTCGTGAAGCAGGAGCGAGAGGAGGAGGAGCGTGTGGTAACAGCGTGAAGAAAAACGTTCTGCTCCTCCTGGTAAGCACGGTCCGCTTTCGTTTGTTTCTTCCTTTTTCGTGAATTCTAACTTCGAGTTTCGTGCCTTTCGCGACGCAGGAGCGCATGGGGGACGAGCTCGGGCAACAGCTGGAGTGGGCGGGGGAGGTACCACGCGGCGAGCTCCCTCTCTTGGAGCAACCAGCCGTGTAAGTGGGTTTGGGCCCTGGGTCTCTGGGTGGTTAGGCCCACGTTAGGAGCGGTAGTCAGATCGTTAGGAGCGGTAGTCAGATCGTTAGGCTCGAATTAGGCTTAGCTAGGGGACGAATTAGCCTTAGCTAGGCTCGGATCTGGATTACGACCTATTCTGGACCTAGGCTCGAATTAGCTAGGACGTTAGGTTCGGACGGTTAGGTGTGGTTAAGCATGGTTAGGTTCGGTTGAGATTGTCTTCGATCTTCCCTCCCTTCCTCTCGAGGTGTTACATTTTGCTGCCCTGTATATAATCTTAACCGTCCCCCCTCCTTTCTGCCCTGTAAATAAGTTCCCTCCCTCCCAAACAGACCCCGAACGAATGACCAAGAACCAAGAACCAAGAAAGGCGAGAAGCTGTGGATCTGCACTGCTCATGCGGCGGTTGACACTTAGGGATCCTAGGGATCTTAGTAAGCACTTGTATTTCTGTAATCAGTTCTATATGTAACTCTGTTCTAGGGTGACTTTTCATAATAGACAAATAATCGAGGAAGTAAAACGAAATCATACCTTTTGCTCATGCTGTGCAGAAAACCAATCCTGGCAGAGTTCAGGCAGCCATAGAACCACGCCACACTGCACGTACACCAGACCATATATACGGAATAAGGGTAATTCCTACCTCGTGTCAGACACGAAATGGAGGTTTGGATGGAGGTTCGGAAGACACGAAGTGGCCAACTTCGGGTCTTCCGAACATTGATTTGCCAGAGTTCCAAACCACTTCGGGTCTTCCGCAACTTCACTTCGTGTCTGACCTCATGTCAGACACGAGCCAAGAATGCACCCTAAAGCTATACTACAGCAGCGACCTGTGACAGATTCCTTCCGCATCGTACGCTTGTCGCAGCGTCCATGTTAGTCGCGAAAGTTATTGTCAGCTTTGGGATCATCGCTACTTATACTACGCTAATCAAAATACGGTCGCGATTACTTCGCGACCACACGGCGAGCTGAATTCGTTGACGAGTAACGGACTCTCCAATCTTCCTGTTCACACCGCTCGTGAACTCTGGCGACGCGAAGGCTGAGAATCTTATCGCTATGCTTTATTTTGTCCCTTTTTGTGACCTGAGTTATCATCGCAGTACGCTTCTTAATGTGCTTAGAAGACCTCTGACTTAGAGCAATGATGTGTGAAGCTGGCTAAGAGTAGAAGGAATGTGCCTTCGGAATGCGTTTAGGGTTGAGGAGGTGGGCATGAGCGTATGCCTTTATTGCTGCCTGTGGGAGTCATCCCCTGCGTCCGTCACTTTTTGCCGTTTCACAAATCCTAGCCTCACTTCCCGTCCCACGAACCTGTGTTTTGCTGTTTCGATCGAACCCACCATTACTGCTTTGCCGCGCCAGTCTCTAATCTGTACTGTCTTCTGCGATTCTCTTCTGCTTTTTGTCCCGAAACAAATCTCATGATGGCGAGGCAAGTTTCCATATTTTTACTTCGTGAATTTATATTTTCCTACATGCGACATAGTCCCGTCTGGCGAGCCATCGCCTAAACTGTCGGGGAGAAAGAAGGACACGTTTGCGCAGGCGGGAAGGCGTAAGGTATGTGGTCGCGTTCGCATGGCTTTAGTGTAGCGTACGCATCATTCAAGTAAATTTTGATGTTTCTGTTTTTAGGCTTGTTCCCGAACATTTTTATCTTCTTGCATATTAACGTGGCTTGTCTGTCACAGTTTTCCGGCATTCCGCCTTCCCTTTCATGCCCTCCTGTCGTCCCGCATCCTCCACTCACCCCATTTCGCTCTCCCGTTCACACCGCCTTCGTTTCCCAAATCTCGACGCATCTTGAGGAGTTCTGGCAGCGAAAATGAGCCGCTGTGGCGTGTACAGGGGCAGGAGCCAGTGGTATGCAGCAAGAACACGGGACACACGATCAGGTGTGCAGACAGGCAACCGTTTCCAGGCGTGTAGGCATCAGCACACGAACAAGTAGGACATTGGGCCTGCAGAAAAATCATGCGATGGGTGCTGGAGTGCCAGAGATAGAGCAACGCAGGAGAACGTAGTGCTTGAGAGGAGCAGTAGTGCTGCAACCAGTGCTAGCAGCAGCAGATTTGATTGATCACGACGACTCGTATGACTGGCCTTTCCTGGTAACGGGATTGTTGTGAGCACTTCTGCAGCAGATTCCTCTGAAGGCGAGGCAGGTTGTGTTCGGATTGCTGGGACAGCCTCGTTTTCAGTTAAGAAGAGCGGTTCTATGCTAGTGTGGCTACAGGCACTGGTAAAATGCTGGCCGTATTGTGGAGCTCAAGTGGCAAGGGAACTGTTCTGTTCTGCAAGCACGTTCTTGGTACATCCACTCGTTCGCACGTGCTCGCACAATTGACGTTGGCATTTCCATCCTGCATGCTTTCGAAACGAACCAACCACATTGCTTCAGCTACCACACACGCTTGCTTTTTGTCAACCACACTTCATACACCACTTCCAAAATCTGTGCTACCCTAACCATCTTCCCAATTTCAGGTTCAAACTTCGGTGGGACGATATTGACAGCACCCACTCCGGTAACATCTACGAGCGGTGGATGATGGACCGGCCTCCCCCAAAGCATTCTTGGAGCGACTCCAAGTGTGGTAACAGGGTTGTTCTTATGGGGGATGCCGCACATGCCATGCACCCAGAACTAGGCCAAAGGGCTCAGACTGCCATTGAGGATGCTCACCAGTTGTCCCTACGCCTTGCTGATATTAAGGATGTTCTTGCCGGACCTGCTTCCGTGGCTGCTGCAGTTCGGGAGTACGAGGATCGGCGGATCGATAGGTGCGTGAGAATCCATGCATACACCACTGCAACGCATGGGTTTGAAGAGGAGGCGAAACTTGTGAAAGCGCTTTCTCCTCCTGAGAAAAGGAAGTTGTTTCTGGAGTTTCAGAAGTGGATCCTTGCATTGCATACCCAGACAAGATTGAAGTTGACCCTGAATCCACCTAGGTACTTCTACTTCAAGTGATCCTTCAACTGCTCACCCGGTACACGACACAAGATAATTGTGACCCTGATGCATGTGATTCAGTTGGGCTCTGGAAGGATCGTGGTGATTCAGTTGGTGCTGAAGCTGTTAGGAAAAGTGACTAGTTACATTAGTGGCCAAGGATCACAGTGTGCTTGGTAAAGAGTGCCTCAGAAGAAGCTACTTGTAGTACCTACGGGAAGCAATCATTCGCCTATTTTGCACGACTGCTCCACTGCATTGGCCTTTCCAGAAATTTGTATTGAATCATGGCTGTGATTTAAAGCGACGGTGCACATTTGCCACCCGAAACCCTGGCGAACTGTTACTGCGGATGAAAAGTGTCTGCACGAAATCCTGGCTTTCGCCAGCCAACATTTTCGCGCTGGCAAGCCTGGTACAAAACAAAAACTTCTGAACTCAACCCTGCCAAATGTGCACCGTCGCTTTAAAACCAGGGTGCACATTCAACGCGGTTCGGCTTGAGATGTTGGGAAGGGGGTTTGGAGAAAAACAGTGATTGGCTCACGAGGGGCGACAAAAAAATGATTCCGCTAGAGCTTCGGGCATTTCGTAGGTGGCGGGAGGGGGTGAAATGGCGGGAGTGGGTGAAACCGAATGGCGGGAGGGATGAAACAGATTGGCGGGAGGGTGGGGAAACGAAATTGCGGGGGAGGGGGGAATCAAAATTGCGGGGGAGGGGGGAAACGAATTTCGACGGGGAGGGGGAAATGAAATTGCGGGGGCGAGGGGAAACGAATTTCGACTTGAAGGGGTTGAAAGCACACCTCGTAACCCACTCAGTCAAGGGATAACCTTTGATGCACATTCAGCTGAATGTGCACCCCGGTTTTAAGTGTAGCATCTGAATGAACATCACCAAAGCCTCTGCTTGTGCTCTCCTTTCAACCCGGGCTGACTGTGATTTATAGCACGTGGGACTATTTGTACAAGCTACGAATCGGGGATTCGGGGCTACCAGCTTAGCTTCTTGCTTCCAGCCATTTCACTGAAACAAGAGAAGAAACGATGGAGAGCGAACATATCGCGATTCTCTTACCGCCGAAACCGGAAGCCGGAACTTACTACATGCTCGATTGTCAAGCCCGAGCTCCTCTGACTGCTGCAGCAGACAACCAGCTCGCGGCGTCGCACCGATTCACTCCGCGATTTCTCGTGGGGCGAGTGCTGGGCGAAGGAGCGTACGGCGTAGTGGAGATTTGCCACGAGAGGCGCTCTCGGAACTCGCCACGTGGCAGCCCGAAGGTACACCTGTCTCCTTCTTCCGCAGCACCCGGTCAGGAGTGCGCGAAGACCACAATTTGCCGTTTCGATAATGGCGACGTCCACGCAGACGAAAGTGGCGACGTTGGCGAAGCTTTCGCTTGCAAGACCGTGGAACGATCGGGAAACAGCGAGGAGGCGTGGAAGGCGAAAGCGACAGCTCTAAGAAGAGAAGGCAAAGTCATGCGACACCTAGGGAAACACCCGAATATCGTGGAATTGAAAGGCGTGTACGACAGCAACGACCGCGTGCGACTGGTGATGGAGCTGTGCGAAAGTGGCGACTTGCTCTCCCTGCTGTTGAGCAAGACAAAGAATCTCAATAAATCCGTGGAACAGCAGCAGAAGCCGAGACGCCGGACATCTGAGTCGTCTTGGCCGTCACTGAAGAAACTATCTTCGTTCTGCAGATCAAGCTCTAGAAACAGAACTGGTGAACGACCAACTGGTTTTCCTGAACACCTGGCGGCTGGCATCTTTTGGCAGCTAGTGACAGCCGTGCAGCATTGCCACTCGCAGCGAGTTGTCCATCGCGACATCAAGCTGGAAAACGTGCTGCTGACGTCAGCTTCTCCGGCTTCCAAGCCCTCCGGAACAGACACGTGTCCTTTTACAGTGAAGCTGGCGGATTTCGGCACAGCAACTATCCTCAAACCCGGCATAGATTTTACGATGGGAAATGTCGGGAGCGCTGCATATAAAGCACCTGAAGTCTCTCAAGACAGCTATCACGGCACCCCGGCTGATGTTTACAGCCTCGGGGTTGTCCTGTATGCGCTCCTAACCTCCACATTCCCGATTTCCAATGCAAGCAAAGGCACGGTGACACACGGGAATCCACAAGACTTCATTGATAATGAGTTGACAGTGCATCTTTCATCAGGTGTCAAGCAGCTGATTGCTGCAATGCTTGCCGTGGATCCCGCGAAAAGACCCACATGTTCACAGGTGCTGGAGCATCCATGGGTGCTTACGGGCAGAGGAGGTTGCTGGTGATGTATACAAAGCAATTCTGTTGCTTGCAGGCATACAGCAGCTGGATTGCTTGGTGAAGGTTCAACTGTGAAAGTCGTATGATAGTCTGCATCACCAGGATTATCTTGCCCCTGCTGCAATGTATGGTCCAAAAATCTGCAATGTCTGATCGTTCTGGGAGATTACTGAGGACCCATATTGAGGACTAACTGTAGACTTCAGGAGGACTGTCAGTAACTAGCCGATGTTTTCATGATGCTGTTTATGAAGAACCCAGTAATCCCAGTTCTACTGGGTGGAGCAGACACAACTAGGGACGAAACAGAACAATCTGGTTGTAAGGTATGTTTCTTCGTCCAAGGTTGGTAAGGGCTCACCTTGGTACTCCAAAGAGCTTGCCCAGTTGATACTATATTTCATCAGAGAGATCCCAACTAGGGCACCTGGCATGCTGAACCCACCTAGCTGTCCATGCACGAATCATTTGCCCTACAAGCAAACAATAATCCCAGACAAAGAAAAAGAGCAAGCGAACCATACAGCACGCCTCCAGCTCGAGTGGTGCGCCCTAACGGTTTTCACACCCCAAGCTGTTCATACATGAATGCCTATTGACAAACAGCAGATACCGCTGGAACTCTTGCAGAAAGCCGTGTAGACTGTAAACTACGGTTGTACATTTCTAAGGTATCTTGGGAATGGATGCTCCGTGGTCAATACTCCATTGACGGCAATTTCCCTCCTTTAGCCAAAATCTTGCGTTCCAGCTGGAAGGACATGAAGAGAGGTGGAGGTTGAGCAGGCACAGTACAAGCACAACGTTCATGAAAGGCTCGAGTGATACTAAACAATGGGGAATAATAGTGATGGAATGGATTGAAACTGAGCAGCAGCAAGATAAGGAGAAAAGAGGTGTGACAACGATAGCGCACATGACAGTAATTGGGGAACACAAGACGTGAGGAGACGAGATCAGGTCCATTTGGAACAACTGGACACCTTATTACACCCCCCATCAATCCAGTGCACAAAAGGGCCACAGTAGCACAGTTCACCTTCCCCCCTCGCCCCCCCACTCTCCCTCCCCTTCTCCTCAATAAGTTACGACTGGATGTATGCATGAGTATTTCGCCCCCCCCAAAAAAGGATAGCACATATGGAAGATTCATGATGGGATGACGAGTGCTGAGGACGGTTAAACAAAACACGCAGCTGAGAGGGGGGCACTAAGAAGGGACTTCAAGAGTAACAAGAGGGCGTACGGATGAAAACAAAAGACAGACATGAGATGCGTGCACCTTGGTAACAAGACTGGCATGTGCAGAATACCATACAGACACGAGACAGCAGCATGCAAAGTGAGACTACACTGCAGCCCCTGGAACAGGCACGTTACTGTGTAAATTGGTTCCCTGCACTTCGTGCACCCCTCACACACAACCGCAGTTTGCACGCCTTGACCGAACACAAGACACCCATGGCAGTTCAGTTCATGACTTCTTCATGTAAACAAGGAAACAGACGAGGGGCAAGCGCAGCTGGCGCTATGTCTACGACAATGCAGACAAGAGGGCACTGAAGGGCCATGATCAATGGATATAAGTGACGGGAACATGAGAAGACTTACCGACATCATGAGCTCCAGCTTATCCTTCACAAGATTGAATTCGTCCTTGATCTTGTCTAGCGAGCTCAAGCACCTGCATCATAAAGTCGACGATGTGACGGAATTATTGTCATCCGTGACGTTTAATCCTTATGCAGCCCCAAACGAAACTACCCCAGATAATACATACTTCGCGCGGTTTCCTTCGTCGCAATACCCTCTCATCTTGATGCATAATGCCTTCACTCGTTGTGCCCCAATGCTGCTCACGGACCAGATCTCATTATTACGCCATGAAATCACGGCAGAACTTTAGGGCAAAAACGGGCGTAACAACTTACCTTGAACTACTACCCTTGAACTGGTGAACATGTGCATCCACTTTCTTGAAGTCAATTGGATCTTCGTTGCTGCGATTACAGGCGGGTTTAAAATGACAGAAATTTCTTGCCGATAAGTCTAGTTGGCACGTCGAAGTTATTCCAGTAGGGAAAAAAAACCTGTTTGCGCATGCTGAAAGGAAGAGGACGGCTTTTCACTCACACTTCTTGAGTGAGGTCGTCAAGCAGCTTTACGGAGTCTTCAAAAAACAGGCCGATGACCTCTCCGACGAACTCCGGATTGCTCTCGTCTTGCAATTGCTGAAGTTGGGTAAACTGATCATCGAGTATACCCTGGATGCATCAAAACATTGTGAGGAAAACACAAAAATGGCACTTGCTATACTACTGAGCGTCGAGTCGCTTGCGATGAATGATTATTCCAAACCGAAGGAACTCAAAACGCTGAAAAACTCGCCATTAAATACACCCTCTTTTGTGCGCTCGCCTGGGAGCAAACCCTAGTCAACATTCATGGTCAGTGACACAAAGCCGTAAACAAATATGCTGTCTATCTTACCTCAGCAAACATGCTGTCTGTAAGCTCTGTCAACTGCTTCGTTAATTTGGCGATTTCATCTTCCTTCGATGCCTTTTTGCTTCTGCGATACATGGTCGAAACCCTACAGCACCAACTACAACAAGCTCCCACCGATCAACTCCTCCCTAACTCGCGATGCAAAATGCAGCCTTCTATTCAACGTAATCCACAGCCTAATGACGAAGTCTTCCTTTTCTAAGTTACGGATGTGCATGTGCTGATGTCGAGCTGCAATGATAGTGTCAAAGTTCAGAGAACATCCGCCATTGATGAGAGGTAGGTGACTAGAAAGCAACCAGCAGTTTTCGCGGAGTGGGGGAGAAGCGGAGTGAAGGATGATGCGCAGGACCAACATGAGTACCTCAGGGATGCCACGCTGGACTTTGCGAAGGTATGTTACCACGAGACGAACTAGCCTCTCAAATTTGCTCCGAGTTTCCTCCGCGCACGCAACGTTTGCAGGAGTTCACCATCGGCCCAAGTTGGACTGCTCTGATGCACCTCAGCCGCACATTCATCGATACATAAGTTCCGTTTTAGAACATTATGCTGGTACAGTAATGCTGTATGTTTGTTAGTAGGGACAAACAAATCATTGAACCTTTCACTGGCCTGCCATAAAGAATTTTCAAATCATCTATATGCAACCACACCTAGCTTAACTGTTGGGAACGACTGACACTAGAAAACGCATCAAACACAGCCGGTGATCAATGCAGTCCACTGTGCGGAACCAACCATACTAACCGGATGCTCCACCACTCCTATCAGCTCCTCCAGTTCCTGGCTTTCTTCTTCGTCTTTCCTTGAACTTCGCCCATAACCATGTACCGATCAAATAGGCACCTAAAACATAAACCTGTGCAGGCCACCCAACGAGAGATGCATGAAATGAAACTACAGTTAGGTATGAAGACTTCAACATGACAAAATGACCTTGCCAACATAGATTGTTCACCCAAAGAACATCCCCTGCCAGCTAGGCTATGATACCTTACCTGCCGCATGCCACCCACCTGCCATTTGCCACCTTACCAGCTACTTGTCACCTTACCAGCCACTTGTCACCTTACCTGCCACTTGTCACCTTACCTGCCACATGGCAGCCCCCTGCTTCTCCTCCTCTGGAACTGCAAATCCAACTGACAAGCTCTCTGGTTTCCGCACAGGCATGTGCACTACAGGGGGTCCATTGACTATCTCGGGTTCTGGTAGGGATGCCGACACTGTGAATGACTCAGACTGCATGGAGGAAAGGGGCCATGGGAAAGAAGACCACATCGATTGATTGTCATTGGGAAGCTCCGCTGAAAAATGAGAACAGGACACGAGGAATAGGAATTGAAGAAGAATTGTGGTGCTAAGCCTCACAGTATGACAACCAGAGTGTTGGGAAAAAGAACGGTGCAAACCCACCTCTTACTTGCCACATGCATGAGATGCTGCTCCATGCCAGTGAGACAGATGAGATACGTGAGATGCTGCGACTATGCCAGAGCACAACGCACAGACCTGAACGTGAAGAACTGACTCATGCACCCACCCACTGCTGACACCACCAAACGGCCATTCGAATGTCCACGCACACCCTGTGCCATGTGTTTGATTTATCCTGGAAACAAAATGCCAAGAAAAGCTGTACCTCCGTGTCCCCCTGGCGAGGCAACGATTCAGTGCTTCCTCCATTATCTGCAGCAGCCATCGTGGTAGCTTCCCCGCCCTCACAAGCCCAAGCCTGACTGCACAAGAATTGGACAAAACAAGGGGGTGGGAGAGCGGGCCTCGCTGGAGACCTGCGTGTGAGCGATTATGGAGGCAGTGTTAGGTGGGAGGACGGGTGGGTGGGTGTTGAGTGTGGTTACGAAGGGTGCGGCTGTGTTAAGGAGAGGCGTTGGTGTGCGTACCTGTATGCACGTTTGTGTTGTGTGCACCGGCAATGAAAAACAATGAAGAGTGCCCATCCTATGACACAGCGTGAAAAGGCTTTAAGAGAAGGGCGTGCATATATGAGAGTCTCTTTAAGAATTCCAGAAATGTGCCTATGCTGTAAATCACACCTGAGAATGCGTGCACTCAGGACGATCCAGTTTCAGAATACGTTCACCTTCAACTGTCTAACCCATGGACACACTGGCTTGAAAAAGAAAAGGGGGGAAGGGAGGGGTCGGGAGGAGAGGAGTTAAAGAGGGATGATGAGAGGGCAACGTGGTGAAACACTGGGACAAGTAAAAAAAACTACACAGCAGGCTCATCCGAGGAAAGAGGAAGGAGGAACGCGGCGATCGATGAAGAGAAGGAACCAGCGATCAGAGGAAAGAGGGACGAAACGTTCACGAGGTGCATGCGACTCGGAAAACCTGGTCTATCAAAAGCGGCGCTAGAAGCCAGCGATGATGTCACGTGAACATCATGGCTGACGCGGCAACGTCTGCGACGGTTGCGGTACGTGGCACCTAAAAGAACAGAGCGGATTTATGACCTACCTGACTAATACGAAACAGGGCAGCGCGACAGTGAAAGCAGACGGAACTGGTCAGTCGCTTCAGCTACGAGAGGGTACACAACGAAACTGTACTCGAAAATATTCACTTCGGTAAAAGAGCTTCCACTCAGCTGCTCTCATTAGGAGAAAGGATTGCCAACAGACATCCAAGAAAATTCAACAAAAGCCGCATATTGAGAAAGCTTGCTTTCTCTTACTTATGATTTGGCATCGTTCTCATTTCAACTGCATCGTTCTCATTTCAACTGGCAAATTACAACATGCATCTCGAGCTAGGAAACAGAATTGCTAGTACATATTATACTACGTATCAATCATTGTACTAGCTATTAATCATGATACTCGCTATCTATCATGCTACTGGCTGTCGATCTTCCTGTTCAAACAGCGTCCGTGATGTCCATCGGTGTTGGGGCGGGGGGTGGGAGAGTTGTATGAGCCGTTGGAAAAATGAGAGACGTGGGTGGAGGGAAATGAGCTCCAACCCACGATTTGTAGTTGGAGAAGGGCGTTTAGCGCGCTTCGACGATGCCAAAACATGCGTTTCAAGCAGCTGCGCTTTCGAAATACGTAATTTTGAAAAACACTTTGTGTGTTTAAAAAATATAATATTTAGAAAGCTTGCTTTCTCTTACTTATGATTTGGCATCGTTCTCATTTCAACTGGGGTCCCTGAGACATGGATAGCAGGGGTTTTCGATGACGGATGAGTGCCTCTGCGTGCTGTGCTGAAGACGGGGCGTGGTTCAGATCCTGCAACTGGCGGGAGGCGTTGATGAGATGTTCCGCTTTAGGCGTGACATACATCTCCTTTGCTGCGTCACTACGCCATCTGCCCAGTCGTTTGAAGATTCTGTCCGGCACGCCGGTGTTTGCCGCGGCAGTGGCTGCACCCTTGCGAAAGGAATGAGTTCCCAACTGCTGTTCTCCCAGTCCGATCTTCCCGAATGCCTCTTTGCACCAGTTCCGGATTGTCGGATATGATGGTGGCCTTGCTTGGCCACCTTCGGTGGAACTGTGACCAAAGATACGAATCAGCGGCCCTCCCGACTGCTGGTCATATCCTGCGAGTCGAATAAGTCGTCGAGTGCAGCGGACAGGGCAGAAGGGGTCGTGTGTTGCAGCGATAGGTATCCATGTGCCCTTTCCAGCTTGGTCCGTCTTGGAGTACGGAATGAGGATCCACATGACCTCGTCGTCGAACTGGATGTCTTGCCACTCGATGGCGACGAGGTCCGAATATCGCAGGAAACCGGAGTACATGATAATGGGGATGAGCCCCTTCTGGAATTCCCCGGGGTTGTCAGATTGCAGGTAACCAGCAGACATGTCACGAACTTGTTGCAGCGAGACGGGCTCCTTCACTCTCGTGGGGCGAGGACAGTGCCTTTTTGCGAAGTCGCGTACTTGAGTGGTGAATGGTCCTGCCGTTGGGCATGCGCTCCCGGTCATGCGGTGGGCGAAGCTCACGGCTGAGCATGTGAGTTGTACCATGGATAGGGTGGCTTTGCGTTTGATGGCGTACACCAAGTACAGAGCGAGGGTCATGTCTGCCGCGGGGAGGAATGGGAGGTTCACCTTTGCACAGAAGGCTCGAAACTTGACTCAGTATGGCTCGTATGTTTGGATCGTTGAGTCGGCGCGAGACTGTGAGAGCATCTTTAGAAGCTGAACTTGTAACTTTGGCAGTACGTCTGCGCGAATGAGGACGAGATGTGTTAGTTAAAGACCACTCTTAATGCGACGGTTGTACTATGAGGCAATCCTGTGCCTGAGAAAGCGGTGCGGTGCGTTCCTACTGCTAAACCGGCCACCAGGTTGCCCCTGTCCAGTGTGGGACAACGAGGGTAATTGATGCGTGGGTGCGTTGTGCGTGGTGGATGACTGCCGGGATTAACTGGGGTGGCGGGAACGCGAAGCCATTCTCGGTCAACCATGAAATCGAGAATGCGTCAATTGCCGTGGCCCCCGGGTGTGGTATCTTTGAGCAAAAACGCGGCAGCTGCGAGTTGTTTGGGCTCGCGAAGAGGTCGATTGAGTGAGGTCCCCAGCGGCGATTGAGGATGCGGAACCATGGTTGTTTCAAACAGTAGTCGTCGTGGTCGATCATCTAGGACAGCTCATCGGCATGGGAGTTTAGCTCGCGCGGGATCCATTCGACAATTAATCGAGTGCCGAGCTCCATGCATGTGCGGATGATGTCCTTGCAGGCGGTGGTGAGGTCAGGGGTGCGAGAGCCGCCTTTGCGAAGGATGAAAAAGACCCCTTGGTTGTCCACCCTCACGAGCACGTGCTTGTGTTGAACCTCGTTCGCGTACGTTCGAAGAGCCCAAAGGACGCCTTCAATTTCCCTCCGCGTGCTGGACGTTATGTGTAGTGGTTCCGGCATGGCTGCGCTTGCTTCCTCGAGTTCGCCAGGAAAGGTGAGCAGGGTGGCACCCCAACTATGGGAGCTGGCGTCCACGTGAATTACAGCGTCGTAACTGTTCCGGACGTGGAATGGTGCGCCATTGAATTTGTCAAACTCTTCAAGCCAAAACTGCAACTCTTCAGCAACAGGTGGGGAAATGCTCATGCTGCTTCCCCAGGATGGCGCATCGTTGATTGCTTGTAGCATGGCGTGGCTGAACGCACGAGTCGTGGCGCCGAGTGCGACGGCCATCGATGCGAGTGTGCCGGTGACTCTGGCCAGGTGGCGGACTGGAACTTGTCGGCGCGCTTTGCTTGCGCCCAATAGGTTCCGAATATGTGCGTGCAGTGATGCCCGTCAATCGGCGCTGATGGAGAATTGTCCGGATTTGGTGTCCAGCTCGACGCCCAAGAATCGCAGATGTTGTGATGGTAACAGCTGCGACTTTTTCGCGTTAATCACCAAGCCCGCCATCTTAAGGTCCAAAATTATCTGCTGGCATGTTGCTTGTGCGTGAGCCTTGGACGTGCATAAGAACAGGATATCGTCCACATAGGGTATCACTCGAACCCCTTGTTCACGCCAGCGCCTGGCTAGTTGCTTGATGAGCTGTGTGAAGACAAATGGTGCTGTGGCGAGGCCGAAGGGTAGTGAACGGAAGGAGTACGTGCGCCCTTCAAATGCGAAGCCAAGGAATTTCCAGCAAGAGTTGTGTATGTCAATATGGTGGTATCCCGACTTGAGGTCGATAGAGAACATCCAATCTCCCATGCGTGCCAGGTCGGCCACACGGCTGAGGCCTTCGTATTTGAATTTCGGGATGATCAGGTGCGCGTTCACTTTCCTGAGGTCGAGGATTAGCCTGCATTTCTCTCGTTGCTCAACCACGTTAAGTGGGCTTATACATGTGAGTTCCGCTGCTGGCGTGACTACCGCCGCGCCAGTCTCTATAAGTTCGCGAATGGCAGTGCGTGTGAACGCAGCGTGTGTGTGCGCCCCGAGATGGTTGCGCTCGTGAAACGGTTTTGGTGGGTTGTGGCTCCATGGCAGCCAGTAGCCGTTAGCAATGACAGAGAGGATGAGGCTGCTGGGGCACTACGAGCTCCACCATGCAAGGGTTGCGCGAAGCCGCCCGCGCATTTGCGTGACCGATTTTTTCAGTGACAGCGAACTCGTATGGATCTCCGTTGCATGGCGCCTCGTATCGGATTACCTCTGCATGTTTGCCAAGTGACAATGGACCAGAAAAGTGTTAGGATGTAAGCCATCATGGCTCAAAGGAATGTGCCTGCGATGGACGTGTGCCTATAGACACATCAACAAGTCATAATCACCGTTTGTCACCCATTGCGTCCGCGTAACGCGGTTCAACTCCTTCATGTCTCTCTCTCTCTCTCTCTCTCTCTCTCTCTCTCTCTCTCTCTCTCTCTCTCTCTCTCTCTCTCTCTCTCTCTCTCTCTCTTTCTCTCTCTCTCCCTCCCTCTCTCTCTCTCGCTCTCTCTCTCACTCCCTCTCACTCCCTCTCTCTCCCTTTCTCTCTCTCTCCCTCTCTCTTCCCTTTACTCTCTCTCCCTCTCTCTCTCTCTGTCCTTCTCTCTCTCTCTC
Source organism: Closterium sp. Naga37s-1 (assembly GCA_947471745.1). Classification (NCBI taxonomy): domain Eukaryota; kingdom Viridiplantae; phylum Streptophyta; class Zygnematophyceae; order Desmidiales; family Closteriaceae; genus Closterium; species Closterium sp. Naga37s-1. Next base: position 328,586 of record CANJKZ010000947.1, on the reverse strand, counting down.
CCTCTCTCTCTCTCTCTCTCTCTCTCTCTCTCTCTCTCTCTCTCTCTCTCGTTCACTCTTTGCATTTGCTCTTGCTTTTCCTTATGTCATGACATGCCCTTTGGACCGTGGCCAAGACAACGGCAGCCCATGCCGACGAGTAGTGGGGCCGTTTGCTCGGGATCGTGTGGGTGCTTGCCATTTCGTCGCTCTCTGGTTTTTTTTTTTTTTTTTTTTTTTGGTCATCCAAGCCAAGATCAGAAAGTACGTCTTTCAAAATAAAGCCCTTATAAGAAACGAGCCACACATAGCCATGCTTCCTAGCATGCATCCGCCTCACACTGCGTGGGCCAATTTATGGGACCAAAGGGCTTTCTATTCCCTCTCCCACCTCCTAGGCCTATAGCATGATCATCACCCCTAACTAGGGCTTGGCAACTAGCCATCGCAAACCCCTTTGGGTTGCCCACGGTCAACGCACTTGACGTGCACCGTGCCACGCGCGCTAAGGCGCAAACGCTCAAGGACCATCCCTACACCACGGGTGCGGGTCCTTGGCCACCATTGCCATTCCGCGGGCAGCCACTTGCCACATGCCCCGGCTGGCCACAGCGGAAGCACGTCCCACGGAAGCCGTGGAAGCTCCCCATAGGCGGGCCACGCTTGGGGTTGAACGCCATCGGCCCGCGTCCTCCGCCGCGGTGGGATCGAGCGTGCATACCCTCCGCGCGATCCATTGCTGCCACGTCGGCGATGGCTTGCTTGAAGGGGCGGGAGGTAAGGAGGCTTTTCTGCTGGTACATCTTGAACCGCTTGGCGACGCGATCGTCGGTGGCGTCCTCGACTTGAAGCATGTCGTAACGCTCCGAAATGTAGTCGAGGGCGCTCTCGACCATTTCAAGTCCGCCCGCCGCATCGCCGCGCTGCAGTTTGTACTCCGCGTGCTTCAGGTAGGCCCTCACGATGAAGTTTGCCGCCGAAAAAATGGGGTTAGTGGAAGGGAGGGGGGGGAGATTTTCCATGGAGGCAAAATTTGTTGCGTTGTTCGGAGCCTCACCGGCGTCGTCGTCTGAGTCGTCGGAGTCGTTGTTGACCGCTGCGGCTGCAGGAGCGCTGGTCACGGTCTCCTTGTCGTGGCGGCGCGTTGATGGTCCTTTTGCTCCTTTCTCCTTTTTTGCAATGTCGTTTTTAGCCGATGCAGATGCCGCAGGTTGTGTAGTTTCGGCGGCGGTCGCGCTAGCGGGGTGCTGCTGTAACAGGGACAACAGGGCCTTGACTTGGTCCGGGGTCAACGCCTCGGTCAAGGCTTGGTCAGCCGTCGCGTCAGACGAGGCGGCCGTACGACGCCTCTGGCGCTGACGCGACGGCCGGCCGGAGGCGTGTGCCGCTGGCGCGTGCTCCGCGTCCGTGGCGTGTGTCGCCACGTTCGCCCCTGGCGCCACTGGCGCCACAGGGGCCACTGGCGCCACAGGGGCCACTGGCGCCACAGGCGCCGAAGGGTGCTGGGGGTGCTGCTCGGCGTTTTTGTTGACTTCGAGCCCGCCCAGCAGCACGTCCACGGCGGTCGGGGCGGATGTTTCGCCGTCTGCCCGGCGCTTGTTGCAACGATCGCCAGTCGTTTCACGGGCGTTACGGTCGTTGTCGGAAATTGTCGGGTCGTTGGCGACGTTGTTGTTAGCACGGTTAAGTGTCGGCGTCGCAGCCATAGTTGAGCGGTTTTGGTTAAGGATGTCGGCAAATAAAGTTGAAGGGGAAACGCCTCTAGGCAATGAGCGAGTTCTCGCCAGCTTGAACGGTAAAACTAGAGCTGAGCTTGAGAAGCTAGAGTTGTATGAGCCGTTGGAAAAATGAGAGACGTGGGTGGAGGGAAATGAGCTCCAACCCACGATTTGTAGTTGGAGAAGGGCGTTTAGCGCGCTTCGACGATGCCAAAACATGCGTTTCAAGCAGCTGCGCTTTCGAAATACGTAATTTTGAAAAACACTTTGTGTGTTTAAAAATTATAATGTTATTTCTACCAATCCCCTTTCTCTTACAGGTTGTGTCCATAATGGCACTCGTGGTCTCCATTGGTACTTGAGATATAACAAGTTAGACAAGCTCTGAACTGGCTAAAATACCCACAGCTGAACAGGCTATAACTCCTAAACTACACATGTCGCAACCCTGAAATGCCACTACAACTACCACCCTGATCTGACCATTAATGAAACAATTACAGACAAAAAAAGACTCACATCCTTATCAATCCTAGCGCCACCACCCTGAGCTCCTAACACTGGGCAGTCGCACTGTGCACCGCTGCAACTGTCTTGTGCTCATAACCACACCCATCCTGGTAACCGTCTTGCTGCTGACTGAAACGATGCGGTAGGCACGCTTTCAAATACGTTTCCAGCTGTTGTGTGTACAGCTCAGGGAATGTGCGAAAATGGTCCACGTGAGGCGAACACTCGAATCGCATCGACATCACCCTGTGGCCTTGGGCCCGCTGCCCGAGGATGAATTTTTCAACAGCGGGCAGCGGAATGACTATGTCTGCTTCACTGTAGAAGTAGAGCTGCGGGCAGTTGGGCTGGTGGTGGTGCAGAGTGTTAGTCACCTCACCAAGCTTCCTGGAAGATTCATTTCAGAAGAGGGCAGAGGGGTGAGGGGGTTGACAGGAGAGAGTTACATAAGAAGCGAGAAAAGAGGGGTGAAGAATCAGAGACATCAGGAGTTGATGAGGTCAGCGTGCCATGGCTAATATTCAACCATTCATGAGCTGGCTGGCAGTGGCAAGTACACTGACGGACTGACTGACTGACCGACCGACCGACCGACCGACCGACCGACCGACCGACCGACCGACCGACCGACCGACCGACCGACTGAATGACTGACTGACTGGCTGAACCCACCCTTTGACATAGGGGATGCGCAGAGCCACTTGGAAGATGAGCCAGAGCGCCGTCACCAGCACACTCTCTAGCGCATCCAATCGCACCCTTACCACCGCCACTCACTGACTCACTGACTGACTGGCTGACTGACTGACTGCCTGACTGGAATGACTGACCGACTGACTGGCTGAACCCACCCTTTGACGTAGGGGATGCGCAGAGCCACTTGGAAGATGAGCCAGAGCGCCGTCACCAGCACACTCTCTAGCGCATCCAATCGCACCTTCACCACCCTCACCACCGCCACTGCCACGCGCCCACACGCCCCCACCGCCCGCCCACACGCCTGCACCATGCTGCTCGCAGCCCCGCCCGCCCTGCCTCTCCCCCCTCCTCGTTGCCACCACCGCTGCTGCCGTGGCTGCTGCTGTTGCTGCAAGTGAAGGCCGCTCCCCTGCTCCTGCTCTTTTCTCAGCTCTTTTCCCAACACCAGCTTTCTCTCCTGCTTCTCTGCTTGCATTCTGTACACAGCTATCAGCTGCTGCTGTAGCAACCACTGCTGCTGATCCTGCTGAGACACCCCTCTTGAAGCACACCCGTTACTACAGCCATTACCAGGACCAGCACCACAGCCGATCACTTCTCGCATGCCTCTATCCCCCAAACTGCCTGCCACTGCCGCCACAGCAGCCGCAGCGGCACCTGCAGACGCCTTACTTCCCCTTGCCTTGCTCCCACACGTCTTTAATCTCTCAGCCTCGTCAGCCCGCCACCAAACCAGCTCACACCCGCAGGGAGCAGGCGAAGGAAACAACCCCTCCCCACCATCCAGTCCCCCTTGCTCTTCCCCCTGCCCTTGCCCTTCCACTTGCCACGAGCCCTGCCCCTGCCCCGGGTACAGGCTCTCACAGCTGCTGCTGCAGTCACTCCGGGCTACAGTCACACTGGTGAACGCTGGAGCAGAGAGAGCACCCGCAGCAGATGCCACAGAGGCAGTATCCACAGCAGCAACACCAGAAGCAGCAGTAATAACACCAACGCAACCGCCACCGCCACCAGCAGTAGCAGCAGCAGCAGCAGAAGCAGAAGAGGAGGAAGCAGCAGGGAGGGTGCTGGCTTGCAGCAGGGCGGATTTGAGCTGGGAGCAGCCGACGATAGAGTCAATGACAAGGGAGCCCATGCGCGTTGCAGCACTGCGCTTCTGCAGAATGGCCGCTGAGAAACCGCTCGCCCACACCTTGAGGTTGGGGAGAAGATATGACAGGGACAGGAGGGGAGTAGGGGGGTCAGAAAGTGGGGTCAATGACAAGGGATCCCATGCGTGTCGCCGCACTGCGCTTCTGTAGAATGGCCGCTGAAAAACCACTCGCCCACACCTGAGGATAGGGAAAGGGGACTAAGGAACTTAGGGCGAGCGGGGAGGGTGCTGGCTTGCAGCAGGGCGAATTTGAGCTGGGAGCAGCCGACAACCGAGTCAATGACAAGGGAGCCCATACACGTTGCAGCACTACGCTTCTGCAGAATGGCCGCTGAGAAACCACTCGCCCACACCTTGGGGTTGGGGCCACAGACGGTGGGGAAGGGAGGGGAGGTAGGGGGGTCAAAAAGGTGATTCAATGACCAGCGAGCCCATGCGCGTTGCAGCACTGCGCTTCTGCAGAATGGCCGCTGAGAAACCACTCGCCCACACCTTGGGGTTGGGGCCACAGACGGTGGGGAAGGGAGGGGAGGTAGGGGGGTCAAAAAGGTGATTCAATGACCAGCGAGCCCATGCGCGTTGCAGCACTGCGCTTCTGCAGAATGGCCGCTGAGAAACCGCTCGCCCACACCTTGGGGTTGGCGGGAAGATATGGCAGTGAAAGGAGGGGAATAAGGAGTCAGGAGGAGTTACTGACAGGGAGCCCATGCGCGTTGCGCACTGCAGTTCTGCAAAATGGCCGCTGAAAAACCGCTCGCCCACACCTTGGGGGTTGGGAGGGGAATAGGGGGTCAGAAAGTGGGGTCAATGACAAGGGATCCCATGCGCGTTGCTGCACTGCGCTTCTGCAGAATGGCTGCTGAGAAACCGCTCGCCGACACCTGTGTATAAGGGGCAGAGGTGGTGGGGGAAGGGAGGGAGAGGGAGGTGGGGAAGGCTAAGGAGCTTAGGGAGTCAATGACAAGCGAGCCCATGCGTATCGCTGCACTGCGCTTCTGCAGAATGGCTGCTGGGAATCCGTGCGCCCACACCTTGGGGTTGGGGGGAGCAGCTGGTCGGGAAAGGGATGAGGGTGTGTGGTGGGGGCGTTGACTAGGGAGGTTTGGGGGGGGGAAAGGAGGGGAGAGAGGGTGGTTTAAATCACGAAAGAAGGAGCTGGAAGCGTGGGGGGGAATGCAGTGTAGCGAAGGAGTGAACAGTTGGAAAGGGAAACGGCGGATGATCTGCCCTTTTAGATCTGAGCAGTTGCAAGTCCAGCGCGTGATGGTTAGCCGGCATCAATCCAAAGGTGGGCGGGGGAGAGGAGCGGGGGGGGCCGGTGGCCGGGGTGGGGGCGGAGGGGGGCGAGAGGGGTAAGAGGGAGTGGGAGGAAAAGTTGGGTGGTGTCGAAGAACGCTTAGCACACAGCCTTGGAAACCCCCACACTGTTCGTACAGAAAGTGGCTCTGTTTTCTCACCTTGGGGTCTTCTTCCAGTAGAGGCGCGGAGTCCACGACTGATCTTAACTTCACCAATAAGCCTCATCCTCACTATGAAGACTTCCACATTCCGGTAAAAGTTCCCCCGGATCTCACCTTCGGATCTTCTTCCAGTATAGGCGCGGAGTCCACGACTGATCTTAACTTCACCAATAAGCCTCATCCTCACTATGAAGACTTCCACATTCCGGTAAAAGTTCCCCCGGATCTCACCTTCGGATCTTCTTCCAGTATAGGCGCGGAGTCTACGACGCACCCCTTTATAATCCCATCCACTGCCGCTTTCCCGTACTTGCGCTGCAGTCGCAGCAGCGCTGCGCCGTACGCAATCCATCCAGTATTGCTGAACGTGTGGAACAGCAACGAGCGGCGCCCGCCGCCTCCCAGCCCGCCGTGAATCGCGCCGTGCGTCGCGCCGCGATTCGCGCCCTCGAGGAGCCATCTCTCAAGCTCCGTAACCAGATCGTCGACATGCAGCTCCGCCTTTTCGCCGAGCTGCGAAATGGTAACATGCGAAAGAAGCATTAGCGAAAGCATAACAAGGAGGGATCAATGATTCGCCTATCTACTACCACTCTCGCTACTAATATACTCTGGCTATAGTTGCTCTCGCGGCAGTCACTCACCCTGACGCTGAATATGTCGGTGAAAGGGATGACGAAACCGATCGCATCGATACCCCTCGCGTTGTACCACGTGGCATACTGCCGCATGTGCCGCTGCTGCGCGCCGAGCCATCCCAGCAGCACCACTGCCGTCCGCCCGTCCCCCTCCGCGCCCGCGCAAGCCGCCGCTTCCCCCCAATTCCCCACAGATCGCGCTCGCATTATCGTCCCATTCCCCCCCGCCCACGATGCGGAGGCGTCACCGCCAAGGGAAAACGGCGTCACTGACGGAACTGACGGAAAAGTATCGATCTTGACGAAATCAGTCCGATCACCCCGACCCTGGACGGAAAAGTTAACGGAGCCATCGATCTTCAGCGGGAGTTCCGCGGCTGTGGCGGCCGTAGCGGACGGATAGCTGACAGAAGATTCTGTTTGACCGTTTGTGGGCCAATTCGCGGCGTTGTTGCTGCAGGGGTAATGGACGATCACGCGCGGCTTCTCCTTTTGAGCCTGATTGTCGCTCTCACTCTTACTGTCTAAAAGGCTAGCCTTTTCCTGATTGGATAAAGAGGAGGAAGAGGAGGATGTAGATGAGGGAGTGCTGAAGAGCGGCAAACACGGCGGTGATGCTCGCGCTTTCGCCATTGGTTCGGCAGCCTGTTGCTCCTGCTCCTGCGTCTGCTTCAGTCGCTGCAGCTCCTGTTGCTGTTGCTGATTTTGCTTCGCAGTCGCAAGACGCTTCTCTGAATCGCCGCAATCAGCGCCGATCGCGTCGGTTGCGACGGTTGCGACGGCCGCTGTCGCCGCTGCGACGAGCGTCGGCGCGGAGTACGATAAATACAGCAGCACCGGCGTCACGAACCTGAACGAGATCTCAGGAATGGACCCTGACGTCGAACCACCCGTACTCAAAACGATCGAGAGAACAAGCGAAATCACGACTTGCGCGATTGACGGCGCGCCAAGTGGGCCGGCAACCTCGGTGGCGAGATAAGTTGGTGCGAGCATGCCATTCCACACGACATGCAGCCAGCCGTCACCGAGCGAGCTGGTCAGTGGATGGAGAAGGCCAACGAGGAGGAAAGTGGCGAGGTAGAGCGAGAACTTGCGACGAATGACGGGGAGAGTGGAAACAACTGTGGCAATGGCGGTCAGAGCTGTCGTCAGCATGGCTGCTGGCGAGGGGTGGTAGGTTTCTGTAGCCTCGGTGTTTCCGGAGCTGGCACTTGGCGTTCCCGAGGTTTCGAAAGCTCCCCGAGCGCGACGATCCCGAAGCTGCTGACACACCTAGCCCAACCTCCGGCGCCTAGGACCTGCTCTGGCACCTCCGCGCCTAGCCTTTGGTGTGTAAAGTGTCTCAACCAATCCCGTTTCTCCACGCCCACCTCCAAAAAGGTTTGCCGCTCAAACAGCAGCCACGAGATCAAACAAAACTGACGCCTTTAGAGAGTTCCTACGACTAAACAAGTTTCGCATGGCGACGCTTTCACTTGGGTTTTGATAAAAAAGAACTGGGAATGGAAGGGCTGGCGATCAGCGGAACCTGGGTGAACTCTTCTCTACGATTCGGTTTCGCGTGGGCGATGAGTAAGACGGTCGCTGTTTCCATCGCCTGTTAGAAGCCCAATCCGCTTCGCTGGCAAGCTTTAGGCGACCTCTATTCCGACGTCGCCCAGGGTATGGATCGCACAGAAGTGTCGGCCAAGATGTGTGCAGCAGCTCACTCATGCGACAGATAATCAAGTCTCCGCGCGGCACAGAAGCTGAAGCTGTTGAAGAACAGATTTTGCCTTGCGACGTCTTTGTGCAAAAGGTGTTACTATGACCTCAAGCACGGTCTCACGATTCACGAAGGTTTTCGTGATCTCAATGCTGCTTGTGATTGGCAAGGACCCTCTTGCGATAGATTTGTAGAGGGACCGTGAGCTCTGGCTGGCGGCTCCCCCAATACGAATCGCGGCCGCGAACGAAGCACACTTGGGACGCCACTCTAACGCGGTCGTAAGTGGTCGCAGAAGGTCGACAGGACGTCGTGAGGGTGGGCTTGGTGGAGGGTGAACCAAGCGTGCGACATTACCGAGGGCGGTCAGGGGGACGTCAACGTGAAGTGCTCTTGCAACGAGGTTGAGCCAAACAATCACCTTCGGGGCGGAAATTTACTGAAGCAGAAGTGCAATTGGCTGGAAATAGAAAATCGTGTGATACACCTTGATACGCTAGAATCGTATTAATATATATTCTAAGCAAGAACTTCAAATTCATTGCAAACAAGCATATTTCATAGCAAAATTGTGATAGTCCACAATCGCTGGTGCAATCTCTACTAAGATTGGTTGACGTAACTAGCGTGGTTGATTCGCCACTTTCACGCTGGTTTCTGAAAAAAGGGAGAAAGGATTTTATTTCTCTACAACGATTCCCTTTCCAAGCATACAATAGTGAGAACCGATACAGCTGGAAGCCAATGTTCTGTAGCGGTTTGCTCTATACAGCGCCAGGTTGCTCTACACGTATTGGGCTGGGGTGTACGTCATCACCACACCACGCCTACAGTATCTCCGTCATCCCAACCAGCCCAAACCATCACGCCTTCCCCCCTTCCTCGTCCCTCCCATCGTCACTTCTCAAACATCTCATCCCCACTTTTCTACTCACACTAACTCACAGCACGAGACTGTATAATTGGGAGCTTGTACGAGCATGGTAGTAAAATCGGTTTACCCATATTCGACAGATTAAAAAGGTCAAATTTCATCCTTCGCCATAGTGTTGTCGAATCATTGGACATTTCGAATTGCGGTTCTTTTTCATCCTGACTCCCTTGTCCGATTCGCGCAACGCCATTGCTCTCAGCTTTCACGAGTACGGCATCCAGGCAATCATTCTTCTGAAACGTGTTCGAGCGGCATTCATACTGTAACAATGTACCAGCAGTTGTTACACAATCTCGCGTCGGCTCTCGGCATGGAGCCACCGCAGGCAACCACCATAAACCCGACAGGTCCCGCTCACCTACTAAACTGGGACTTCGAAGTCACTTTTGGCTCCAAAACCTTCCGCGGGCGGGCTGAAGCTTGCCAAGTCATCTCCAGAGACAGAATGCCTGGGGGTGAGCACCTGCCACTCGGCTTTAAGAAGAAGGATGCGCAATTACTGGCCTACCGAGCAGCGTTTCGGAATGCGTTACTGGGAAAAGTTTCCTGTCCTGGCGCGCACCCGCCTGCAGACGCCGACCGCGTAGCAGAGCTGGCGAAGGAAATCGCGAAAGCGGAGGCGAAAGGTCTGTTACAAGTAGACTGCAGCCGCATGTTGCAAGGCATGCCCGCCTACACGACAGCCGGCTATGGACCATCACATTGCCCCTCGTTCACGACCACCGTTGAGTTACCTAGCGATTGGGGTACTTACTCCGGCATTCCCTGCCCGACGAAAGGCCTCGCTGAAAAAGACGCAGCTTTCGCGGCCTGGTGGGGATTTTTCATTGTGGGACCGTTCGTGCAAGGCGGAGAGGACGGCACTCTTATTGTGGTGGATCTTACAGAAAATGGGGAGGAGGACGCTGCAGCAGCACACGCGCTGGGTGCATTGTCGGGACCTTCAGGAGGGTTTCAGGCGCAGGTAGTGAAGCAGGAAGGATGAGGAGAGTCTTAAGATCAGCAGGAAGCGGATAAAGTATGTGGTAGACGGAGGTGCTGCTGCGGCTGATGCTGCTGCTGTAGTTGCTGTGGCTGTGGCTCTTCAGGTTCAGGGGGGGGGGGGGGGGGATGGAGCACTATACAGCCTAGGCGCAGAGGGAAATTCAGGTTATGTACGAGATGTCAGCAGGGAGTTGAATGAAAGACTGCAGCAGTTGGGGGCATCGTGCTGTGCCACTGTACAGGAACAGCACTGTTAGATTTTTAAGGTCGTCGTTCAACAATCTGTGATGACTCAGAATTTCCTTTTCCTGTACTGTTGACGCACGGCTTGAGACACCATCCTTGGTGAGCTTGGATTGCAAACATTTTATCCACGCTGCAGGGTGGTGGCTAAATTGTAGAAAATAGGGGCATGGATGGATGGGTGGTTGTGGTAGCCTCCAGTGCCTTCCTCACCTGACTTGTTCACTTCATGCACTCTTTGTGGCTAGAGTTTAGTTGCAGCAGATTTGAGTACTGCAGTACCTGGTATCTGTCTGCTCAAGCAGGCTCCTGTAGACAAGAGGATGGAAGCTGAGTTTTCCAAGAACAATTTGTCTTCATGGTTATTTTTGTTGCTTGCAGCATTTTCGTATCTGCAACATACGAAAAGCAACGTGTAGCATTTTTCCCATTTAAAGAAATGAGCCAGGTCAGAACGCCCACACCAGCCGCTCCAAGACTTGTGCGGCCAAGGCAGTCCACGTTTTGTACATGTCAGCAAGCGGTGGTCCCCAGCACCTGGCCCACAGCTTTGGATGAATGTCGGCTCGTGCTTACGTGTCCACGGCCCAACAGTGTGATTCGCCACCATTTCCGGAAGGCGTTCAACCACCAGCGCCTTCCATAAAATAGACCCATCTGAGACCGCGACGAAGCATGAGGGTGTAGAATCGAGGGTTTCCCGCCAACCAATCTCGAGGTAGCAATTCTCGCTGATGGGGGGACAGCCATGCGCTGTCGTGATCAGAATTGTGCTTCCTGCGCTGCAAGAAAAGCTTCAATCAAGTCTGGTCTGCTTGCTCGTTGATCAGCTTGACTCCCGTCAACTACGCCAGAGAGGTTGTGGAGGAGGGTTGGTGACCCACTCTCGTACCCCTGCTCTTGGAAGTACCGCTTCGATCCTATCGTGAGTCAAGAGGCGAGACGGACATCTTCGTGTTTGCTAGGCGACCAACTCTTACCGTGACCCGATCAGCTATGGCTAGCCAGCTAGTCGTTCGGGTTTCCACAACCGCCGCTCCGACGCTGGCGGCAGCAGCGGCTGCAGCAGTCGCCACAGCAGCAGTCAGTTCCGAACTCCCCGATCGTCGCACCGCTCCGACCCCCGCCGTGCTCGTCCATTCCGCCATGGCCGCGTCTCCCGCCACCTCCGGTCGCCACCGCTTCACGCACGCCATAGCTGATCCTGCCGCTTCGCGGTTCAAAACGTCCGGGGTAGGGATAGCTTCGTCCGTGATTCTCCAATCAGCCGCCTCCGCCGCCGCCTCCGCTCGTTGCCCCGAGTCTAGTCTCGCCGCCGCCTCTCCCGTCTCGTTTCACGCTGCGTCCTCTGCCTATCATCTACCGCCAGTATCGTACCGAGGTTTAGGCAGCATGTTTACAAGATCGCCCATTCCATACGCGTTAGAGTCCAATCGCCTGTTATCTCCTTCTCGTCAGCAGCTTTCCCGGCTCATCGCGCCGTCGTCCCACTTCCCGATTCCGCGCTTGTCGCAGCGATCGATCACAGCAAGTTATGGTAGTAATCCGACCGGTAACACTTCCGGATTCCCATTGGGTAACTTTTTTCTCACTCCACCGCTACCGATCTCCGGTCCTTTTAACGGCGACGTCTCTTCGTCCAAGCCTTTCCACCAGTGGCACCAGCCAGCCGTCAGGTCTAACGGCGACGGCGTAGCGGGTGACTTGGACGGGTCTGGTCCGCCGTCAGAAACCGCGAAGCCGGTGGTGGTGCTGTTTGGGTGGCTCGGCGCGCAGCAGCGGCATTTGCGGCGGTACGCTGAGTGGTACACGTCACGCGGTTTCGATGTAATCACGTTTGTCATACCGTTTAAGGACGTCCTTAGTATCCGACCCGGGGAGAAGGCGGAAGTCCACGTGGACAGTTTAGTAGACGAGCTGCACAGGTGGCTATCGGGAACTGGTCCAGAGGTGGCCCTATCCGCCACGTCAGCCCCCGTGAGTCAGGGAGAGGCGAAAGAGCCACGCACGCTGATGTTCCATACTTTCAGCAACACGGGATGGTTGACCTATGGAGCGGTACTTAATCGGCTGCATGATAAGTACGGTAAGGCGGCCATAGACGTGGCGATTAAGGGATGCGTCGTGGATTCCGCGCCGATCCTGGATCAGGACCCGCAGGTGTGGGCGCGCGGGTTCGCCGCTGCGATCTTGCAGAAGCGCAGCTCCGCCACCCGCGCGGGGCGCACGGACGTTTCCGCCACTGCGGAAGCTTCCGCTGCTGCTGACTCAGCAGTTTTGGCCGCCGAGTCACCCTCCGCGGGCGGCGCTGCGAAGGGGAGCACTGAAGGGGTTGAGAAGGAGGCGAATGGGAAGGTATGGGGAGTGACGGATAGAGGCGAGTGGGAGGCACAGCCGAGAGATGAAACTCGCCCCGCCGCGATCGACGGTCTGAAGCACCACCATCGCAGTTCCCTAGGCTTCGCGTCTCTCACTGCTGAGATGGATGTTGTGGAGGAGGAGAGGGAGGAGAGGAGGCGGAGCGCGGGTGGTGTAGCGGGAGAGCGAGGGGGGGAGGGAATGGGGGTTAAGAAGGTGGTGAAAGCGGAAGAGGATGCGGTGGAGAAGACGTTGCTGAACGTTCTGCGAAGGTTCTTCACGTGGGTGCTGCAGCTCCCAGTTGTCAAGACGTGAGTAGATGCTTCGAGAAAGCTCTGACATGCATAAAGCACGTACATTAATTCTCAAAGCACTTGCAGACATTGCGTCATGTTGCATTGCGTCGTGTCCGTTCAAGTTTTGTCATATCACGCCATATCACATCATGTCATCTTGCCCTTTTGGTCATAGTGCATGCATGATGTCATGCAGCATTGTCTCAGGTTCCTCATCTCATGTTGCATATCGCTCATCTCATGTTGCATATCGCTCATCTCATGTTGCATATCGCTCATCTCATCACAGTTTTATGCAATTGCTGGCATGGATGTCAGCTTGCATCATCATGGATTCGAACTGTCACTGCTGCTGTGTCACCCATTATTGCTGTTGTTCCTATCAACTCCCTTCATTCCCTGATCCCCTTCTCATCCCTCTTCTCCACTCCAAACCGTTCTCTAAATTCCTCCTTCCGCTGCTCCCAATCTACCCTGCTGCATCCTCCCCCCCTCCCACCTCCTCTCCCTGCATGGATTCTGGATAACAGCAAGCTCGATACAGTCACAAGCACGCTCGCCTCAGAGCAGCCCGAGTGCCCGCAGCTGTATCTCTACAGCACAGCAGACACTGTAATCCCTGCAGAGGCTGTCGAGTCGTTCATCCAACAGCAGAGATCGCGCGGATGCGCCGTCATGTTCAAGAGGTTTGATTCCTCGCCACACGTGGACCACTACCGAACCTTCCCGGAAATTTACTCGGCAGAGCTGGAAGCGTTTCTGAAAAAGTGCCTGCAGCAGCCCAAGCAGCAGCAGGAACAACAGCAGCATAAGAATGGCAGGCACAAGGGGAATAGTAGAGAGGCCGGGTTTGGGAGGTTACAGCCAGCTCTTGCCATGGCTGAATCGCAGTGATGATTGCCTGGTTACCACAGCGACAGCAGCGATTCCTCTTAACTTTATTCTTGGTGTAGTGCCAGTGTTGAATCACAGATTCATAGAACCAGTAATGAGCGGCTGCTACATCCTAGCAGAATGATATGCACAATGATATTACCGTACTTGAGGGTAATGGCGGCTGCGATGGCGACAGCTACATTCCAGCTTACGGTATCATTAATTATCACCATTGGTGCACAGATCGATGAAGCAGCAGCAACCTATCAGATGCCATTGCTGCACGGCTGGTGTGTTTTTTATGGCTTCAGGTATTGGCCAACATATGGTACAATCCCATGCTCAGTTGAAATGAAACAAATGTCAGAAGAGCCAAACTGAAGGGCGTAATTAGTTTCAATTCAATGCTACATCTAGTGCCTACACTAGCCACATCAGCATCAAAGCATGCAGTTGAAATTAATATCTAGGTATGTGAAAAAGGGACCTACAGTAATACTGTCCCACATCCTAGGCCTAACAAGAATATCTAAAATGGTGGGTTTTGTCAACTCCTAACGAGCTACACTCCCAACCTATAAATTATTGCTCCCTCCTGCCTAAAGTTGGGCTTTGGCTGCCAGCCTACTGCGTGCGCAACGCGCATCTCAATTCTCGAACACACCCACGCCTTGTCGCGCACGTGGGAACATGGAGACCAATGAAACGCCAAGAATGCTCATCATTGTGTTGAGAAGAAAGGGAAAAGGGAAGGTAAGGGGAGAAGGGGAGAAGGTAGGGAGGAAGGGACAGGGACGGAGGGAGAGGGGAGTGGATATGGCACTGCTATCAGAGACCCTACCTCATGGTCCACAATTGACCATGCCCCTCCGCTCTCCAGGTCGGATCATCTTTCTCTCAACTCCAGTGTCTCGAGTCCCAACCTTCGGAACCTTCTCATCTTGCTATATCACCTGTCGGCATCTTCAAACCAGCTCCTGCCTCTTTATAGTCACACCCTCTTCCAGGGCATCTTCTTATAATTGCAGTATAGCCAAGTTGGGTAGCCAAGTTCCTGGCATCTTGTAGCAGTAGCAGTATGTAAGTGGTGAGAAGTCTCCTCGGGTATCCACTCCCTCCCTTCCGTGGACCGACATTGGAAGAGCAGCCGTCAAAACTGAATTCCGTGCCCATCCCCCCCTCCCTCTCCAGGAGCACTCAGTGCCTTAAGTGGATTCTGTGAAAAAACGTGTGTGTATGCCAAAACTGAGAGGCAAGGAAAAAACCGTATAAGGACAGGCTGCCGAGAGCGATGCACTGTCTAAGAGCCGAGGGAAATGCAGCTGTATAGAGACTGAGCACGAACGGGAGCAGTGAACCAATCCCGTGTCACCAACGTTCCCCCATCCCCCATCCCCCTGCTGCTGCTTCTGCTGCTGCAGCTGCGTTTCTGCTGCTTCTGCTTCCGCTGATGCTGCTGCTGCTGCTGCTGCTTCTCCTTCCCACAGCTATCCTGTCCCTTTTCCTGCAACATGACTGCTTCCCACTGTCACAATCAGTCCTATCGCGTAACACCCATCACTGTATCGGTCGTCCTCCCAACGCCCCGACCCAATAGCTGGGACGTTGGGACACTGTTGCAGCCACCGCTGATCAAACACTTCTGCTTCCGGTCTCTCCCTTCCACTTCCTTCCTCCTTCCCCGTCCCTCCTCTTCCCCTCCTCTCCCCCTCTCACCTCCAATTCCCTCCTATCACCTCCTCTCTCCTCTCACCAGGACGGAGACCTGTTGCTGCGTGGCTGCAGCTGCCATTTAAGTTGACTCAAAAGTCTTCTCTCCTCCTTCCCCTACCCTCTTCTCTCCTCCTCTCCCTTCCTCTCCCCATCTCGCCCTTCCTCTCTCCTCCTCTCACCAGGAGGGAGACCTGTTGCTGCGTGGCTGCAGCTGCAACGAAGCAACCTTCCAAGCAGTTTCCTGCGAAGGAACCTTCCATGCAGCTTCTTGAGAGGGAACCTTCCACGACGTTTGTGCAACGAGGTAAGAGGAGGGCGGCTGGTAGGCGGTGTGCTGACACACAACACACCACGAGGAGGGACCCTGTCATGGGGTGGGGGAGACGTGGGGCATGGGAAAGGAGTGCAGCGAAGGAGAGGGATATGAGCATCGAAGGAAGGGGGCTGGTAGGCAGTGTGCTGACACACAACACACCACGACGAGGGACCCTGTGGATGGGGGAAGACGTGGGAAACAGGAAAGGAGATGGAAGGGAGAGAGTGGAATATGAGCGGAGGGGGGGGCTGGTAGGCGGTGTGCTGACACACAACACACCACGACGAGAGGCCCTGCAAATGGGGGATACAAGGGAGGAGACGTGGGAAACAGGAAAGGAGAGGGAAGGTAGAGAGTGGCATATAAGGAAAGAGGGCAGGGTGATAGGCGTGCTGACACACAACACCCCAAGATGAGTACTGGCCATACCCTACAATCTCTCCCAACCCCTCTCAATCCCTCCTCATGCCTCACCTGCGGGGCGCACTTGCTGCAGTGGTAGTGCCCGCATGCCAGCTGCATGGTGTAGGCCGCTTCTGGGGGAGGGCGCATCCAGGGAGGCGGGCAACAGGACCCTTCTACACCTACCCAACCGCTCTAAACCCCTCTCTTCTCACCTGCGGGGCGCACTTGCTGCAGTGGTAGTGCCCGCACGCCAGCTGCATGGTATAGGCCGCTTCTGGGGGAGGGCGCATCCGGGAAAGGCAGGCAACGCGCAGGGGAGAGATGATTAGAGAAGTGAAACAGGAGTAAGAACAGGTGACACAGCATGAGTGGGCGTGACAGGAGAATCAATGGGGGCAGGGACACACTCATGGCTCTTCTCACCAGAGCAGGAATCACAGGTGTGGCCCCACGCGCTCGCCACCACCCTCCCATGTCCCACAACCTCCGCACCCGCACCTGCCACGACCCCACACAGGAGACAGGCGAATGGCTGTCCTTACTTACCAGAGCAGGAATCGCAGGTGTGACCCCACACGCTCGCCACCACCCTCCCATGCTCCTCCTGCGGCTGCGGCTGCTGCTGCTGCGGCTGTGTATCCCCCATACTGAGTTCCCCCATGGAAGTAGTTAGCTGCGGCGTTGAGTCCCCAGGGGCTGCCTCTGCCCCCTCTGCGTGACCCCACAGGGACGAGGAGCCTGAGACGTGCTGTTGCTGCTGCTGCTGCTGCTGCTGCTGCTGCTGCTGCTGCTGCTGCTGCTGCTGCTGCTGTATAGAGCTGACAGGGGGGAAGGCACTTGCAGAAAACGGAGCAGCAGGAGCAAGGGAGGAGGCAACGCTAACACCAGAAACCCCTCCGAACGAGGCGCGACGGGTGGAAGCAGGCAGAATATGCTGATGCTGAATATGAAGATGATCAAGCGGAAGGGGAGGTGGAGGAGGAGGGGGAGGGACAAGAGCGGTCGAAAGCGACGGGTTGAAGAACCGAGAGAGGGCGGCAGAGGACGCAGAGGAAGCAGACGAAGGAACGGCTTCCGGGCGGTCTGCGTCGTCCCATGCTGCGGCGGAGCCCGCTGTGAGCGCAGCAGCGGGCGGCAGGCGGTCTTGATTCTTGTCTCTCATGGTGGCACTGGTGGTGCTGGCAGTGCTTGTCATTAGGGGCGACGTGAAGGGGCTGTCTGGCAGAAGCGAGTGCAGATCGCTGCAGGAACGGAACGGGGGGAAAGGCAGGAGAGAGGAATGAATGAGTATTTGATTTGTTTATACGAAACCTGTGGTGCTGGCCGTGCTGGTCATTAGGGGCGACGTGAAGGGGCTGTCTGGCAGAAGAGAGTGCAGATCGCTGCAGGGTGGAAGAAGAGAGGAAAGAGGGGAATACAGGGGGGAGAGAAGGGGGGGAAGAGCGAATGAGCCCTTGAATGACCCGTTGCTGGCAGTGCTGGTCCACAAGGGGCGAGGTGAAGAGGGTGTGCGGGAGAAGCGAGTGCAGATCACTGGCGGGTGCAAGGGGAATACAGGGGGGAGGGAGGAGGGGAAGAGCGAATGAGCCTTTGAATGACCCGTTGCTGGCAGTGCTGGTCCACAAGGGCGAGGTGAAGGGGGCTGTCTTTTGAGGCGCCTCAAAATGCACCTCACTACGCGAGGTGAAGGGCTGTCTGGCAGAAGCGAGTGCAGATCGCTGAGGAAACAACAAAGAGGGGGGAGGGGTGAGAAAACAAATGAGTCAGAGAAACGGAGTGAAAGTGGAGCAGCAAAAGCAGGGCGAGAGCGAGGAGAGGGAGGGAGAGCAGCAGAGAGGAGCGACGGAGGGAGGAGCGAGCGAGAAAGGGAGGAGCGAGCTAGGGAGGGAGGGAGGAGCGAGCTAGGGAGGGAGGGAGGAGCTTACAAGACGTCATCGAGCTGCCGGTGTGTGGGCGTTTGCGGAAGGCCCTCGGGTCCTGCATCGCCTGACGGGGACGCGACAACAAGGGAGACACAAGCAGGCCGGGAAAAAAGGGAACGGAAAAAAGGTAAGTTGCATCACAAGACGTCCTCGAGCTGCCGGTGTGTGGGTGTTTGAGGAAGACCCTCGGGTCCTGTGTCGCCTGATGGGGACGCGACAACAAGGGGAGACACACGCAGGAGGGCACGCAGCAGAGAGAGAGACGGGCAGGGGAAAAGGGGACGAACAGGCGTGAGTTGCCGTGTAAGACGTCAACGCGTTGCCATAGCCAGGGAGAGGGGAAAGGAACCAGAACAGTGAAGATATTAATATTCATCGTGGGGAAAGTGGGTTTTAGTGGCGGTCGCGGTGCTGGTGGCGGTGGTGCCATAGCCGGGGAGAGAAGAGAGGGAGGAGGCGAAGCTAAAAGAGTGCTCCATGGGAGTTCGAGCAGAAGGGAAACCAGACTATGCACTCACCGTGGGGGAAGTGGGCTGTAGTGCCGGTCGCGGTGCCGGTGCCGGTGCCGGTGGCGCCATAGCCGGGGAGAGAGGAGAGAGACGAGAGGGAGGAGGAGGCGAAGGAGAAAGAGTGATCCATGGGAGTGCGAGCAGAGGCGAATCCGGTCAACCCCGACGAAATGGAGGAGGAGAAGGAGGAGGAGAAGGGGGAGGAGAAAGAGGAAGAAGCGAGGCTGAGATGGGACGGCTTGAAGAAATGCTCATCCACGCCTCCTCCCGCTCCCCCTACGGTCCCCATGCCCCCCATGCCCCCCATGCCACCCACGCCTCCCACGCCTCCCATTCCCCCCACGCCCCTTGCGCCACGCAAGGCATCCACGTCACTTCCGGAAAACGCGCGTCCCACGTCTCCCAGGGCGATTCCGCCGAGCCCTAGGGATTGCCGAGTGCTGTCCTCCTGCTGCTGCTGCCACTGCTGCAGCCGCTGCCGCACCTGCCACTGCTCAGCGCTTGCCCCCTTCTGCTGCTGCTGCTGCTGCTGCTGCTGCTGCTGCTGCTGCTGCTGCTGCTGCTGCTGCTGCTGCTGCTGCTGCTCCTCTTGCCGCTGCTGCTGCTGCTGCTGCAGCCGCACCTGCCACTGCTCGTGCCCTCCCAGCTGCTCCTCTTGATGCTGCTGTTGGTGGTGGTGGTAGTGGTGCTGCTGCTGCTGCTGCTGCTGCTGCTGCTGCTGCTGCTGCCGGTGCTGCCACGCATGCTGCGGAAGCTGCTGCGAAGCTGCCTCCCGAAACGACAGTGACTGATACAGGCTCTTGCGCCTGGGCGGTGTGTCATATACAGCCGCAGAAGCAGCTGCAGCCGCAGCTGCAACAGCCGCTGAAGACGGCGAATACGCAGAGGAGAACGACAGAGAGGCGGACGCAGACGCAGACGCATAGATAGAGGAGGGGGTACGAGCGTAGGGAGAGGAAACGGCAAAGGGCGATACGCCAGTGGCACCACCCGGAGTGCCAGCAGCAGCAGCGGCGGCGGCCGCGGCAGGCGAAGGGGAAGGGGAAGGAGACGGGGAGCCGTATTGCGACGATTCGTATGAGGCCGACACGTGGTGGTGGTGAATCGAACGGCTGTGATCGCTCCCCCACCCGCCTTCCAGACGAGATTGCTGCTGCGACAGCAGCTGACGCTGCTGCTGCTGCTGCTGCGGGTCGAGCGGTTGCTGCTGCTGCTTCCCTTGCTGTATTGGTTGTTGCTCCTCACCCTCCTCTGCTTGCTGCTGCTGCTGCGGTGGCGGCGGTTGCGGTTGGTGCTGACGTGGCTGCTGCAGCGGCCGCTGCTGCGGCTGCTGAAGCGCGTTCTTCGCTGGAAAGAGTCGCTTCGACACCTTGGGAATGGGCGGCGGGGGGGAATCGTCTGTAACACGCGAAACAGAGACAACACAAATATATAACAGAGATAACACACGTGAGTAATGTACAAAAAGAGTGATATAAAAGCGTTAACAGGCGAGACAGAATTGAAATAGATGTGATAGCTGACGCTAACGAGAATGGTTATAACAACATTGTACTGTAGAAGGGTACAACTGTAATACACCGTACCTGAATACGACTCCATGGCGCCTTTCGCGGGCGACACCTGCGCGCCGCGGTCCGCCCCAACGCGCGTCTTCCGCTCCGCGTTCCCGTGCGCGGTGGTGGCGCTGCCATGGCGCGATTTCTCGCGGTACGGCTTGACGAGGACGCGCGAGCCGCCGATGTGGTGCGGGTTACCCTCCTCGAGAATCGCTTTCACGCTGTGCGCGAACGCGAACGTGACGAATCCGAACATGCGCTTCTGCTGATGCGGCACGCGCACCTCGTGGACTGGCCCGAACTTGCTGCGCGGGGGACGGGGGAAGAGAGGGGGAAGAGGTAGGGGGAAAGATTAGGGGGAGCGAACCCGAACGTGCGCTTCTGCTGGTGCGGCACGCGCACCTCGTGCACGGGGCCGAACTTGCTGCGCGCCGGGCAGAGAAAGGCGGGGGAAGGGAAAGGGGGAGAGGTTGGGTGCAGGAGTAAGCAGAGGGAAGATAGAAGGGGGGAAATGGCGGCGGGGGGGGGAGAGAAATAAAGCCCAGATAGGAGGGGGAAGAGAGATGTGCTCTACGGCTGTCATGTGTACCTGAAATGAGCTGCCACGTCATCCTCCGTGAACGTGCTCTCGGCGGGAAAAGTGAGATAAATCTGCCGCGACCCCGGACTAGGCGGCGCCAAATCCGCTCGCTCCTTGAACGTTATAAACTTTTTAGATTCCTCCAGAATCGGCGACCCCTTGAGAACTATCGCGCGCTGCCCGCTCGGCCTATCGACGAACGCGATCGACGATTTCATCTGCGCGAGTAACTTAGTTAGACTTAGTCCGGGCCGCCCCTGCCGCTGGCTCTCAGTTAGGTACCCCTCCGCTTGCAACGGCTTCCCGAACCGCTCCGCGTATAGCTGTGGAAGCGATGCCACGTGGATAGGACCCTTGTGCTCTCTAAGCAACTCGTGAAGCTCCGCCTCGAGCCGCTCCAGCGTGAAACCCGCCGCAGATCCCGGGCTGCCGCCCACGAGCCCGCCAGCAACAGTCCCGGCCACACCACCACCGCTACCGTCGCCGCCACCGCCGCCGCCGGTTGCGGCGGTGCTGCCAGCGAAGGAATCTCCACCATCACCGCCGTTCCCGCTGGCGTTACTGGCATCACCACCAGTTTCGTCGCCGCCGCCGCTCGCGGCCGTGCAGCTCAAAGCAGCAGTCTCTTCCGCGCCTTGCGGCTCGGGGTACGTCGCAGCCGCCATCATGCCGTCCGAACTCGTCGCACTGGGCGACCCCGGCGACGACACGGGCGCCGTCGCCGACTGGCCGTGCGACGCGTGCAGGAAGCGACACGCGCTTCCATGCTTGCAGAATCCGCGTGCGAAATAATGGCATCGCTTGAACATGAAAGACTGCGAACTCTCAGGCGACGAGCCGTAGTCGCTCGCAGCGCCACTTGCGCCGTGAAGTGCGGTCAGGTGGGGAATTGCTGGGGCATCCGTGGGGATTGGTCGCGCTCCCGCCGGAGCAGCAGCAGCATCTCCGGGAGCAACAGCGGCGGCGGCAGAGTCGGTTGGTTCAGCGAGGGGCGTATTGGGGGAGAGCGACACGAGGGCTGTTTCCGTTGGGGAAGAGAAACGGTCGGAATGAGGAAACCTGGCGCGGAAAACGGGAAAGAGAGAAGAGAGAGAGAAAAAAAAATCCAACCGAGAAAAATAAGAAAATAAAAACAAAAAGACAACGGGACGAGCATGCCATGGTAAGTTGTAGGGGCCACGGGAAGTTCAGGGGGGAGGTTGACAGAGCTGGCAGGTTGAAAGAGAAGTGAAAATGAACGGGACAAGTGGCGCGGACCGGGAAAGAAAAAAGAAAAAGAAAAAAACAAAAACAAAAAAAAACAAATAAGTCGCTGCGGTTTGAGAATTTGAATGGTAATCCAAAAACAGAAGATGATAAGTACCTCTCTGTGGAAGCCGGGTGGGCCTGGTGAGCGAAGGACTGAGCGGCGGCGGTTCGTTGTCGCGCAACGCACGCCGCGCTCTCCTGTTGAAGCCGGATTTCCGCCAGAACCCCCTGTAGCGCACCCCCAATGCACGCCCCCCCAGGCAGAATAACAAAACACGGCTTTAGAACGGTCTCGCGGATTAAAGCTTAATCGCCCGCCACGATTTACTGGCACCGAGATTTCGGGGCTCCAGTTTCCGTGCCAAAAAGAAGAAAAAAACGAGAAACGCGAGAGCAAACGGAAAAGGTGGACTAAGGGGTCAACTGGTGGTGACATCCTCCTAAGGACGAGCACACACTAAAAATTCGCTTCGTAGACCCAACGGACACGACTTTCGAGGCGCGTCAAAAGGGAAAGCCCGCGTACCTGGTGTTGCCATCCCGGTATGGACGAGTACACGCTGAGGTTCCGCTTCGCGATCCCAATGGCCGACATGAGCTGCGCGTCGGAGCCTTTCGCGAGCGCCTCTAGGTCCTGGTCAGCATTCTCGCGCATGAGCATCCACCCGAGTAGCTTCGACGCGTTGCCTCCTTCGAGTGTTTGCAGTCGAGAGTAGAGGATTTTGGACGCTTCTTGAATGTCCATCTAAAGGCCCATGCGTGTTAGCACGCGGGAAACCTGGTGTAATCGGTTCTGGTCAACATGTCGCCATTGCATTTGCAGAGGCTGACAAGAAAAAATCTAGGTATTAACGCACTAAATTTTGTAACGCGGAACGACCGGCCTAACGAGCTAGCGAAACCCTAGCAGCACCAGTAGCGGAGGCAGGTAGGCAGTTCTATTAGACCTCTAATCCTTGCTCGTGGGAGCAAGTCGTTGACGCAGAGGGAGGGGCACTTCTGGGGCCTTTTGGGCCTTCCGCTTCGTTTCCTCGCTGCTGCTGCTTTTCTCTCTCCTGCTACGCTCTGCTTGTCTGCTCTGGTCGTCTCGCCTGTTGAGTGTGCGTCACTAGGTTAACTTTTCGCACGCACTCCGCGCACGTTCCGCAGTGGCCTCTGGTTAACCGGCGACGTCTCCTTTCTCTTTTAGGTAATGTGGGGCGGAGCGGAACAAATTGCGAGCTAACCGAGATTCAAATTCGTGTCACGGACTGATCAGGTCAGGAGTAGTTGTGGGAGTTTGCAAGGTCAGGCGCTCAGAAAAACTCCGCTCCACTCAGAAGCCTCTTTTTGTTTCATTTCGGGCAAGATCACCATTTCTCGCTGCGCTTGGCTGCCCGTTTTGGGGTAAGCCACACGCGGAAGGGATTCAGAGTTGCGTGCAACCATTGCGACGGGTTCCGCAGATGAGGGTTTCAAGATATTGCGGGCGGAACGTGCTGGCTCGCGCGGACGAATGAGCTTGCGCCAGCGTGCACCAAGCAGGTGCCGCCGCGACAGTACGAGGCGCAGCCGCAGCGCTGCCCGCCCATTCGCAGGGCAGACCGAGAGAACAAATGCCCCTCCGTGCAGCACTCTCGCAGCAGCCGAAGCGAGTCGCACTAGAGGTGATCACGAGAGACATGCCCACAAGACGACGCCGTGGGGCATGGGTCGCACGTATGGTGTTGGCGACGCCGATGTGTCGCATGGTCACTGATGTGCTGGTCACGTCGAGGTGAGGGGTCAACAACCAATGAAGCAATGGGAGGATGCTTCACAAGCGATGGGCAAACCACATCTGTTGCCATCGCATCGTGCCGTACGATGAGCCTGAAAATATCGCACAGCCAAGTTCCACCTAGAAGCACGCACTGCTCTCTTTGGTGACCAATTAGCGAGTGATTGACGTGCGCTGCAAGTGAAGTGTTTTGCAGCTGTCCTTATAATAAGCACCTCGATTGAGATTTAGTGGAGGGAATGAACTAGTTTCTATTACTCCCAGCGATTGCCATACCCAAACATAAATCAATCAGCACTAGTGCTGGTATACAAATGCAAGGCTGACTCAATGAGCAATTTACAGTTGTCACTGACTGAAATTATGAATACCGTTATTATGTTTCAAGAAAATAGGAGAAATTAACTGATGCTTCTTGAAGAATTCTCTAAAACCATAATCGCTAACGTCATAGTTGTACTGCATTTGTCAAAATCCACGAAAAGGGGAAAAGGGGAAAATGGAAATAAGGCAAATGATAGTAACCAGAGAGATGCAAAGAACGCACTAAAGGCCCGCGACACAGCGGCAAAACCAGTCCTTTCAACAAAAGAGATGAATATGGGCAGCTATGTTACAAACACTTACCATACAAGAAGCAGGAAAACAACCAGGTCGCTACTAGAAGAAAATCATACATCGGTCCAGCATAAGTTACCAGATACAGACCATACTTCATATGACTTACAGGCAGAACCATGACACTGTAGCGAACAACTCCCGCTGCGGCTGCGCCTCTTTCGAGTTATAGAAGACCTCTATAAAGGGGTAGTCCTTGCGCTGTCGAGCGATGCAAAAGCCAAGGTGCTTGGGGCAATCCACCTGCCAGTAATGCCACCAGCCATGACCCACCCATGCCACCAAAGAGCATTGTGAGCTGCTTGAACGAACATTCATGAAACTTCACGTTTTAAAAAGGCCCAAAACTTGGACCCTCTGCCTGCCAGCCATGCAAAACGAGAGAGTTTTGATGTGCATGAAGCAGCATCTGGGGATGGCCAGCGAATGGGACCGCACTCGTGAAATGTGAGGCATGACTGAAGGGCTTGAAACAGCGTTTGAAAATGAGCCGTGACTGGAAGCGTACTTGTGAAATGATAGATGTCTGAAAATTTCCTTGAAACAGCATCCGGGCATGGCCAGTGCTTGTAAGCAAACTCGCGAACGATAGACGCGATCAGCAGTGAACAGAGCCGGTTGCATGGAAGGAGCAGCAAGGGGGGAGCAGCATTGGCAGAGCAGCATGCTTACTCGGATGAAGTTGACATGCGGGTGGAGGTCAGCTGACAGTTCACGGACCATCAGGGAGCATCAGGGAGCATCAGGGAGCACTAGCATGGGGGCATGGGCGATGGGAGGACACTCGTGGGCAGGGCACCATGCTTACCCGAATGAAGTTGACATGGGGATGGAGGTCAGCTGATGCTTGTCGAAACACCTCGTCAAAGTGACGAGTGTGTGCACAGCTGCAGGTTGGAAAGGAGAGCAGGGGAGGAAGACGCAAGTATGAAGCCTCAGAAACGTTGTGTGCGGGGAGTAGCAAAGTGACAAGGGCAACAAAACGAGGGGGGTAAGTGCAGATGAGGCGGAAGGCTCAGGAACAAGGGAGGATTTAAATGCAAATGCGACAAGAGTTTCAGAAATCTCAGAATCCCCAAAAGTATCGAAGGTGTCTGAAGTTGTCTAAAAAATTACCTCAGGACGAACAAGGGAATGCTGATAAGGCGACAGAAAGAAGGGTGGTGGAGGCTCAGCACAAGCCTATCTGAGTCAGCACAATTTTTTTCTGAGTGAGCACAAGTTTTTCTGAGTCAGCATGGTCCTACGCGACTGGCGCTAGAACAAAGGTTTTTTAATAGAACCAGGCCACATGCTGGTGCTTAGTATTGTCACCAACAGATTCGGTGTCAACAGGCTGGTAAAATGTGCTGCCCCTGCACTTGACTGATCCTCAAGCCCCCTCACATGCGACTCAGCAAGATGCAAGTCTCAGGAGAAGGTGAATGACACGTGTGAGGCTGATGCAGCAGAACACATTGCCTTGTGTGTCAAATCAGCCACAGTAAACGCGAGACTCACGAAAAGGTGAAGGCCACGGCGACCGGCTTTCCCTGCTGCAGCAGCGACACAAACTGCCTCTCGACAGCAGCGGCACCACCTACCCAGCAGCACAGCTACATGGTGAAGGTGCACGCAGGGCACTCACGAAAAGGTGAAGGCCACGGCGACCGGCTTTCCCTGCTGCAGCAGCGACACAAACTGCCTCTCGGATCGGAACTCCACCACCCGAGCCTCCACGCGAGGCTTGGGAAGGCCCGTGTAATACCTGAGAGGGGACAATTGAGGTGGTTCGGCACAGGTACGGATCGCCTTTTTCAGATGGAATTGTACCACGTGAGGCCTGGGCTTGCCAGGGGGCTTCTCAAGCCAAGGAGCGGGGGGGGGAGCGCGTGAGGGGGGAGAAGGAGGGGGGGGAGGAGAGGGTGAATGTAGTTCCAGGAAAGTGTCGCCGCGCAACCTCCCCCTCCCCTTTCCCCCAACCCATCTTCCCCACCATTCCCCCAACCCACTCTCCTCCCCACCACCACACACCTGCATGTCTCCTCCAGCTTTCCCCACAGCGTTGCGCCTCCGCCTGTGCTCTGCGGATCCCCGCCGTCGTCGCGGGAACCCATCCGCTTCCCACCGCGCGTTAGCGACTACTGGCGTTCAAGGCGTCCCGCGTTTGCGACTGCAGGCGTTCAAGGCGTCGCGCGTTTGCGACAGCTGGCGTTCAAGACGTCGTACGGTGCTTTCGATAGAGTGTACCAATTCTGCCTTATAACCGCCCCCGTCCTCGCTAGTCAAGCTGCTCTAGGCGTTACCGAGTCGCGTCCTGGTTAAACCAAAAACAGATTCCAATCAGCAAAAATTACTAGAGACACCGATAATTCGAAGAGTCTTGGCAAAAAGTCTTGCCTAATTTTCCTCGTCAGCCGAACCTTGGTTTCCCCGAGCACAGCGCATGGAGTCACCGAGTCACCGAAATGGTACGATTTCAGAACTGGTATGCTTGCAAAAGAAACCGCAGCGCAAGGCGACCAAGGCATGGTTGCGCAGCACAGAGGATTCACGAAACATACAAACACGAGGGTTGTGGTGGTACGTCCAGCCCCGACGAGTCCAAAGTCTGTACTCTAAAAGGCGTTGTACGTGGTATTTTGTGTCACAGTGGGCTACCATACGGTGCAGAGCGGTGACTGTCCGATTCTCGAGCTGATATTGGTACCTTCGCTGATGGATAATCTTGGCAGACATCAGTACACATCAAAAACATCGAAAGCAACTTTTTGCATACATGCTAAGATTACACTGCACTCTGATACCACCTGCAAAAGCATTCAGCTGTAACGAGTATAAACATTGCTTCCGCCACCCGCTATCAACCTCAAACACCCTCCCCCAGACCCCTAGATGTCTATGTACAATTTCCCCCTTTCACACCCCGTGTTACTTTTCCGCCCAGATCCCAGGTATTTTCCGCAACAACTCCCTCCCCCGTTCCACCACCTCCGCGCTTCTCTGCGCTTTTCCGCGCGCCAGTGCGTTCTCAACCTCCGCACGCGCCCCTACTCTGGCTTTCTCACCTCGTCTTATTTTCCGCCCACTCCTTTTTCCAAGATCTCTTTTCGCGGCTTTAGTCTCCTCCCCTAAGCTCGTTGCACTCCCGTGCCGCCGCTCCCTTCGTTGCTTGCGACGTCGCGACTCTACTTCTCACCATGAGTGAGTTAAATCCCTTTTAGAGGCAGTCAGTATTTCGTCTTGTAGCAAATTGGTTGAGAGGTGAATCGTGTTATTAAACCAGAAACCCTGACCTTGTATGTGCCTGATGTCCGAATCGCTTGCTGATTGGGTAGTTCACTCGTGTCTGTGACGCCGAAGTTGATGCTCGTGTCTACATTCACCTCTTGCCATATATTGACCTCTTTCGACCAAGCTTACCGCAGCATTAAGAATGGATCTCATTCGGTCCGTATCAGAGCTGTTATCCTTCTAGAGCTATCCCTGGCGATCGTGTCCAGTCGTTCAGCGGCGTTCTCTCGTGCGATCTGTCATGTCAATCCACTCCGAATTCTTTCTGTCGTTTCGTGGTCTTCCTGTGTCGGCCGTCTTCCTGTAGTCGCCGTCGTCGTCCTCTCCCCGGTGGACCGACTCCCTCGCCTTAGAGGAACTTGGGAGTCGGTCCACGGCCTTTTTTTTTCCTAACCCTAAAAGCGCGTTGCCAAGGGAAGACGCCCATTAAACTTAAACACTCGCATCTTTCCCCTACTCCCCTCCACCCCCTGGTGTTTTAGGGCCAACATCTCTCACAACTCCCCTCCATTTCGTTTCCCATACCCACTCAACGCTTTCCTTCGCCCCCCCCTCCCCTTCAACCTCTCCCTCCTTCCCCGTACTCCCTTCAGTGGTAACGTGCACGGATTGTTGGCCCGCGCCGGCAAGTTGCGCGGACACACGCCCGACGCGCAGGACAATTGTGCTCTTGTTCCCCCCCCATCCCAATTACCTGTGTTCCCATCTCCCGTTCCCCTGCTTCGGGCTCGTGTTCATTTCTCCCCCTTCTTCCCCCCCCCCCCGCCACCCCTGATCCCCTTCGCCCTCTCCGCCGCGTTTGCGCGCAGGTAAGGTGCACGGATCGTTGGCGCGTGCCGGTAAGGTGCGCGGGCAGACGCCCAAGGTGGAGAAGCAGGACAAGAAGAAGCAGCCCAAGGGCCGCGCGCACAAGCGCATGCAGTACAACCGCCGCTTCGTCACCGCCGGTACGTGTTTTGAGTCGACTCAAGGCAGACCTTGCAGGCTAGCGCCGCCGCTTCGTCACCGCCGATACGCGCGCGTCCTTTATAGTCACTGCAGGCTAGCGCGCACCTGTTGTCGTCCCTACATGCAAGCGCACAAGCGCATGCAGTACAACCACCGCTTTGTCACCGCCAATATGCGCACACCCGTTGTAGTCACCTTCGCTTGGGGGGCCACTGCGTAACTTTCGTTTGAGGGAGCGCTGCGGGTAGAAAGGAGCTCTTGCTGTTCCTTCTGGCAGCAGCAACGGCCTGATTAGGTCAGGTATCGAGTCTGCTTGAACGACAGAAGCAGTCTTCAATAAGGTCAGGTCGCGCAGATGCAAACCGAGGGAGTAAATTAGTTGTTGTATCCTCCGACGAGAGTTTGAACTGGGTTTTGTCCCACTCGGTGACAGGGCTGCGATCTATTTAGCAGCGATCTCGTCCAGGAGTCGCAGCAGCGTCGCGCAGGGTCGCAGCAGTTTCGCATGTATGGCGACGTCAACCAGGGTTAGTTTATCATTGGAAGAGATTGGGGGGACGGTACTGAAACTCCTCGTTACAATCCTATATTACGAGTGTGAGTCACGAGCGTGTGGTTTGGGCGTGAGGCATGACCTTTGTCAAAAGCGAGCCTGTGTTACGAGCGTAAGGCGTGAGCCTGTGTAACCAGGATCGTGGGCGGCGAACTACCTCTACTGCTCGTTCTGCCTTCTCACGCCCGCCAGCTCACCCTCCTCTCCCTCTCCCTATCGCCTCTTTCTGTCTTACACTGGTTGGAATTTGGCAAATCAGCGTGGGTCTACAATCACACGAAACAACGCTGAGTGCTGCTTGTGTGCCTTGACAATCTCCTACCTCTTTCCGTCTCGTTTCTCCGTCTCCCCCCTGCCATCTTCCCCTCCCTCCGCCGTGCAGTGGTGGGATTCGGCAAGAAGCGCGGCCCTAACTCGTCTGAGAAGTAAATGCTGCGACGCTGTGTGCTTCCGCACCCTAGGTATGACGGTCTGAATTGCATCTTTGCTTATGACAATTTTGTCCTTCTAAAGCACCCAATATCCCCCTCCCCCACTCCCTCCGCGCTCCACCTTCTCCCTCCCTTTTTTCCGTTCTGTAAATCTGTACTTCTGTCCCCTTGTGATGCAGCGGCTCTTGCTCCTCGCTCTCTACCCCTCCTGCTCTTTTCCTGCCATCAATTGCAGTCACCATTTATTTTCAGGCCCCATCCAACCTTCTCTTCGCTTGGCCTCTCGCTCTTTCTCACTGTTCAACTTGTTCTTTTCACTGCCTGTGCCCTCCTCCCGTTTCCCCAACAGCACCATGGCATAGCACATCCAAACTGCAATCCATGCACATACCTGTCATCACCATGGTCAACCTCTGGCTCGCTCCACCACCATCAGATCGCTCCTCCTTCACACTTCCAAACTTGTCCGCACCTCTCCGGCTGGTTTGCTAGCTTCGAAAGCTGGTCGCATTGTTAAGTAGTGTGTAGAAGGAAGTTGTTCGTCAGTTCGTAGTGATGTGTGGTGGTATAATTTGTGGTGGCCCATTCGGTTATATGCAATGAGCTAGCATGGCAACAACAATGGCAGTGGATGTTACGTAAACACAGAGAAATTCACCAACAATCCATATGAAAATATGCTGGTAGCTGTCAGTGGGGTTGTGCGTTTGCCCGTGCTAAAGCGGATTGGACTTGGGCTGATTGCTCATATGCCCAGTCCTTCGCTGTTGTGGATGTGCTTTCGCGACACTCGCATGGCCACGAAACAGTTACGATTGTGGTTACGGGTTATTCGTGGTTCTGGTTCTGTACACTTCTGGCGCGCAATGCCAGCCCTGCACTGTCTGACAGTCGGTTTCCCGCCACCGTTGAAATTGCCTCCTGTCGTTCCGTTTAGTTCAGTCTGCAACAGTTCAACCTCGCAACATCCGCCAGCCAAGCCAATCAGAGACATGGCTGCTGCAGACTCCTTGAAAATTCGTCCCGCGTCGCTTTCGTGATTGGCAGCCACGCTCCTTCCCATCCCAGGTAAAAAGGTTCCTTCACGAATTCCGTTTCAATGTTCAGAAAGGTGAGTAGCGGTGAAAAGATGCTGGAACCGTTTTACAATGCACAGCATCGTACGTGACCGTGGAGCTCAACAGAATCATTTGCTCCAGTCACCCCTGCGCACTAGTTTAATCAAGAAGACTAGAGAGGTGTGAAGCTTCAACGTTGAGAAATAGTAGTGTTCCTCAGCTGCAGCCGTGACGCCATGGCTTTAGCGCGCCCACACTAGTGTTCCCCGGCGTTAACGGATTCCTTTTTCTGACAGTATTCTTTCTAGGCCTCCTTAGACTGCGGCTAAGGTTAAGGTTGGTGAAGCAGCAACTGAACATCATATTTCCCGTCAGCTGCTTCTTCGTTGCTTGTTATGGCGACCCTTGACTCAGGCCAAGAGCACCGCCTCACGGTGCTCGATCCCGTTACAGTCACATGTAGCGCTCGATTCGTTACAAGAGAGCGTCGCAAGAGCAGCGCGGTCCTGGACTCTCATCAAGAATTCCCGCCTCGGGAATTCCCCTCTCCGAGCCGCCTCGAGAGTATCGACGGCGCGTCGTTCCCCTTTTGCCGCGTGCGGGAAGACTGTCCGTCCAATAGTTGCTACAGTAGCAGCGCGCTTTACGGCCAAATTCCTGGTATGGTTCCCGGCTTTTTTGGGCCTGGAGCTTCCGGTAAGAGCACCGGTTGCTGTCACCCTGCCCACAGCTCTCATCATAATCACTCCGGTCACAGTCACTCGAATCATGGTCTTTCCAGCAACAGCAATCCTCAGAGCTCCACAGCAGACGGATCGCGGAAACCAAACCCGCTGGCTGACCGAACGAACCTGACAACGCAACCCGCGGGTAAACTAGGGAGCGAACCGCGGTCAGCGAAGATCGCTCAGGCGCACCGTAATCCCCAGAACCAACAGCATCACCAGCATCCACGTCAGCAGCATCAGCGTCCACATCAGCACGAACAAGGAAAGCCGACAGAAATTCCTTCGCCTCTAGCTAATACTTCTCTCGCTACAGGAACAAGCAACGGCACTCAAACGGAGTGGAAAGTCCGGCCCTCAGGTCGCGGGTTCTTTAGCAAGCTGAAGCATTTCTTCCCTGTGCGTGGATTGGTGGGTAAGCGCAGCGAACCCGTAAATTCCGGGACCTCAAACCCAGTTGCGGAGCAGAAAGGATGCGTGGAGAGAGGCAGCACAGCAGCGTCAGCAGCGTCAGCGCTAGGTGCGAATAGCGGGAATGCGGACGCGCTAGGAGCGAATAGCGGGAATGCGGACTTGGGAAGTTGGGGTCCTGCGGAAGGTGCAGATACGGCCAGGAGCCGGCCTCCTGGACGCGGTATCGTGCGCTCCGTTTCGCTTACAGTGACGGGGACGAGTCACAACGAATACGCGGATACGGCAGGGAATCCGGGCGAGGCGGAACTAGCGGACCGGGCGAAGAGACACGAGTATGGTTACTTTCGCAGGCGAATGAGTGATATCAGTGGTATCAGGGGCGCTGGTACTGGCATCACTGGTATCAGCGGCAACAGCAGCCAAAGCATCAGTGCCTTGGGAATGCCGAGGCTGGTGGCAGGCATGGATCTTGCCGTACCTGCCGGGTTGGAGGCATGGGGTGTGGGGAGAGGAGGGGATTTGTGGGGCATGGAGGGAGTGAGAGGCGCAGGATGGGAGGGTGGAGATGGTGGGAGCTTGTGTTATGGCGTTGGTGATGAGGTGGATGGTAACGTCAGTGATGACGTTGGTGGCTGTGGCTTTGGTGACTCTAACGAATGGTGGAGCGATGGGGGTAGAATGGAGATGGCTTTTTTGGAGTCTCTTATAACGGGGGAGAGCTTAACGGGAGCGGCAGATGGGTCCAGATCGTTCGTTTTAAGCATGATGTGGCGCTCTCCCTGCCACGTGGCATCCGCCCTCTGCGTAAGTGCTGAGGCTCGCGTGTGTGTGGTGAGAACTCCCTTCAACTCCGCCCCCTCCCCACCTTTCCCCCTTATCTTTCTTGGTTTAGCTCTCTTTTCCCCTCCATACCCGCATCTCTCTTCCTCAATCTTTCTCTCCTTACTCCCTCTGTGTCCCTCCTCCTTCACTCCGTGCTTCTCGTCCTTCCTTCCTCCCTCTTTTGCTCCCTCCTCCCCCCCATCTATATCGCTCTCTCCACCTTTCTGTCTCTCTCCACCTCTCTGTCTCTCTCCACCTTTCTGTCTCTCTCCACCTCTCTGTCTCTCTCCACCTCTCTGTCTCTCTCCACCTCTCTGTCTCTCTCCGCGTCCCTCTGCTCCCCCTCGCCCTCCTATTCCCAATGCCCGACTTTTCTCACCTTGTCTTCTCCACTCCCTCCCATCCGTGTCCCCTGCGCTCCCCCCTCCCAGCGCGCCTATGCGTGCATCGTGGCGGCCAAGGCAGTGGCGTGGGTGGCATCTCATGGAAGGCGCCCTGACTCGTCTTGCCCTTTCCTCTCCCTCCCATCCCTGTTACTGTGCTCCCGCCTCCCAGAGCGCCTATGCGTGCATCGTTGCTGCCAAGGCAGTGGCGTGGGTGGCCTCTCTGCATCTCATGGAGGGCGCCCTGACTCGTTACAAGGATCGTGAGGGAGAGAAGCACGCAGTGACTCGTTATAAGGACCAAGAGGAAGAGGGGCACGCAATGACTCGATTTAAGGACCTCGGGGAAGAGCAGCAGAGATTGACTCGTTATAAGGAGCACGAGGGGGTGCAAGGCGCGTGGTTTCGCTACAAGGACGGGGAGGCAGGGGCTGGCGAGTGCTCGCATGCAGAAGCTGCCAATCGTGGCCTGCCACGTGGAGGCTGTGAGAGAACTCGAGAGAGCCGCAGGGAGGGGCTTAAGGGACTTGGTGAATCTGAGGCACGGCTAAGGGACCACTCGGGTAGTGGCCCGTGTGTGTGCGGCTGTGAGAAGAGGGGGAGAGTGATGGGTGGGGTAAGAGGAGAGAGGAGGCATGGGGAGCATGGGATGCATGGGGTGCATGGGGTGCATGGGGTGCATGGGGTGCATGGGAGGCGTGGAGTGGGTTTGAGGCATGGGGAGCATGGGATGCAGCATGGGGTGCATGGGGAACGTGTGAGGCGAAGGCAGCAGCATGGCATGCATGGGCCAGCAGCGAACCGCCTTAACATGCAATGGGCGGCAGCAGCAGAGGCAGGAGAAGCAGAGGCAGCTGCAGCATCAGAGACAGCAGAAGCAACAGGAGGGATAGTAAGCGTGGCACGAGCGTCAGCTGAAAAGGACGAGGCAGCAGCCGCTGCAGGAGCAGCAGCAGCGGCGGCGGCAGCAGCAGCGGTGGAGCTGGAGAGGTGTGCAGCGAGGGCTGGGATGGACCGACTGGTGCTGGATTGGGTGTTTGGCCCGGGGGAGAGCACACGCAGGTGGGTGGCTGACGGTGGGGAGAGCACACGCAGGTGGGTGGCTGACGGGGAGGGAAGCACAGGCGGTTGGGACGTGCGACCAGGGGAGAGCACAGGAAGGTGGGTGGCTGACGGTGGGGACCACACTGGTGGTTGGATGATTGAGACGAGAGAAAGCAGTGGCAAGTGGATGGCTGGGGAGTGTGGAGAGGAGTTTTTGGAGGGTAGCCTGAGTTTTGAGACGTGTCAGAATCAGTTTCAGGAGGGGAGTCAGAGTTTCGAGACGCCTGAGAAAGAGTTTGCGGAGGGAACGCAGAGTGGCCGTAGGGAGGTTGAGAATAGGTCTCTCTATGGTGATTCACATGAAGAGCTTGATGTGATTCAGAGGGTGCGGGGAGATCGGCGCTTGTCTGCTGCCCTCCCCAGCATCCTAGAGGAAGGTTCTGAGATGACTGGGGAGACACAGGGAGAGTTTGGGCCAGCTGGGAACGTTGATGCTCCGTGTATCTATGAATCAGGGCCGTGGGGAGTGTCCGCAAATTGGTTTCAAGGGGGGAGACGTGTGGAAAATTCGGGCTTTGGTATGCCGGATCTCACTGATATTGAGTCGTCCACTAACGAGTCGGCAGCGGGAGAGGGTGGTATGGCGCAAGGGGGTGCAGTGGTAGGTACAAGAGTGGTAGCAGAAGGGGTTTCTGTTTCACTGGTGGGGTTCCTGGCGTCCTTTGAAGCGGAGATGAGTTCTGGCAGGACTAGTGGTGCGGGGGAGGTGAAAGGGGAGGGAGAGAGGGAGGGAGGAGAGGAGGGCGGAAGGAAGTGGAGTGAAGGGGGGCTGGGTGGGAGGGAGGATGAGGGAGGAGAATGGAGGGAAGGAGGTGCAGAGGGGGAGGTGGGAGAAAATGCTGTTGAAGGAGAAGGGAAGGTAGAAGAGGAGAGGAGGTCTGGGAAGGAGGGGAGGGTTGAGGAAAGGAGGGGTGAGGGAGGGAGGGGTGAAGAGGGGAGAGTGGAGAAGGAGAGAGAGGGAGGAGAAGGTGGAGGGTGGGAAATGGAGGGGTTAGAGTGTGAGGTATTTGAGGATGCTGCTAGCGAAGCAGGGTCTGGTTCCTTGACGGTTTTCGAATCAGCTCTTACGGGGGAAGGAAAGGGGACAGATTGTGAAGTTTTTGAGGAGGCTGTTAGCGAAGTAGGGATCAGGGAAAGCAGCGTGGGTCTGACTGAAGAGAAGGCTGCTGGGTTGACTCGGAATGAAGGGCAGCAGCAGGAGCAGTGGGGACAGGAGCAGCAGGAGACGGGACAGCAGCAGCAGCAACAGCAGCAGCAGCGCCACCAGCATCATCAGCAGCATCGATTCTCGCCTATCTCACTCATGCCTCAAGCCAGGAGCCCCAGATTGCACCCTCCGCAGCAGCAGCAGCAGCAGCAGCAGCAGCAACAGCAGCAGGATCAGCAGCAACAGCAGCAACAGGAGCAGGAGCAGCAGCAACAGCAGCAACAGCAGCAGGAGCAGCAGCAACAGCAGCAACAGCAGCAGGAGCAGCAGCATCGCTTTTCGCCTATCTCACTCATGCCCCAAGCCTGGAGCCCCAGATTGCACCCTCCGGAGCAGCAGCAGCAGCAGTTTGAGTCACACCAGAAGCAGCAGCAACAGCAGCAGCAGCAGTTTCAGCCACAGCAGCACCATCATCATCAGCAGCAGCAGCAGAGTGAGGGTTGGGTGTCTGGGCACGAGACACACAGGCTCCCATGGGTCAGGAGGGGGGGCGAAGGAGCGCTGGAGAGCGTGGGAAGCGGGTGGAACGTGGAGGAGGATGTGAGGGAGAGTGTGGGGGAGAGCAGCAGGGAGGGAAGGATGGGTCTGATCAAAGGGGGGAGGTACAGCAGTGGTGCTGGCAGCAGCAGAGGGTGCAGTAGCAGCGAGAGTGACAGAGGGCGCAGCAGAGAGGGTAGCAGCAGCAGCAGCAGCAGCAGCAGCAGCAGCAGCAGCAGCAGTGGGAGTAGCATTGTGAGAAGCAGCGGAAGGGAGGGCAGTGCGAGGGGTTCTGGTGAGAGGAGTGGTGATGGAAGCAACAGAGAAGGTTCGTTGGGCGTGGATGCACGTTGGGGGCAGTCCGAGAGTGGAAAATCTTTGAGGCCTTTTTCTGCTGAGCATGAGGACTCAGATCTTACTGCTTTGACACTGGGGCGAGGTGGGGGACAGAGAGGGGGAGGGAGACAGGGGAAAGGAACAATACACGGTGATTCAGAGGAGGATTTGGGGAGAGAGAAGGGAGATGAGGAGTCAGCGAGGAGGACAGGGATAGGGGAGCAGGGGGAGGAGGAAGGAGAGGAGGCGGAGATGGGAAGAGAGGAGGGGGCAAGGGGAAGTGAGGAAGGGGCGTCAGATTGGCTGAGACTGGGTGTGGCTATGAGTGGATGCTCTAAGGAGTCTCAACACCAACACATGATTGACTTCATGGGGTCATCTTGCATCCACGGCGGTGATGATATGGAGGATATGGCCATGCCACGTGGCACAGCATCAGCCTCTCCACGTGGCAGATCACAGGCCTGGGCTCACGCCACGTGTCATCATGCTCATGCAGGCAGCCCATCACCAAGCAGCGATCTCCGGGTAGGTTCCGGCCTGGCTTCAGGCAAGAGGTTATAACACCATGTCACTGCCTTTAGGCCTTGGTGGTGAGTGTGTGAAGACACGCGTCTGCATGCTCATGCAGGCAGCCCAGCATCAAGCAGTGATCTCCGGGTAGGTTCCGGCCTGGCTTCAGGCAAGAGGCTATAACGCCATGTCACTGCCTTTAGGCCCTGGTGGTGAGTGTGTGAAGACACGCGTCTGCATGCTCGTGCAGGCAGCCCATCACCAAGCAGCGACCTCTGAGTAGGTTCCCTCCCTGCCTTCAGGCTAGAGCCTGCTTTGAGACATTAGATTGTTTATTCTCAGCGTTTTCGAATCACTTATTTGATGCCTGTGTGAGAGTGGGCCTTTGGGTCAAGTCACCTGCCTTCCTCCTGCCACCAGGTTCAGCAACCTGAATCTACCACGGTGATGGCTCAGGTGCTCCTTCAGGTGCTGGCATTCCAGCAGCAGGAGCAGATGGAGGAGCTTCGGACCGTTCTGGCACTGCAGGTGGAGGCGTGACACGCTCTCGCTGCTGCTATGAGCCCTGCTGAAACCATGCTGACCCATGGTTTCCCATTGTTGTCTTTAACCTTCCCCTCTTTGTTCTCTCAGGAACTTGTGTTTAGGCAGCAGGGGCAAATAGAGGCGCTGCGGTGGGTGCTAGCACCGCAGATGGAGACGTGCCATGCGCTGGCTGCTGCTGCTCTGCTCTGATCCCTGCTGCCCTGCATTCTGCTGCTGGGGCTGCTGCGGCAGCAGATGGAGGCGTGCCATGCACTGGCTGCTGCTGCTCTGCTCTGCTCAAACCTGTGTTCTTCCCAGTGCTGGCCTGTGTTGTTCCCTTTGAATTCCCCCCTCTGTGTTCTTTCAGGAGCTAGTGGCTCGGCAGCAGGGGCTGATTGAGGAGCTGCGGCTGCTGCCGGGGCAGCAGATGGAGGCGTGCCACGCGCTGGCTGCTGCTCTGGTCTTACCCGTGCTGACTTGCGTTGTGCCCTTTGAATTCCTGTCCGTTCACTCTCAGGAGCTCGTGGCTCTGCAGCAGGGGCAGATTGAGGAGCTGCGGCGGCTGCTGGGGCAGCAGATGGAGGCGTGCCATGCGCTCGCTGCTGCTCTGCTCTGATCCGTGCTGATTGTGTTGTTTCCTTTGTGTTGCTCCCTTACAACTTCCCCTCCCTATTCTCGCAGGAGCTCGTGTCTCGGCAGCAGGGGCAGATTGAGGAGCTGCGGCGGCTGTTAGGGCAACAGATGGATTCGTGCCATGCGCTGGCTGCTGCTCTGAGGCTACAGCAGCAGGAGCGTCAGCATTTGGGGAGGCAGGGGGAGCAAGGGTTGGGAGGTTTGAAGGAGACTCAGGAGGCAGATCTAGAGGAAACAAAGCTTGGAGAAAGCAGGTCCGAGGAAGCAGATGGGGCAGAAGGGGAAGAAGGGGCAGAGGAGGCGGGTGGTGAAAGAGAGAAGGAAGTACGGGATAGTGGAGGTGGCGAGAGAGAGGGGGCAAGGGAATGGAGGGACCTGGATTGGGATGACGAGTTGTTGCAGCAGTCGGGGGAGCTGCGAGGAGATATCACGAGCCTGAAGGATCAGGTGGGTTAGTTTCGTCTCTGTTAATTCCCCTGCCTCCCGAGGCATGATTGTGATGTGAATAACAGCAGTTGATGCAGCAGTCGGGGGAGCTGCGAGGAGATACTACAAGCAGCTTGATTGCGAGGAGCTCCTAACCCCTGCTCTCTCTCCTTGTCTATCCTTCCCTCTCCCCGTTCCCTCCATGCAGCTTGCACAAAGGGCCAACCGCATTGCAACACTCAAGCACTCCCTCCTTCAAACCATGGCGCAGCTCAAGTCCCGCTCTCCCTCCCCGGGACCAGCTTTCTCCCTCGCTTCCCTCCACTTCCCCTCCCTCCCCTCGCCCTCCCAACAACCCTCCTCTCGCCCATCCCCATCTCCTCAGCTCCCATCCCTCCACTCGCCCTCTCGTCTCCCCTCTGCTCGTCGCCTGCATTCTCCGTCTCCCAGGCATTCCCCCGTGCTTCCATTCCGCCCGGCCTCTCATTCACGTATCTCTCCCCTTCATACGGTCGGTGCACAGTGCAGTGATTGTTTATAGCTACACTATAGGAACCAACAAGACCCCATGACTATGTGATTCTAAGTTTTATCGAGATTCAACTTGGTTGCTATTGTCTCGTAGAAATGCTCATAGAACTTAATTTTCTGCAGCAAATCAGTAGCTCACTTTATACTTCAGGATACAAACAGATTGGTGGATTGCACATCTTAACACAACAAAGCAGCATGTGTAAGGGCGTGCTCCTACATCTCTTATCAGTCACACCTTCAGTGCAGATGCAATTACGCGCACTCCAGTGCGGTGCGGTGCGGTGCAACACGCCTCTGTTACAAGGATCAGCGTGTATTTTGATCGCAACGGGCTTACGAATCCCGAACTTGCACTTCTCGCCACTTATCCATCTCGTTCTTGTTTGTAGCAGCCTCGATAGACAATGCTGCTCCCGCCGCTGCACTGACTTTTGATAAAATGGTGAAGCAAAAAATGGAAACTGGGCAAGCAGAGAGGAGCATTGGCAGGGCAAGCAGAGGCAGCAGTGAGTGGTGGCAGTGGTGGTAGCACTTACCATGGCTACCTTGCGAGTGTCTAGAGGGCAGACATACGTGTACTCAAAAGATACCCCTGGTCGCAGCACTGGCGGCTGTTCCACCACTCCATCCCCCTGTTGTTATGCCACGAGGGGAGAAGCTGAGGGGTGTGAGTGGCAAGAAGGTGAGCGGATCGGGGGAGAAACGCGGGGTAAGTGGGGGGAGGTGGGGGGGAGTGGAGGTGGAATGAGAGATGGGAGAGAAAGGAGAAGAGGGGAGAGCGGGAGAGATGAGGGGCGAGTGAGAGGGTGATGAGGGGTGAGCAGGAGAAGGAGAAAGGAGATCCGGGATTAGGCTATATGGGGAAAGAGGAGGGGAAGTTGAGGGAAGAGAAGGAGGGAGATGAGATGAGAGCGAGGGGGGAACGAGGGGAGAGCGGGGGGAATGAGCGGAGAGCGGAGAGGAAAGGGATGAGGCGAGAGCGGGACAAGATGAGGGATGTCTTTTGGCCCCCCCCTCCCCACTCCTCTCCTCCCCCCACTTTCCCGCATTCTCTCCCATTCCCGCAACACACTCACGTCTCTTACCTTTCTCCCTCCATTTCTTCTACCGTTTCGGGGTGGCAACGCTGTCATTTACGCCTTCGTTTTAACACCTGCTTAACGAAATCAGGTAGGCGGTATCGGCGACGCTGATGGGCACGAACCGAAGCCTCTGATGTGTCTGCATGGGAGCGTGCTCGCGAATCAACATGCGCAGATTAACAATAATTATTCGTCCGCAAATTAACGGTACAACTGCGGTAATATATAAGAATTTAAAATTTGTACCGACTACTGGCGACTAACAAAGATCTGATGTCCGCAATTGGCGGTAACTACTTGAAGCCGATGCTAGCATTAATCACTGGCGGTTCTTACCTCACCACGTCAAATAACTAATAGTAAACACGACTAATAGTAAACTGTGCGGGATGATAAACCAAGAGGCGGCGGTAACGCCTTAGATCTAACAGACTGGAAACCAAGAAAGGATGATGACGGGAGAATATGGAGGAGCTAAAGAAGGGTGGTTGATGTGGCGCGGTGGTTGTGCCTCCCTCGATTCCTATTCGCTCGCGTGATTTTCCCTCAACCACCCCTCGCCATTTCAGCTGCCCCAATTTGGTTCGCAGTCAGCTAAGGGAGTTGCGAGAGCAGCTAAACCTCGCGAGACTTCAGCCGAATAAATCATTTAGCCCATTTCAACACCATCCCGCACCTCACGCTAGCCTCACTATATAACTCAACCTCTCGATTCAACAGCAAGTGCCACGTCAGTCTCCTAAAAAATGTATCTTCCTGCCCCAGCTCTAAGCACAACCAGACCTTTCCACAAACAGTACGCGCCCTGAGATGATTCGTTTGCCTCAGCACAACCAAACCCAACCGAATAACCAGACTCTGTACATTCCGAATTTGAATTTGAGACTTTTTAGATGTTATGCAAGGCAGTTTGCTTGTGATGTACACATCTCGGCCGCTTTTCACACTTCCAAACCGCGAATTCATTTTACCAAACGCACAGCTCGAACGAATCCCCGCCGTTGGCGGCGGCTACGGTCTTCATCACCATCATCCATTCAAATTGTGTCCTGCAACCCACCTGATACAAATTTCCCGCACTTCACAGGGCACAAAAGCAGCCGCGCCGTGTCGCATCCCTCTGTACCCAGCAACCCATCACATTTCATTTGAAAACGCGCTGCGGGAGGCGGCAAGCACCAAACACAAAGCGCAAATCAAGGCGGCTACTCCTTCCTCCAGCAGACGCATCTTTCCTGCTCTGCTCTCAGCTCATTCTTTCCACCGAAACCTGGTATAGTCCCACGGCTGAGTCCATTTTCGCATTATTTTTCCTTCACGATCTCATCGAAGGAATGTTCAGAGAAGCTCTTTCCTTACAAGCTCTCTAATACGGACTTCAAGCTACTTGCTCCACGGAGCAGTCCGTTCTACATGAAGCCACCCGGCTAGTACAAGGGGAAACACCAGGCATGCAGCAGCGCTGAGGTAGCGTAGAGTAGTTTAGAAGTCGTGGGTGGGGTGGGTTGGGTAGTTTAGAGAGTCTAGCGAGCTGCTTGCGTGCCATGGTCGGAACCTTGTACGACGCCCTGGGTTGGTTGGTTGTCGCGGCAACACCTTCACCGCGATAGCCTTCTCGTGAACTCGTCACAGCAATATTCTCAGTACGCGGCGAGATCTTCAGTACGCGACGAGAATGCACGGAGAATTCTTCACGGGGAGCAGCCAAAGCTGGATCAGAGCCCAACGACCAGAGCGCCATTCAACCACGTCAAGACCGATGTTGTCTTCGACGGCGTTTCTCTCCGTCCTCGCCGTTGCGGCGCGTCAGCTCTTCACGGCTTCACGCCAAAATGAAGACGCTTTGACGTAAGTACAGTCTTCTTACATACTTGGTTATCCTCTAAATAAGCTTTGCATTACACTTCTTCTGCTTCGAAGCTTTGATATTCTTCTGGAAAGAGTTTTGTTAACGCCCTTTTTATCGCTTTCCCTGCAGGCGACAACCTTTCCGTTCTGAGAGGCCAACGACCCGAGAGCCGACCGTCTCGACGCTTCCAAGTCCAAGTCAAGACTTGAGAGCCAAAGACAAGACCGATGGAGCCTTCGATGGCGTTTCTCCCTGTCCTCGCCGCTGTGGCGCGTCAAGTCTTCACGTCTTCACGAAGAGATGAAGACGCTTGGCGTAAGTGCAGTCTCTTTGAACTCTTTTCTACTTTCGCGCTTGTCTTAAACATTGCCGCTTTCTAAGATTCTAATATCTTCTGAAGGGAATTATATTAATGCGTTTTTTGTTGACCCTGCAGGCGACCATCTTGAGAGCCCAGCGACCATCTGCGATGACCTCCTTGAATGTCGACGAACCCGAAACCGACGAACCTTCAATCGCACGAGCTCTCTCTCAACGACGACGGTCCAAGCTCTCACTCAACGACGACCGCGGCGATTCGCATGACGACTATCCCGTCCCGCGGAACTTCAGTGAGGTTCTTTTTCAAGCCTCACCACAATGAAGGTAAGTGCGGCTCCGTTTCAGAGCCCTTTCGTTTTTTACGCGTGAAGCGTTTCGTTTTTTTTTACTTCCTCTGTTTCTAAGCTTTAAATATTTTCTGATGGGAATTATACTAACGCGTTTTTCGTTGACCCCTGCAGGCGACCATCTTGAGAGCCCAACGACCGTCTGCGATGAGCCCTCTCTGAACGACGACGGCGGCGATTTCCGTCGCATGGCGACTCTCCCGCGCGGAACTTCGCGTTCCCTTTGGCGACGCTTGACTCGAGTCTTCGCAAGCGGCGCTTCCATCGTCGCGAGGGGATTTCAAGGCATGGTGTTTCCATCTTCGCGAGGGTCGCTTCCATTGTCGCATGGCGTTAGGCGACGGTGCGTTCCGCTGACGACGGTTTTACCGTCGCTAGTGGCGCTTTGGTTACCGGATGGTAAGAACGCGATAATACCATCAGCAGTTTCGATGCGTTTTTTTACTGTTATTCGTCCTTCTTTCAACGGTTCAACTAACGGCTTTCCTTGTTCCCTGCAGATGGTGAGGAGACCCGTCGATGGCGCTTCTCCGGTCGTGCGGCGTCGCTTCGTCCAGGGCATGGCGACGAGTATCCCGTCGCACAGCGTCGCTTCGGCGGGAGCATGGCGACTCTTCACCCGTCGCGCGGCGCTTCGCACCGCGCTGGCGACGCCTCTCAGATTCGTCGTCGTTTTTCGTTTTGTCATCTTCCGTTTTGTCATCTTTCGTCTCGTTTTCTTTCTTCGGCCTTTCTCACTCATGGTATGACGTGGCATGGTCAATGTGCAGCCTCCAGGAATGAAGAGCTAGAAGAAGGCTACGACCAAGAACAACCAACGTCAACGCCAAGACCAAGGCCACAACCAAGTCTACCTCCAAGACTTCGTCAACGTC
Source organism: Closterium sp. Naga37s-1 (assembly GCA_947471745.1). Lineage (NCBI taxonomy): Eukaryota > Viridiplantae > Streptophyta > Zygnematophyceae > Desmidiales > Closteriaceae > Closterium > Closterium sp. Naga37s-1. The sequence continues at coordinate 285,565 of CANJKZ010000947.1, read as the reverse complement.
ATCGTCCAAGTCCACGACCAAGATTACGACCAAGACGACCAAGTCTACGATCAAGTCTACGACCAAGACGACCAAGACGACCAAGTCTACGATCAAGACCGACCAAGACGACCAAGACGACCAAGACGACCAAGCCTACGACCAAGACGACCAAGACGACCAAGACGACCAAGACGACCAAGACCGACCAAGACGACCAAGCCTACGACCAAGACGACCAAGACGACCAAGCCTACGACCAAGACGACCAAGACGACGAAGACGACCAAGCCTACGACCAAGACGACCAAGACCGACCAAGACGACCAAGACGACCAAGACGACCAAGACCGACCAAGACGACCAAGCCTACGACCAAGACGACCAAGCCTACGACCAAGACGACCAAGACGACCAAGCCTACGACCAAGACTACGACCAAGACTTCGACCAAGACTTCGACCAAGACTTCGTCAACGTCAACGTCCAAGAATACGACCAAGCCTACGACGACCAAGCCTATGTGAACGACAACTTCCCTGGTGAGCTCGTCCTTTCAATTTTCCTTTTCCTTTTCCTTCAATTTACTAAATTTCTCTTTTTTTCCTTGGTTTGTGAAGTGGCAGGAGCGGCGGAGGGAGCGGGAGCGGGAGGAAAACCATCATTCCGTGGTAAGCTCGTCGTTCCTGTTTAACATATTTTTTTCCTTCACGTTTACTAACTTTCTCTTTTTTCCCCTGGTTTGTGAAGGGGCAGGAGCGCGGAGGGAGCTGGAGCGGGAGAAAGAACAACACCTTCCGCGGTAAGATCGTCGTTCCAGTTAACTTCTTTTATTCCTTCACGTTTACTTACTTTCTCTTTTTTTTCCTTGGTCTGTGAAGTGGCAGGAGCGCGGAGGGAACGGGAGCGCGGAGGAGGAACAACACCTTCCGTGGTAAGCTCGTCGTTCCAGTTAACTTCTTTTTTTTCCTTCACGTTTACTTACTTTCTCTTTTTTTCCTTGGTCTGTGAAGTGGCAGGAGCGCGGAGGGAACGGGAGCGCGGAGGAGGAACAACCTTCCGTGGTAAGCTCGTCGTTCCAGTTAACTTCTTTTTTTTCCTTCACGTTTACTTACTTTCTCTTTTTTTCCTTGGTCTGTGAAGTGGCAGGAGCGCGGAGGGAGAACAACATGCCGTGGTAAGCTCGTCGTTCCAGTTTAGCTTCTATTGTTCCTTCACGTTTACTTACTACTTTCTCTTGTTTTTTCCTTTGTTTGTGAAGTGGCAGGAGCGCGGATCCGCGTGGATCCTCGAGGGAGCGGGAGCGCGGAGGAAGAACAACACCCTTCCCTGGTATGCTCGTCGTTCCAGTTAACATATTTTTTTCCTTCACATTTACTAACTTCCTCTTGTTTTTCCTTGGTTTGTGAAGCTGGAGCTGGTGGGAGCTGGAGCGGAATCGGGAGCGGCGGGAGCACGAGCGGGAGCTTGTATCAGGTGGTATCGTCCATTCAGCATTTGTGTGTGGTTTGGAATTCACTAACGTCTCTCTTTGGTGTCTTTGGCTCTGCTGCAGGAAATTAGAAGTCGAGAGGAGGGAGACGCGGAGGCGCGACGAATCGAAGTCGGCGGAGCGATGGACGAGCGGCGGGTTGATTGACGGACGAGCGGCGGAGCGGGAAAACGGCGGACGGAAGAGCGGCAGCGCGGAGGAGCGGCGGTGCGAGGCGCTGGAGTTTGACTCCCCTTTTCCCCCTTCCCCGTTCCCCTTTTCAAGGGGATGGCGGGAGCACCAGCGGTGAATGGTTTGTAGGTTGGGGAGGTACAGGTGGGCTAGCTAGGCACGTGTAGGCGAGTAGGAGCGTTACTGTAGATCAGAGAGAAGGTTGGGCGCGGTAAGGTGTGTTTGGGCGCGATCAGGCGTGTTTGGGAACGGATCGGGTCCCGATGTGTTTGGATTCCCTTGATCTAATCCTGCCCGCGGGCAGTAAACTAACCTTCCCTCTCCTCTTTTTCCAAGAAAACTGCCCCCCCCCCTCCCAAACAGGGTCCCGCACGAATGACCTCCATCCACCTCAACGCGGTGTGCGGGTGTAACGCTAGAGGCTTTTGCCTCAAGCGGCCAAGAGGGGTCAAATTCAAGACAAAGTTCGGGCGGTTCAACACTTCAAGCGGTTCAACTCTTCAAGCGGTTCAACTCTTCAAGCGGTTCAACTCTTCAAGCGGTTCAACACTTCAAGCAGTTCAACTCTTTGAAGCAGCTCAGCTCGTGAAGCGACTCATCACTTGGCCGTACTGTACGGACAGAGCAGTTCAACGCTTGGAGCTAAGCCGAACGGCTGGCGTTCTGCCGACGAAGTTGGTTGAAGAGTTTTAGGAGCTTAGCGATGCTTCGTGACTTGTATGACATGTAAATTTATATAATAGTTACCACCCTGGAATCAAGGATGCGAATTTGTTCTCCAAGTTAGTTCGAACGATAGATGCGAGATGCTTCTTTGTCATAGTTATTTTCTCTAATCCATCTCTTCAGTCTCTGTTATGGTAGATTTGAGATCTAAGCGCTTTACCGTCAGTTCTTGTTTTTCCTCCCTCGCGGCTTCACGTATCTGAGCGCAAGTTACTGCTTAGCACCGCAGATGGCGGTAGTCGCTGTTATCAGCCGTATATTGATTTTCGCCGCTTCAGGTAGTGAACCAAATACCGCCAGTTGCGCACAGTAGCCAGTAGCACGCGTTTTTTAAATCGATGCATTGCGGAACGTCGATTCGCGGGGACTACAGTACCATTCGCGGACACAATACTAGCATCGATTTGCACCACATTAACTACATATATCCATGAGCACATACCATGCGGACGCATTATTAGCCTCGGTTCGGAGACGCGCGATTAGCGTCGGCAGTGCGGCCGGTTCGTCTGTTAACAAGCCAAGGCGGCGGCGATTAAGCGAATGCACATGATTTTGGGCCTTGAACAAGGTGGTGACTGAAGGGAAGGGTTGGGTGGATGGAGGGGAGTGTGGGGAGAGAGGGATTGGAGGGGAGGAGAAGGGGGGAAGGGGGGAAAGGAGGGGGGGGAGGGGGGTTGGGGGGGGCATGTTCCAACTGTCTCTGCTCTTCGCTCGTCTCCACCCGCTCTCGACTCATCTTCCCGCTCCCCTTCATTTTCTCCCGATCTCCTCTCGCCCTCCTCTGCTCTCCACTTATGTCACCTCCGCTCCCCTTTTCTCCTCTCCCGCCCACCCCTCATCACCCTCTCTCTCACCCCTCGTCCTCTTTCCCCATTTCATCTCCATTCCCCATCCGATCATGTCCAGCCGTACATACCCCTCATTATACAACCCCTCATCCCCTCCCCTTCCCACTCGCCTCACAGCCCCCCCTTCCCCGCCGCTCCCCCCCTTCCTCTTTCCCCTCCCCTCCTTTTCCCAACTTACCTCTCCTCTCCCTCACACTTTCCTGTTCCCCTGTCATCTCTCTCCCAATTCAAAAATCTCCCGATTTCCCTCCGTCTTTCATTGCCTCTATCTTCCCTCCACCTCCCTTAACTATCGTCCACACCCAGGCTCCTCCTGCCCTACCTGTCATCTCCAGCCCTCTTCACTCCTCGTTTTCCCATCCCTCATCCCCCTCCCTCATTGCCTTCCCTCAACCCCCCTCATCTACCTTTGCCCAGGCTCATCCTGCCCTACCTACGGTATATGACTCTGTCACTTGCCTTGGTGAATTGTCTTCGTGGCTTTGACTTGGCAACAGAGGAGGCGCAGCGACTCGTGTGATTTAGTTCATTGATTTGTTGGACAAGTCAGTAGAACACGTCCTGTATTGTGTGACTGCTGCCTGCTAGCCCATGTATTTAAGTTCCATTTCAAAATAATCCGGATAACAATTCACTAGGTGCTGTGTTGTGGTTTTCCTTCTACTGTACCTGTTGTGCTGTGCTCTGCTCCCGATGCTGATGCTGCTGCGGCTTCCTCTGCTGCTGCACGGCTCAACTCACTTAGAACCTCAGCTACTCGCCTTACCCTTTCTCTCCTTCCTTGCCTGTCTGTCTCCTCCCCTTGCAGCTTGCTTGCTCAAAGGGCCAACCGCATCGCAACACTCAAGCAGTCGCTCCTGCACACCATGGCCCAGCTCAAGTCCCGCTCGCCCTCCTGATCTCCGCTTTAACCTCCTGCTCCTTTTCTGTGCTTATTCTTCTCTTCCCTATTGTGCCTCTCCTTGCTCCCTCCACGCAGCTTGCTCAAAGAGCCAGCCGCATTGCAACCCTCAAGCACTCTCTCCTTCACACCATGGCTCAGCTCAAGTCCCGCTCTCCCTCCCCTGGTCCCGCCTTCTCCCTTGCTTCCCTCCACTTCCCCTCCCTCCCCTCGCCCTCCCAACAACCCTCCACTCGCCTATCCCCGTCTCCTTTGCTCCCCTCCCTCAGCTCGCCCTCTTGTCTCCCGTCTACTCTCCGCTTGCACTCTCCGTCTCCCAAGCATTCCCCCGTGCTTCCCTCACGTCCCGCCTCTCGTTCCCTCGCTTGGAGAGCCATCAACTAGGTGGTGCTTCCCCTTCATAAGGTGGGCGCACAGCGCAGTGTTTGTTTATAGCTACACTATTCCAACATGACGCCATGACAATGTGATTCTATGTTCTTTCAGATTCAACTAGTTTGCTCTTTCGTCGAGGGGCAATGACGGTACCAGTCTATAGGTCCATGATTATATTTCTCCACAGCAAACCAGTAGCTCATATTTCAGGGTACAAACATATTTTTGCGCTGCACGGCCATACATAGCAGCGTGTGTTAAATACTCGCAAGCCTCTTACCAATACCAGTCACACCTTCAAACTTGCATGCATCAATGCATCTCAGTGGCATTTGATGCGATTATGCGCACTCAAGTGCAGTGCGTCGCGAGTCTGATACGAGGGTCAGCCGACAAGAGGCTGTAGGAATGCGCCCTTGCCACACAGCCCCTCCCAGACCAAGTTTGCATAGTACTTTCCCCTTCTTCCATGTCAGCCATACCACGGCTTGTTTTATTCACTCCAGCCATGCTATACCACACTCCACCAAACGTCACCGCTTGGTACCGTACATTCAAGAACACCCTCTCTGGTTCTTTTGGCGTTGACCTTCTGACTCCTCCAATGCTTTCGTCGCCTCCCTGTAACGTTATCAGGAGACTCTGCAGCGGGGACAGGAGCATATGTGTTAGCAGCAGCCGCAGCACCACTGCTAGCAGGTACATTTTGCTCTGCACCCTCTGCTGCTGCATGTGAATTCTCCCCTCCTGCACCCTCTGCTGCTGCAGGTGATACCTCCCCCCTTCCACCTTCTGCTGCTGCAGGTGCTGCCTTCACCCCTACCCCTTCTGCTCCTGATGCTGCTACTGTGTCATCTCTGGCTTCTGCTGCTCTCCTCTCCGCTGCTGATGCTCCTGCTGCTGCAACGGCAGAAGCAGCACCCAAGTGCCCATAACCTGCTGCAGCCACCTCTGTTCGTGGTGTTGATTCCAATCCCGGGTCGTCTGCCCTTGCTGATGCTGCTATTGTGTCATCTCTTGCTCCTGTTGCCTTTCCCTCCACTGCTGCTGCTGCTCCTGATGCTGCCTCTTCCCCTACACCTTCTGCTCCTGATGCTGCTAATCTGTCATCTCTTGCTCCTGTTGCCCTTCTCCACACTGCTGATGCTCCTGCTGCTGCAACGGCAGAAGCAGCACCCAAGTGCCCATAACCTGCAGCAGCCACCTCCCCTACTCCTGCTGCTGACCTTACTCCTAATAGCTCTGCCCTTGCTGATGCTGCTGCTGCTTCCTCTGCTGCTTCCTCTGCTGCTTCCTCTGCTGCTTCCTCTGCTGCTGCACGCCTCGCCTCACTTAAAGCCTCAGCTATTGGATCTACTACAATTGGACTGCCCAGAGGCGCTCCGGGATCCCCTCCGCGGACAAACGGTCCCGTCACAAAGAAACCGTACCACGCCTCAAAAGCCGCGCTATTTTCTGCCTGTAATTTACTCATGCACGCCCTGCCCGTGTAGCTGCCCCAACCAAATGGTAACTCGACCGTGCTTGTGAAGGATGGGCAGTGGAGTGATTTACCCTGGACTGTCGAATATTTAGGCATATCTTTCAGCATCCGGCTGCAGTCTACCTGTAATAGGGACTTCGCATTGGCTTTTGCGATTTTGATTGCCATGGACGCGACTCGGGCGGCATCAGCGGGCGGTCGCGCGTCCGGGCAGGAAACGGTTCCCGAAACGGCATTCCGGAAGGCGGCACGATAAGCTAGCAGCTCCGCGTTTTTTTTCTGCACGGTGAACCCAAGAAACGGAACTTCGGTCGTCAAGGAGATTTGCTGCCGGTATTCACGCTGACCGCGGAAAACTTTCGTGCCGAATTCGACAGCGAAATCCCATGTTTCAAAACCGTAGAGCTCTGGTGGCGGGATCGTGACGCCTCGAGGTGGCGGTACGTTAAGGGCCGACGACAGGTCGTTCAACAGCTTCGCGTACATTATGCTTGAACAATTGGAAAGCAGAATGAAAATTAAAAGAGGAAAAAGCGATTGCTCAGCAAACGTTTAGCATCCTTCCTGATTTCAAGCGACGAAAGGCAGCCGAATAACTCTGGGGACCACGCGCGGGGTGATAAAACGCGTGTGTCGCGGGAAGAGTTGGAGGAGAAACCTCGCTCCGCCTCCCAGCCGCTCCCACTTTTCCTCCCGCCCTCCCTGTCGTCCGATATAAGTGCCTGAGAGCTCCCTGATACACTCTATTTCAGTTCCATGATTTTATTCAACTCGTTCACTCTTCCTCTATGTAATTAGTTTAATAATACCATACTGCCAGAGAAAGCAAGAATAACAAAGATTCTTGACACCATAGTGCTGCGGTAGATTCATAGGTATGTACACATAAGTTTATATCACAAGGTACGACCGGATTCTTGCACTGTACTATACAGCTCTATCTGCATGTAACATGACACCAGCATTTGCTATATACACATCGCCCCTCCATTATCCATACCATTTTTGCCTACTCTCAACAGACCTTCACATCTCTTTTGCCAGCTGCTCTTCGCTCTTCTCCTTGCCACGCCTCCAACATTTCTTCAGCTTCTTGACGCCCCCCACCTCCACAATATTGCATACCATTTTTCCCACTCTCAAGACCTTCATTGGTGCTGATAGCTGCCTTCACATCTCTTTTGCTAGCTGGCTCGTCGCTCTTCTCCTTGCCACGCGCGGAACATTTCTTCAGTTTCTTCTGCCCCTGACCCTCAGACTTCACGCGCTTTCGCACCTTCTTAGCAGCCCCCACCTCCACAACATCTCCAGAAGACCCTGTAGAGGGGATAAGAGCACTAGTGGCACCAGCTGCAGCATCACCAGCAGCACCAGCTGCAGAAAATACCTCCTTTCCTGCACCCTCTGCTTCTGCTGATGCTGCAGGTGCAGGGGCCTCCTCGGCACCCTCTGCGACTGCTGCAGGTGCTATCTCACCCCCTGCACCCTCTGCTACAGCTGCAGGTGCTACCTCCCCCCCAGCACCCTCTGCTCCTGCTATGACTTCTTCTTTTACCTCCACTGCTAATGCCTGCACTGCTTCTGTTCCTGCTGCTGCTGCCCCTGCTGCTCCTGCTGCTGCCCCTGCTGCTCCTGCTGCTCCTGCTGCTGCCCCTGCTGCTCCTGCTGCTGCCCCTGCTGCTCCTGCTGCTGCTCCTGCTGCTCCTGCTTCTGCTCCTGCTCCTCTTGCTCCTGCTCCTGCTCCTGCTCCTGCTCCTGCTCCTTCTGCTGCTGAAACAGCACCAGCACCCCCCAACTCCCCATAACCTCCGGCCACCTCCTCTCCTCCTGCTGCAGATGCCACCTCCGATTCCACACCTGTTGCTGCTCCTGGTGCTGCTGCGGCCTCCTCTGCTGCTGCACCTTCCGGCTCCCCCCCTGCCCCTGCACCTCCCACGGGGACTCCGCTCTCCCCCCCGCGAATGAACGGCCCTGCCACGAAAAATCCGAACCACGCCTCGAACGCGGCACTCGTCTCCGCCTGTGTTTTCGTCATGCAGCTGCTGCCCGTGAAACTGCCCCAACCGGGCAGCTCGACAGTGCTTGTGAAAATCGGGCAGTGAGACGGGCCATGCACACCTGTGGAGTATTGCGGCATGCGCCCTAACATGCGGCTGCAGTCCACCTGCAGCAGTAACTTCGCATGTACTTTCGCAATCTCTTTCGCCACAGCTGCGACGTGGGCGGCGTCTGCTGGTGGTTCCGCGTCCAGACAGGGAACGTTTCCCAAAACAGCATTCCGGAAGGCTGCACGGTACGCCAAGAGCTCTGCATCTTTTTTTCGTAGACCAAGGACGGAAGTCGGCCCACTGGCCGATTCTTCCCTGGAGATCTGCTGCCAGCTTTCTGGCAATCCCCGGAAATTTCTAGATCCGAAGGTGACTTGGAAATCCCAAGTCAACAAATGGGGAGATCCTCTTGATCCCAGAGAGACACCTAGAGGGGGCGGCACATTTATCGCTGAAGCGAGGTCCTGTAACAACTTAGAATACATGATTCAAAGAAGGTATTAAGTGATGAACTGATTGACTATCTCCCAGATCTGGATTTGACAAGAGAAAATGAGGGGTGGATAACGAGGAGAAGAAGCTGTTTTGGCAATAAGAAGTAGCCCCACCTGGTATTTTCTGGGTGAGCGGGACCGTAGTGGCCAGATCAGTAACAGGGAGGGATTCCCTCGGACAATATGTCCAGGAACTAGGAGCGCGATATTGCATTTCGTTCGTTCCTCTACACGCCACAACGCAACGATCTACGGTGGCGAAGACTTTCTTCGACATTATTCTAGATTTTGGCGGGAAATCCGAGCCGCTCGACTTGCTCGTAACAGCTGTCCGTCCTACCTCCTCGTCACTAACGCCAGCATGCGAAGGTTATTCGACGAGCGGTTTCGATTTGTGCATAGAGAAGGGTGGCTGTTCGACTGCTTTGCTCTGCATGTGAAAAATGCTCGGTGTGAAGGGATGAATAGGCATAGCTAAGAGCTAGTTTACTGGTTGATTGACTGGTCAATTGGGCGAGTAGGCGAAGAGGCGAGAGGGCGAAAAGGTGGGTTGGCGAAGAGGCTAATCAGCGAACGGGTGAACAGAACAGAGCTCACATCTGAACTCCCGAAACCCCACATTCCGCGGTGTAACCCGTCGCGAAGAAAATTTCGTTCCTTCCAACCCAGATTTGAGATGCGATGACCCACTGGGGATTTGGTCGATATACACATACGCATCACGGGCAGTGCATGTGAGTGAATGAAAGTGTAGACAAATGGTATTCTATACAATCGATACACAGATGGTAAAAGGGTATGGTCTCCAGCAACACTAAGGACGTGGCACCTCAAGCATTTTTGCACGATCGATCGCAGGATCGCTGATTCAACCGTACTGAATTCTTTTCGAAAGCATTTAAATCTTTCATTACCATTTTAAACTCCTACAACATTCGATCCTGCGCAAGATCGATCGCAGGATCGGTGCTAGAGGTGCCGCGTCCTAATGTCCTGCCCACTGAGGGCTAAGGCACAGCACACCAGGGTATCATGACAGTGCAAAGAGGCTGATTGGAATACTGGTAGGTGGTGGTGCTGCTCGTTGTACCAGTTTGCTTTCGATGAGAGTACCATAGGAATTTGACAACCAACAATCCCAGGAGCAGTGATGTATAAGATAATCTTCTGTTTTTGAATTTGTCAACATCTTTTAGCAATCATCAACACAACAGCAGGCCCATTCTAGCACTACGCAGACAGCAGCCTACTGGCGCAGCTCCTCCCTGACGTAGTCAGCGTCGGCGGTAACCGCAATGTCCACGGAGGGGCGCAGAGAGGCGCAGCCGGCGAGGGCATCGTGCACGGGGTCGGTCTTGAATGCCGCAATGATGGATGCATCAACAGGGGTGTTGTTGTCCACTGCCACGAATGCCTGGAGGTGGGTGGGTGAGGGGCAAGGCCAAAACAAGGGAAAGTGACATGAGAATGACATTTGGAGCAGTGCAAGACAGACACACACAGTCAGCGAGGGAATCGTGCACGGGGTCGCTCTTGAAAGCAGAAATGATGGATGCGTCGACAGGGGTGTTGTTGTCCACTGCCACAAACACCTGAAGTGGGAAAAAGAGGGAAGGTAAAGGAGTGGAGAGGCAGTTAGAAGGAGTGAGTGCGAGTGATGATGGATGCATCGACAGGGGTGTTGTTGCCCACTGCCACGAACGCCTGGATGGGACAAGGGGGATGATGAGGGAGTGAGGAGGTAGAGCAAACCCACCACCTCAATCACACTCTCGTTGCAGATCCTGCTGTTCAACCCAACGACAAGACAAGACATGACAAAACCCCCTGCCCTCTGGGCCTCCCTGCTTGTGCGCTTGCTCACCTGCTGGCTCAGGTTGTAGTCGAAGCGGGGAGCCCACTTGCGCGACCCAAGGCGGGCAGTAGTGGAGCAGTTGTCAACCATGAAGGCCACGCCCCGGGCGTGCATGAAGGGGTTGAGCGAATCCACGGCCTCGATCACACTCTCGTTGCAGATCTCGCTGTACGAGTGCCCCTTGAGCCGCAGCACTTGGATCTGCGCCATCATCACCGCCACGTAGGCGCCCGCCGTGAAGGGGTGGAGTGGGCCGAGAGTGCCCGGGGCGCGGGCGGCACGGACCTTCTCCCCGACCTTCCACATGTGGGTCTGGTCGATCTTGCCCATGGGGAAGGACGGGAAGCCCTCCTTGGGCTGAAGCGGGTGGGAGAGAGGGAGAGGCAGGAGGGGAAAAGGGGAAGAGCAGGAGCTGAAAGCTATACGGGCTGCTCGCACCTTCTCCCCAACCTTCCACATGTGCGTCTGGTCGATCTTGCCCATGGGGAACGAGGGGAAGCCCTCCTTGGGCTGCGCGGGGGGTGGGAGGGAGACAGGGCAGGCAGAGAGGGAGGCAAGGGAGGAAGGGGAGGGACGTGAGAACCTTGCTGCTAAGACCTTCCTGCTCGCATCCTTCTCCCCGACCTCCCACATGTGGGTCTGATTGATCTTGCCCATGGGAAAGGATGGGAAGCCTCCTTGGGCTGCATGGGGTGGGAGAGAAGCAGACAGGGCAGGCAGAAAGGGAGGGAAGTGAGGGAAGAGAGAACCTTGCTGCCTCACCTTCTCATCCTAAAAAAGAAGGGAAGAAGGGGAGCAAGAGGATAAACAAACCTTACCGAGGAGCGACGCCCGGCCAGCACGACGGACGGGTCTCGTTGCTGCAAGCAATGGCTTCGTAGCAAAGGCTTCTCGAGTGCTACGAAGCCGTAGCTTGCAGCAACGAGATCCGTTCGTCGTGCTGGCCTGGCGCCGCTCCTCGGTAAATTCTGTGTACCTTTTTGCTCCCCTTCTCTCATGTCCATGGTGGGATAGTGGGAAGCGGTTCGATGCAAAGGCAGGGTAGAAGAGGAGGAAGAGATCTTACAGAGAAGCGGCGCCCAGCGAGAACGACGGAGCGGATCTCGTTGCCGCAGGCGACGTCCTCGTAGCACTCGAGAAGAATGTCCATTGCGGGGTAGTAGGAGGCAGCATAGGCCGTCTCAAACTCCTTCTTGCCCTCCTCGCTCAGAGAGTCATATACTGACAGCATGCCCTGTGAGGATGGGGGGCGGGAGGGAGTGGGAGACAGGAACTAACGGGAGTCAGACGGGAGACGGGACGAGAAGGCCGTTTCATACTCCTTGCCCTCCTCGCTCCACGACTCCTACACTGCCAAAATGCCCTGAGGGACACAAGGAAAAGGGGTGGGAGAAAGGCCCTGAGGGACTATACTTGTTATAGTCTTATGCACCATACATGTACAACCACATAATGATAATTTTATAATACCTTAGTGGAGATGGTCTTGGAGAGGTTGTCAGTGATGCACTCCACATACTCGTTATAAGCATACCTTAGTGGAGATGGTCTTGGAGAGGTTCCCAGTGATGCACTCCACCGTGTTCTTGAACGCCTCCTCGTCGCTCATGCCTCCCGCCGTGTACCGCCGGAACAGCGCCTCCACCAGCCCGTGCACGGCGCCCAGGAGAATGCCTGCAGGGGGGGGAGGAAGAAGGAACAGAAAGGGACAGGGGTGCGAGGAAGTGGAGGAGCGAGAGCGGTTGAGAAACGCATGCTACAACTCAACAAGTGGTCTCTCATGCCGCCCGCCGCGTAGCGCGGGAACAGAGCCTCCACCAGCCCGTGCAAAGCACCCAGGAGGATGCCTGCAGTGAGGGAAGGACGAAAAGGAAGAGCCCAAGGGGAGCAGGGAGAGTTCTATGGGCGATGAGTGCTCACCTCCCTTTTGAAAAATCGTTTTTCGGAATTCACAAAAGCGACTCAGATTGAGAATTCTCAAAAGAGCCCAAGGGGAGCAAGGAGAGACCTATGAGCGATGCATGCCCACCTCCCTTTTGAAAGATGGTGGCAGCGTAAGTGATGGCAGAGGCAACTCCCCTCTCCCTGACGTCCCGTCTTACACTGAAAGGATCTCCCACCTATCTCCGCAACCCCACACGGATCCACGCCTCTCTCCACCACCCCTATTCCTCACCCCTCTCCCCGAAGATGTCACTCTTGTACTCGTCCTCCAGGGGTGGTAGCGAAGGTGTGAACGGCCAACCAGAGCCACGCACATAGCACATAGCACATACAGCCCACGCTGCCCTTACAAAGCGTATGGCTCTCTTCTATCCCCGCCCCTGCTCCTCACCTCGCTCCCCAAAGATATCGCTCTTGTACTCGTCCTCCAGGGTCGTGGCAAAGGTGACGGGCGACCCCGGAGCCACCAACAAACTACTGGTTATGTTACTGACACAGCCCACACTCCCATTCCAAATCCTCACCTCTCTCCCCAAAGATATCGCTCTTGTATTCGTCCTCCAGAGTCGTGGCGAACGTGAAGGGCGAGCCCAGAGTCAGCTCAAGCCACACACACACAGTATCTAACTCCCTGCAATGCTCCTCTCCTCCTCGCACACACACCAATCCTCACCTCGCTCCCCAAAGATATCGCTCTTGTACTCGTCCTCCAGAGTGATGGCAAAGGTGAAGGGCGACCCCAGGGCCACAGACAAGCCCAGAAGCCACACACACTAACTAATCCCCCGCTCTGCTTCCTCACCTCTCTCCCCGAAGATATCGCTCTTGTACTCGTCCTCCAGGGTCGTGGCGAAGGTGAAGGGCGAGCCCAGTGTCAGCTCAAGCCACACACACACCACATACACGCACACTATCAGAGCCCCTACTCCTCACACACTTATGCTCACCTCGCTCCCCGAAGATATCGCTCTTGAACTCGTCCTCAAGCGTGGTGGCGAAGGTGAAGGGCGACCCCAGGACCACACACCACATACACGCACGCACACTAACAGAGCTCCTACTCCTCACAAACCCGTTCTCACCTCGCTCCCCGAAGATATCGCTCTTGTATTCGTCCTCAAGGGTGGTAGCAAAGGTAAAGGGCGAGCCCAGGGCCACGGACCAGCCCAGAGCCACTTCAGTGGCGCGGCCGTCCACGTCCTGCCACGTGGCACAGGGAGGAGCACACACACACAGGAGAAAGCATAAGAAAGTGCACACACACCAAACTGTGTTGACGTGTTGACACCAGTGCAGTTCTTTTCCATTTCCTTGCATTGCGCCATGCCATGCCACCCCAAGGCCTTCTCTCTCCCCACTCCATCTTCCATTTCCTTGCACTATTTTTAAGCCAGCTCAAGCCAGCTGAAGCTTTTCAGTGAAGTGCTTTCCCCAGGCCCTTTCCCAACCAAGAGTCTCCCCCTCCTTTCCCTGCCTTGTCTTCTCACCTGGTGCACGGCGAACGAGGCGTTGATGCCCGAGCCGTTGACCTCCTTGCCCTGCACGTACAGCCGCCGCACGGAGGGCCCCATGCCCTTGGGACACACGGCAGCACCCCACAGCATCCCACAGCACCCCACATGCCTCTCAGAACCTGGTGCTTCCTTCAACCAACCCCTCACCTGGTGGACGGCAAAAGACGCGTTGATGCCCGAGCCGTTCACCTCCTTGCCCTGCACGTACAGCCGCCTCGTGCCCCCAACCCGCCCACCACCTCACCCCCTTAAGCCCCTCCCTCGCCTCACCTGGTGGACAGCGAAGGACGCGTTGATGCCCGAGCCGTTCACCTCCATGCCCTGCACGTACAGCCGCCGCACGGACGGCCCCATGCCCTTGGGACACACGGCCACTCCCTGCCCCCTACAGCACCCCACAGCACCCCACAGCACCCTCCATGCCTCTCAGAACCTGGTGCTTCCTTTAACCCCTTACCTGGTGCACGGCGAAGGACGCGTTGATGCCCGACCCGTTGACCTCCTTGCCCTGCACGTACAGCCGCCGCACGGACGGTCCCATGCCCTTGGGGCACACGGCGACCACGCTAATATCGTCGCGGAAGCCCTTTCCGAGCGACTGCAGGTGGCCCAGCAGGAACCCGTGAGAGAGACCCAGCACGGCGCCGGGCTTCATGGCATTCAGGATCGCCTCGTGGTTGTCCGCCTGGTGAGGGGAAACCGGGGAAGAGACAGGGAAAAAACGGGGGAAAACGGAGGGGTTAAAAGGCGTGAGGAGGGGAGAAGAGAGGGGCGAAGGGCGCACGGACGGCCCCATGCCCTTGGGGCACACGGCGACCACGCTAATATCGTCGCGGAAGCCCTTTCCGAGCGACTGCAGGTGGCCCAGCAGGAACCCGTGAGAGAGACCCAGCACGGCGCCGGGCTTCATGGCATTCAGGATCGCCTCGTGGTTGTCCGCCTGTGGGAGGGGAAACGGAGGGGTGAAAAACGGTAAGGAGGGGCGAGGAGAGGGGTGAGGCGCGGAAGGTCTTTCCGAGCGACTGCAGGTGGCCCAGCAGGAACCCGTGGGAGAGACCCAAGATGGCCCCGGGCTTCATGGCATTCAGGATCGCTTCGTGGTTGTCCGCCTGGGGAAAAGTGGGGTTGGGCGTATGGGGTGGGGGGAGACGGGGGGAGACGGGAAGAGGAGACGGGGATGAGAAATGACCAGGTCGTTCCCGAGGTGACCTTGGTGATGCCACCAAACGTGCCCGCCCTCAGCCCTCACCCTATATCGAGTTCGCACAGTAACGAGTCATTCTCACCTGAGCAGCGTCGGAGATGAGGAGAATGACCAGGTCGCTCTCGGAGATGACCTTGGTGACGTCCCTAACTCCTCTTAACCTTCTATCGAGTACACACTATAGCGAGTCATCCTCACCTGAGCAGCGTCGGAGATCAGGAGAATGACCAGGTCGCTCTCGGAAATGACCTTGGTGACGTCCCCAACTCCTCATAACCTTATATCGAGTACACTTTTATAGCTAGTCATGCTCACCTGAGCAGCGTCGGAGATCAGGAGAATGACCAGGTCGCTCTCGGAGATGACCTTGGTGACGTCCCAAACTCCTCCTAACCTTATATAGAGTGTACACTATAGCGAGTCATTTTCACCTGAGCAGCGTCGGAGATGAGGAGAATGACCAGGTCGCTCTCGGAGATGACCTTGGTGACGTCCCTAACTCCTCGTAACCTTATATAGAGTATGCACTATAGCGAGTCATTTTCACCTGAGCAGCGTCGGAGATGAGGAGAATGACCAGGTCGCTCTCGGAGATGACCTTGGTGACGTCACCCAGGGTGCCCGCCTCCTCCGTGAATCCGCATCGGCGCGCATCCTTCGCGGAGGACGAGCTGGGGCGCAGACCAATCTGGAAGTGACAAGTGGACAAGGGCCGACGGGAAGGAGTCGGAAGCGGAAAAATGTTTAAATTCGCATGACAAAAAAAAAAAAAAAAAAAAAACACACACACACACACACAAAAAAAAACGGCTCCAGAAAAAAAAAAAAATGCTGCAGCGGTTTCCAAAGCTCGAACACGGACATGTCGACTTCGTTCAACAACAAATTGTGGTTGAAGTCAGGAAACTGGTTTCGATGCATCTACAATCGATTTTATGCCGTGATGCAACGGCATTGCAATGTAGGAAACACTCCCGAGTAAATTTCCGTCACAGAGCGAGTCGCGAATTTTCGTTCGAAAAAAACCGGGACTAATGCGACTTACGGAGACGGTGATATCGGAGTTGATCTCAGCGAGCGAGTCGCGGATGTTCTGCGCCTGAGCCGGCCCCTGCGGTGTGGAAAAATACGTGATACAGATAAACTTCATATTAATGAGAAACCAACATGGGAAAAGCGAGAAAGTCATGTTCCGCGATATGACGAAACAAGGGGATGATATGCGGCTGGACGGAGCTCGCAGTGACATACGCGATAAAAGAGGGTTCTTTATGCCAAGGACATTGTATTGCAGAGATTTGACTGCATTGCCAAGACTTGCAGGACAATTCTTAAGTCGACTAAAAAAAGTTTGCAGGACTAAGAAACAGGGTTTAAGCTGCTCGTCGTTTTAGACAAAGAAAACAATGGGAAACAAAATAAGACGACCCTGTACTTGCCTGGGAGCCCCAGCCGATGACGCCGATCTTCTTGATGCCCTTGAAGGCCTCCGCGAGAAGCGGGTAGAGGTTGCGCCCACCGCGCACGATGTACTGAAGGGGGAAGGACGTGGCGGAGAATGGCAATATGAAGCGAATGTGGTGCTTGAGAGATCTGGGATCAACGATCGGCGATCAGTGAATATGGAGTGGCCCGATAACTCGGAAATCGAGGAATCCGCTAAGACATCTCAGTGGATGAATCCGCTGCTCTTAACCGACAATACTCGCACCAACCAAGGATGCGCACGCGGGAATCGGCATAAGGCCATCGGTTCGAAAACCGATGTGAATATTTCTCGAGCCAGCTATATCATCGGGGGGAACCCAAATGCGACGGCAATGACGGGATGGAAAAAACATCCTAGGTTTGTTTTCTTCGTAAAAATACAATGCTTTCAAACACCAATTTCGCGTTTCAACGTCCCAGAATCGAATATTAGAAGGTGTGAAAATGAACAGATTTACCTCCTCACGGCCGGCAAGATTAATATTTTCCTTAGTGAACGCCTTCCTCCGCGATAACAGACGTCTCAATATCGGTGAACAAAACGAAAAGTGAGAAAAAATAAAGTGTACCTCCTCACGGCCGGCGAGGTTGATCTTCTCCTTGGTGAACACCTTGCTGTCGAACTGCACCTCCGCACCGCGCTTCGTGGTCGCGGTGGCGACGGCTTGCGACCGGACGCTGACCGCGACAGCCGCGGCCTTCTTGCCCGCGGCGCTCAGCTTCTCGACACGTGGCATGGGCGACATGACGACGGCGCTCTTGGCGGACGCGAGGGTCGCGTCATTTTTGAGAGAGAGACCGGACACAGCGGTCTTGCCGAGCGTGCAGCTTCCGCAGGAAAGTGCCATGATGGTCTTAGATTAGGCTGAAAGAAAGAGAAATCGTGTGAAAGGACGACGGCTTAGTGATTCTCTTACGCGCTAACCGTGGAATGCGGAGAGGCTCGAAGCTTAGCTCGGGGACGGCTGAGTGCCTGGGAAAACCAGGTCTTTAGAAGAGAGGGAAAGAGCTCTGACTAATGCGCAGAGCGAATATGAGAGGTGTCAGGAGCTTGACTGGCAGAAAATATAGAGCATGGGTGGGGGAGCGGGGGAGAAAGTTGGGGGGAAAGTGGCGGAGAATGCGGAAAATATAAGCGGGGGGGGTTCGAGTATGGGGGTTGGGGGAGCTTGTGGACAGGGCAGCCCTGGAAAAATATTACGGGTTGCCGAAACCGAAGGGCCAATCGGCGAATTCATTTCTCGAATCGAATAAAGCCATGTCAGCTTGATGCGAGTGACACATAGGCAAACAAGAGGGTTTACGGTCTGACGTCAGGGTGTGCACCAAAAAAGAAGCTTCCGATTGGCAAATAGCAGCTTCCCCTTGCCCGAAAGGCTGCCGTCACTCACCCCCCCAGAATGCTGGGCTCAGCTCAGCCACACCCTCTTGATTCTGTACGTTCAATTTCGTGTAATTCAAATAGTAATAGCTACATATATGAATCTCCATCATTGACAGATATCGGAGCAGTTTCAATAGAATACATCCTTCCAATGAAGTCTGACAAATCAGCTTGCCACGAAATTCGTACTTGTGAATTCCGAACTCAGGGAATACCTTGAGACTATTCTTGTGTGCACCTTGCGTATTCCTTAGAATTCGCGGATTCTTGCTTACACACTTTGTTTCACTGTGTCCTGGAACTTGTCTTAGCTTAGTCTCAACGCAAGCGGGAATTTGCCTTCTCAATCTGCCTTTCATTCGTCGTTATTTGTCGACCGCCTCCAACGGTCAGGATGCAATTCGGTGGGCGACGCGAGGTGAGCGTTGAGCTGCTCAGTTGCATAAATAAGGAGCTAATCACATCTGGAGATCCCGCTGTTTCATTTCTTCCATTCCGTGAAGTGTTCGTTGCCATGTCTGTCACTCCGTGTACTAGATCGAGCCAATAGGGACGTGACACGTTTCGTTAACAGATTCAACAACACTTTTTTCGGTGTCGTCGCGCGGAGTGCGCGTCACTGACGTCTTTCGAACGCCCTGCCGCACTGTGCTAAGACGTTTCGAATATCTTCCGTCTTAGATCTCCCCACTTCAGTTTTTTTCCTGTCTCGATTCCCATTCTGTCGCAACATTCCGTGCGTCAAACTCCCCAGGTGTCGTTGCGCGGAGCGGGCGCGCGCGAGGTGTCGCGGAACTGACCGTTGCCTTTCCTGCGACGTTTCGTATCCCTCCTGCCCCCAAATTCCCCTCCCCCCACGTCCGCCTCCGCAGGTGTCGCTGCGCGGGGCAAGCGCGCGCGAGGTGTCGCGGAACGCGCTGCTGAACAAGGTCGCGGAAGAGCGTGCGGCGCGCAGCAAGGCCCGCAAGTCCGCCGCTTCTGCCGCGCTCATTCAGGTGCGCCAATCGCCAGATTGGCGCTTCAGGTGCGCCAGTCGGCGCTTCAGGTGCGCCAGTTAACATTTTTGTCAGTAAGTGATGTTAAGAGTCATGTCACTAAGAAATTCTCGTTCCGCTCATCCAGGTGCGCCGGCTGACAAAAATCGTTATGTAGACGTGCCGTTAAGTCTCCTATCAATGGTTTCCGACCACCCACCCTCCCACCCACCCACCCAGCCACTCACTCACCCACCCACTCACCCACCCACCCTGTAACTCCTCTTCCCCGCGTCAGCGTGTGTGGCGCGGTAGGAAAGCAGCTTGCGTCGCTCGCCAGCTCGTCCAATCGGAGTGGGACACGTGGCATGCTTCCCGCATGGCAGCGGCAGGGGGGCAGCCCCCAGCGCCCCTCACAGCAGATGAAGTTTCTCAGAAGCTTCTGGCGCCGGTGCTGTTCTTGCTGTGGGATGCACGGAAAAGGGAGTGGAGAATTGGAGGGAGGGGGGAGGGGGAGAAAGGGGAGCACAGGGGGAAAGGGGGAGCGACTGGAGCAGGGGCGGGGGGTGGAGGAGCAGGAAAGGAAATGCAGCGGTTGCAGTCGGTGCTAGTGTGGCTGTTGAAAAGTCTGGACTCTCCAGGTAAGCGAGAGCTTGAGTTTAATATTTCGTCTCTTTCTTAGGCCTATTAAAAGAAGGGTGAGAAGGAAGGGAAGTGGAACGGTTACAGTCAGTGCAGGTGTGGCTCTTAAAGAGTCCGGATTTCCCAGGTAAGTGGGGTTTTCAAAGCAGTCAGTTCAACAGTCGCAGTCCAGTTAATTCAATTTGCATTCATCTTCAATCCCCAATTTGCATTCATCTTCAGTCCCCAATTTGCATTCATCTTCAGTCCCCAATTTGCATTCCCATTCAATCCCCAATTTGCATTCCTATTCAATCCCCAATTTGCATTCCCATTCAATCCCCAATTTGCATTCCTATTCAATCCCCAATTTGCATTCCCATTCAATCCCCAATTTGCATTCCTATTCTATCCCCAATTTGCATTCCCATTCAATCCCCAATTTGCATTCCTATTCAATCCCCTAGGCCTCTCACACGCGCCTCTTCTTCCGCTTCCCGCCTCCTCTCACAATTGTGTTCCGCCCTCCCTCTTTTATCCCAACGCAGATCCTGCTACCAACTTCTGCTCCTTGGCCGTTGGCACCCAATCACAGCGCGCCACGTGGCAGCATCAAGCACATCGAATGGTTTCCCTCTGCAGTGCTCTTCTCAGCCTTTTCTCCTCCTCTTCCTCCTCCTCTTCCTCCTCCTCCACTTCCTCCTCTCCCTCTCCCTCTTCTCACTCCACCACTACCACTGCCACCACCCCATCAGCGCCCTCTCTCCTACTCACTGTCCTCGCCATGCGTGTCCACGTGTCACTCTGTGACACTGCCACGTGGCGCTTCCTCAACTCGCCAGCTGTCACCGCCTCCTCCTCCCCTGATAGCACCCTGGCAGCAGCAGAGGCTCAGGTGCTTTCTCTGTTGGCAGGTACAGCATCAGGTGCCACGGGAATCTACCCTGCTCTGCGCATGCACATACTGACAAACTCCGCCGCCCCTCCTGTGGACGGGTGGAGGGAAATGAAGGGGAAAGGAGGAGGGATGGGAGGGGGGGCGGGAGGAGGGGCGGGAGCTCAGGCTGCCCAGCAAATGTTTCTGCTGACCGCTGCAGCAATGACCGTGGCTCTCAGACCTATCATTGTTTTCTCGGGCAGGAATGACGGGCAAACAGTTGCTGGGAAGCTGCCAGCGGGTGAGTTTTACAATGACTTTATCTTCCCCTTCTGCCGTGGCTGGCTTACATGCCCGTCTCTACTTTCTCCTGTTGTGCGCCACATTCGCCATATGGACTCACAATTGAATGTGGCGCACCATATGGATAATACTTTTCTCGTGCTATTGTGCGCCACGTTCACTGAGCCTGTCGTTTCTACGCGTCGTTGCTGTTGTGCGTATGGATTCATGTCCTCCTCTTCTCCTTGGTCTACTTGCCCTTCTCTACTGTCCCTCCCTTCCATTCCTTTCAATGCAGCATAGGCATCTCTGGCAGCGGATCAGTTTGCTGCCCGCATTCGAGTTTTAGCGCGTCTCAAAATTCCACTCTCTTATCTCTGTCCTTTGATTGCAGCGTGGGCATCATTGGCAGCAGATCAGTTTGCTTTTGAGACGTCTCAAAAGTCTACCTGCCCATCCCTGCCGTCCCTCCCTTCCATTCCTTTCAATGCAGCGTGGGCATCTCTGGCAGCTGATCAGTTTGCTGCCCGCATTCAAGTTTTAGCGCGCCTCAAAGTTCCACTCTCTTATCTCTGTCCTTTCAATGCAGCGTGGGCATCTCTGGCAGCTGATCAGTTTGCCGCCCACATTCTCACCATCCCACTGCTGACGTGGCGCCGGCCGTCTCCCCTCCTCCCTGCCTTGCGCCACCTGTCAGCCCTTCAGCCCTGCCTCCTCTCATGCCTGGTACGATCATCCTCTCGTCTCTTACTGTGTACCTCAGCCTTTGGCTTTCCCCGTTAAGCTTCTGTCTCCCCTCCTCCCTGCCTTGCACCATTTGTCAGCCGTCCAACCGTGCCTCCTCTCCTGTCTGGTAGGACCATGCTCTCTTCTCTTACCCTTTTACATGAACCTTTGGCTTTGCCCATTAAACCTCTTACTCCCCTCCCCCCTGCCTTGCGTCACCTGTCAGCCCTCCAACCGTGCCTCCTTTTATGCATGGTATGATTATTTCCTCTTACCTTCTACGTTCATTCACTCTTTTACCTTCTACCAGAATCTTTTACCTTTTCCACCCAGCAACCGTCTCCCCTCCTCCCTGCCTTACACCACCTGTCATCCCTTCAGCCCTGCCTCCTCTCCTGCCTGGGCTGGTTCGGTCAGATTCGTGTCTGAACCTTGGACCTTTCCTAATAAACCCCCCTTTTTTTTTGCCTCGCATTCTGATTTGGTTTCGCTTACCCTCTCTGCCCTCTTATTTCTGCTCCAGTCCCGACCCTTTTTCTCTGCTCTGTGCCCCTCCCTTCCTCGTCCCTTTCTTCCCTCCTGTGTACCTGCATCTCTCTCCGCTCTTGCAGCGCAAAGCTCCTTCAAAGTGACTTTTGAGTCGACTCAAAAGTCCTCTCCCTTCCTCGTCCCCTGCTTCCCTCCTGTGTACCTGCCTCTCTCGTCCCCTGCTTCCCTCCTGTGTACCTGCCTCTCTCGTCCCCTGCTTCCCTCCTGTGTACCTGCCTCTCTCTCCCCTCCTTGCCCCTGTGCCCCACCCCTTTGCCACCCGATCCACCCCGTCCCCTTCTTCCCTGCTGTGTGCCTGCCTCTTTCTCCCCGCCGTGCAGCGCAAAGCCCCTTCAAAGTGACTTCTGAGTCGACTCAAAAGTCCTCTCCCTTCCTCGTCCCCTTCTTCTTCCCTCCTGTGTACCTGCATCTCTCTCCCCTCCTTTGCGCAAAGCCCCTTCACCCCACCCGTCGCCACCCGACCCGTACCACAGACTCACCTCGCATCTCCCCCCTCCCGCCTGGGCCTTGGCCAACATCTCTGCCCTCGCAACCAGCCCACCCTCCCTCTCCTCCCCCCCCTCCCCCTCTCCACACTCTCCTCCTCCTCCTCCCTCTCCCTCGTTGTCCTCTGAGCTGTTCCTTCCGGGTCTTGACTTGCCACTCTATGTGCATGCCCTCTGCTCCTTAGCCGCTGCTGTAATAGATCATGAGGAGAAAGAGGTGAGAGAGGAGAGAGGAGGGAAAGGGATCAAGGGAAGGAAGCAGCAGGAGGAAGAGGAGGACGAGGAAGAGGAGGATGAGGAAGAGGAAGGGAGGGGGAGAAGAGGCGGGCGTAGGCAGGTGCACCCGTGTTTTTACGAGGATATTTCCCCGCTGTGCCAGCGGTGGCACGTGCTGCGAGTCCTAGAAGAGGCCCTTAAAGCCGAAAAAAATACGGGAAAAGCAGCAGATTCGGGAGGAAAACCTGCTGCAGTAGCAGCATCAGGAGGAGCAGCAGGATCAGCAACAGCAGCTGGAGCAGCAGCTGGAGCAGCATGCGGGCGGCAGCAGCTAGACATGGGCGATTTCGGGAGGCTCTACTCTCTCCTGCTGACCCTCTTCTCTTCCGTACACGCGTCCTCAGGGCGAGTCCTCCCTCTCCTGAACGTTCTGGCATTCACTCGTGAGGTTCTCACAGGGCTGTGGCACTGGCTGGTGGCGCACTGCCGTATCTCCATCTCCCAGGCCTATGCTGAGAGTGAGGGGATACAGGGTGGTTTGCAGGGGGTGCAGAGTGGTGCACAGGGAGTGCAGAGTGGTGGTGGTGGTGGTGGTGGTGCTGCTGCTGCTGGTGCTGGTGGTTCTGGTTCTGCTGGTGGCGGGAGGACAAGAGAGGGGTCTAGCAGGAGGAGAAACAGAGGGGGGAGAGAAGGGAGCAGGCACGGGGGAGTGGCTGGTTCGTTTCAGCTGCCCCAGTTTTCGGGCAGCTGGTTCCCAAGGTCGTTTCTGGAAGGGTATGGGGGAGGTGGAGAAGGGGGGGAGGGAAGGGCAGAGGAGGATGAGTGGGGTTCTCAGGGAGGAGGGTTAGCAGGCAGAGGAAGGGGAGGGGGAGAGAGTAGGGGCGTTGACCGTGTTGACCGCATGCAGACAGATTCTGCCGGCCAAGGAGGGCCGCCCGGGAGTGCGGGTGATGATGACGCTGCACTGGCTGCGTTCTTGGGCGGGCGACAGACTGGTCAACTGGGTCAACCGGGTCAACCGGGTCAACCGGGTCAACCTGGTCAAACAGGGTCAACGGCAGCACAGCGGTGGTCCACCTTTCTCTCCTCCACCTTCCAGAGACGCGCAGCAGAGGCACAGAGAGGGCGCAGAGGCAGAGGAGGAGGAGGAGGGGGAGAGGGAGGAGGTGGAGGGGGGAGGACGTTTTGGGAGACCCAGTCAGGTGACTATATGGAAGAGGATATTAACGAGGGGGGAGAGGAGGAGGAGGAGGGGGAGGGAGCAGGAAGCGGAGGATTTGAGGGAAGAGAGGGAAGAGAAGGAGGAGGGGGGGGAGAGGGAGGAGGGGAGCGGTGGGATGTGGAGAGTATGAGGAAGGGGGTGGCAGGGGTGGCTGCTGACGTGGCAGTGGTGATGACTGTGTTCTGCAGGGCGTATGCCCACCTGCTGCTCGTTCTGGATGATGAGGAGTTCTACCAGAGACAGGTGGGTTCTGTGCGGTGCTGCGCGGTGGGGTGGTTTGGCTTCCCTTGTCCCTCAGATCAGATCCCTTTCCCTCTTTCCAAGCTGCTGGTCATTTCAGCCAGCCACACTCAACTCCCTCGTTTACAACACACTCTCCTCATCATCTCCTCTCCTCCCTTCTGTATACCCACTCCCTCGTTTCCCTCGCCTCTCAGATCAGATCCCTTTCTCTCTTTCCAAGCAGCGGGTCATTTCAGCCAGTCACACTCAACACCCTCGTCTAGACTCTACAACACACACTCATCATCATCTCCTGTATACCTATTCCCTCGTTTCCCTTGTCCCTCAGATCCCTTTCTCTCTTTCCGAGCAAAGAGTCATTGCAGCAACACTCAACACCCTCATCTCCTCCCTCTTGTCTGCCTGCACCTGTCCCTCTTCCCTCACTGCCCCGCTTCTCTTCCTTGCCCCGTGTTCGCCTTTTCACTCAGATCCCTTTCTCTCTTTCCGAACAAAGGGTCATCGCAGCCACCCTCAACACCCTCGTTTACAACACACTCATCTCCTCCCCCTCCTCCTCCTCCCCGTCCCCCTCCTCTTCCTCATCCGCCTCCGCCGCTTCCCCGCTCACCCCTTCGCAATCCGCGCTACTAGAAGCAGCCACTCGCTGCCTCCTCCCTCTGCACGACCGCGACTGTAGAAGAGCCTTCTGCGAACCCTCCCTCTGGCTGGCCCCCGCCGATCGCCGCCCCCCACCTGTCATCTCGGCAGCAGGTATGTACATCTGAGCCCATTTATGTCTCGTGTGCCAATTGTACAACGCTCTCCTAGAAGCAGCCACTCGCTGCCTCCTCCCTCTACTCTGCACGACCGCGACTGCAGACGAGCCCCTGCCGATCGCCGCCCACCACCTGTGATCTCTGCAGCAGGTAAACGCCCTCATTCATCTCCCCCTTGTGTTCAAAAAGAAAGAAAAGGAGGCACTCGCTGCCTCCTCCCTCTACTCTCCACGACCGCGACTGGTGCCAAAAGAAAAGGATGGGTATGTGTTGCGCTACTAGAAGCAGCCACTCGCTGCCTCCTCCCTCTACTCTGCACGACCGCGACTGCAGAAGAGCCTTCTGCGAGCCTTCTCTCTGGCTTGCCCCGGCTGATTGCCGCCCACCACCTGTCATCTCAGCAGCAGGTAAACGCCGTCATTTCATGTCCTTGACGAGCCTTCTCTCTCTGGCTCCCGTTTTCTGTGAGCTCATTTGCTTCCCGTTTTCTCTTCCGCTCTGATTCCCTTCCGCCCCATGCTGCTCCCACCGCTTGACTCAAAAGTCACCTCCCATTGTCTGTGAGCTCATTGCTTCCCGTTTTCAAGTTTTGAGGCGCCTCAAAACTCGACTGCAGCCGAGCTTTCTGCAAGCCTGCTCTCTCTGGCTCCCATTTTCTGTGAGCTCATTGCTTCCCGTTTTTTGAGAATTCTCAAAAAACACTCGCTTGAGAATTCTAAAAAAACAGCTTGCTCTCTCTGGCTCCCATTTTCTGTGAGCTCATTGCTTCCCGTTTTCAAGTTTTGAGGCGCCTCAAAACTCGACTGCAGCCGAGCTTTCTGCAAGCCTGCTCTCTCTGGCTCCCATTTTCTGTGAGCTCATTGCTTCCCGTTTTCAAGTTTTGAGGCGCCTCAAAACTCGACTGCAGCCGAGCTTTCTGCAAGCCTGCTCTCGCTGGCGTTTTGAGGCGCCTCAAAACTCGACTGCAGCCGAGCTTTCTGCAAGCCTTCTCTCTCTGGCTCCCGTTTTCTGTGAGCTCATTTGCTTCCCGTTTTCTCTTCCGCTCTGATTCCCTTCCGCCCCTGCTGCTCCCACCGCTTGACTTCGGAGTCGACTCAAAAGTCACCTCCCATTTTCTGTGAGCTCATTTGCTTCCCGTTTTCTCTCCCGTTCTGATTCCCTTCCGCCCCTGCTGCTCCCACCGCTTGACTTTTGAGTCGACTCAAAAGTCACCTCCCATTTTCTGTGAGCTCATTTGCTTCCCGTTTTTTCCTCCGTTCCGATTCCCTTCCGCCCCCTGCTGCTCCCACCGCTTCAGGCGCAGCCAGACATCATGGGGTGGGGGGCGAAGGGGGAGGAGGGGGGATGGGCGCAATGATGGGGGGAGGGGAGGAGGATTGGGAGATGGGGGAGTGGATGGGGGAACTAGGCATGGGCGGTGGGGCAGGAGGCGGCGGAGGGGAACTGGGAGGGGAGGGAGGAGTGATGATGGCAGGAGGAGGGAGAGGGAGAGGAGGAGTGGAGAAGGGCAAGGAGCAGCAGAGTGGGTCTGCGATGGCTGCTGTTCTGCGCACGCTGCCCCACGTTTTGCCGTTTGAGAAGAGGTGAGAGATGTATATTGTTAGAATTCTATGGCATATGTCAGGGGAGAGAGGGGGAGGAAGGAACAGCAGAGCGGGTCTGCCATGGCTGCTGTGCTGCGCACGCTGCCCCACGTTTTTCCGTTTGAGAAGAGGTACGATGAGGTGTAGGGAAGGAAGGGGAGGGTGCCTGGTTTAATTGGAGCCTGTTTGCAGGCAGAGAAGAAGGGAGCAGAGGGGAAGGGGAGAAGGGCAGGGAGCAGCAGAGCGGGTCTGCGATGGCTGCTGTGCTGCGCACGCTGCCCCACGTGCTGCCGTTTGAACAGAGGTGAGATGAGATTTGGAAATCAACGGGGAGGGTGCGATGAGCTGTAACCTGTAGGGATGGCAGGGGGGAAGGGGAGAAGGGCAAGGAGCAGCAGAGTGGGCTTTTGAGGTGCCTCAAAAGTCGTCTTTTGGCTTTTGAGGAGCAGCTGAGTGGGTGCGCCATGGCTGCTGTTCTGAGAGAGCGCTGGCCGGATGGTAGGGGGAAGGTGAGACGAACTGTAGCATACTGCTGGCAGCACTCACCCCCGGCAGCACTCACCCCCGGCAGCACTCACCCCCGGCAGCACTCACCCCCGGCAGCACTCACCCCTGGCCGTGGCTCAAACTCACTGCTCCTTCACCTTCCCCTTTTTCCTCCATGCCCCATGCCCCATGCCCCATGCCCCATGCCCCATGCCCCATGCCCCATGCCCCATGCCCCATGCCCCATGCCCCATGCCCCATGCCCCATGCCCCATGCCCCATGCCCCATGCCCCATGCCCCATGCCCCATGCCCCATGCCCCATGCCCCATGCCCCATGCCCCATGTCCCTCATCCCATGTCAGGGTGCACATATTCCGCGAGCTCATTCAAGCGGCCAAGGCGCGGCACGGGCTGGGGGTGACTCTCATACCCTCCACCCTTCACCTCCCCACCTCGCTCTCGCTCGCCTCTCTCGTGTGTCCTCTCAGGGTGCACATATTCCGCGAGCTCATTCAAGCGGACAAGGCGCGGCACGGGCTGGGAGCGACGCCCGGCATGGGCATGGTGCGGCCCGTGGTGGACGTGTCCGTGCGGCGGGACTTGCTCTGCTCGTGGCAAGGAAGGCGCGCAGTTGGTGTGACAGGCTCAAACCCCTCACCTGCCCCTCTTCCCCACTCCTTCTTTGGCTTTTCCTTCTGCTCTCCCTGTCTCTCTCCTCAGGGTGCACATATTCAGGGAGCTCATCCAAGCGGACAAGGCGAGGCATGGATTAGGGGCTACCCCCGGCATGGGCATGGTGCGGCCCGTGGTGGACGTGTCCGTGCGGCTGCCCCTCTTTCCACTCCCCACTCGGCTGTTTCTTGTGGCCCCCATGCCCCACTTCTCTCTTCTCAGAGTGCACATATTCAGGGAGCTGATTCAGGCGGACAAGGCGCGGCACGGATTAGGGGCTACCCCCGGCATGGGCATGGTGCGGCCTGTGGTGGACGTGTCCGTGCGGCGCGATTTGCTCGTCGAAGATGCCTTCGTGCGATTGAACCAACTCGGTCCCATGCTCAATGTACCACTTGTGCTTTGGAAGGTGCTTTGAGAGTGCCAGGGCGCATCACGGTGCGGCCCGTTGTGGACGTGTCGGTGCGGCGGGATCTGCTCGTGGAAGATGCGTTCGTGCGCCTCAACCAACTCGGAACCATGCTCAAGGTACCACTTGACACTTGTGAATTATATGGTGCTGTGGGAGTGACAAGGTGTGGCACGGGGTGGACTTGACTCTCAATGGTGGCGACGTGCCCGTGCGGCGGGATCCACTCGTGGGAGATGCGTTTGTGCGATTGAACCAACTTGGTCCCATGCTCAAGCCTCAAGGTATTGAAAGCTTCTTCAAAAGGAAAGGTGCTTTGAGAAGATTTGCTGAAAGGTGCTTTGGGAAGATTTGCTGAAAGGTACTTTGAGAAGATTTGCTGAAAGGTGCTTTGGGAAGATTTGCTGAAAGGTACTTTGGGAAGATTTGCTGAAAGGTGCTTTGGGAAGATTTGCTGAAAGGTATTTTGAGAAGATTTGCTGAAAGGTACTTTGAGAGTGACCCCCGGGATGGGCATGGTGCGGCCCATGGTGGACGTGTCGGTGCGGCGGGATTTGCTTGTGGAGGATGCATTCGTGCGATTGGACCAGCTGGGGCCCATGCTCAAGGTACCACTTGTGGGAGGCGCTTCTCTTGATTCCAACCGTATAGCAGTGCAGTGCCACCGACCCACCTGGTGGTGGACGTGTCGGTGCGGCGCGACCTGCTTGTGGAAGATGCTTTCGTGAGACTCAACCAGCTGGGACTGATGCTCAAGGTGCTGTGGTGGCAGTGCAGCCCAAACCCACCCACCCACCCACCGGTCGTGGTGAATGTGTCGATGCGGCCCATGGTGGGCGTGACGGTGCGGCGCGACCTGCTTGTGGAAGATGCATTTGTGCGGTCAAACCAGCTGGGACCCATGCTCAAGGTACCGCTTGTGCTTTGCAAGGTGCTTTGACAGACGCTTTGAGAGGCGCTTTGAGAGGCGCTTTGAGAGGCGCTTTGAGAGTGACAGGGCGCAGCACGGGATGGGCATGGTGCGGCCTATGGTGGACGTTTCTGCGAGGCGCGACCTGCTCGTCGAGGATGCATTCGTGAGGCTCAACCAACTGGGTCCCAGCTCAAGGTAGCTTTGAGGGGAACAAGTATCACAAGTCGTGATCCTTTTGCTAAGCGTTTTCTCACAAGTTCGCTGCTACTCCCATTATGAATCTTGATTCTGAGGGGTACGCATGCAGCCATGCCCGAGGTACCCACCCACCCACCCATGGTGACGTTTCGGCGAGGCGCGACCTGCCAGTTGAGGATGCATTCGTGAGGCTCAACTCTACCTGCTCAGCCCCATGCTCAAGGTGCTGTGGTGGCAATGCAGCCCAAACCCACCCACCCACACACCCACCGGTGGTGAATGTGTCGGTGCAGCCCGTGGTGGCCGTGTCCGTTCGGCGCGACCTGCTGGTTGAGGATGCATTCGTGTGACTCAACCAACTGCATTCGTGAGGCTCAACTCAACCTGCTCAGCCCCATGCTCAAAGTGGTGGGGAGGGAGGCCCGGAGGGGCAACTCGGCCCGGCTCCCTGCTTAAGGTATCACCTGAGAGAGGGGTGACTCGCTGACGCGTTTGATGCGGAGGAGATAGGCATGGACCAGGGCGGACTCTTTAAAGAGTTCCTCACTCGCTCTCCTGCTCTCTCACTCTCCCTCTCTCCTTCTCCCGCTGCCTACAGGGCCGTGTGCGCGTGTCATTCATGAACGCGTTTGGAGCGGAGGAGATAGGAATGGACCAGGGCGGGCTCTCCCTCTCATTCCTTCCTCTTTCTCACACACTCTCACTCTCTCTCTCTCTCCCCTTTTTGCTCCACCTCACAGGGCCGTGTGCGCGTGTCATTTGTGAACGCGTTTGGAGCGGAGGAGATAGGCATGGACCAGGGCGGACTCTTCAAAGAGTTCCTCACTGACCTCGCTAAAGCGGCCTTCGACCCAGGGTAAGGTGGCGTTGGTTTGGATAAGCTGTGTTTGGGGCAGGTGGCACGTGGGGCAGGTTGTATGGAGAGCAGGTGGTGCATGTGATATCGAGATAGGAATGGACCAGGGCGGACTCTTTAAAGAGTTCCTCACCGGCCTCGCTAAAGCAGCCTTCGACCCGGGGTAGGTGGCACCTGGGGCAGATGGCGCTTGGGCCAGGTCGCACAGTGAGTGGCAGGTAACACTTTGAGTCGGTAGGTTGTGCAGTGGCGGTGCAGTGTATGTGCGTGCGGTGCAGTGTAAGTGCGTGCGTATGAGCGGGCGGTGCAGCATATGAGCGGGCGGTGAAGAGTATGAGCGGGCGGTGCAGCGTATGAGCGGGCGGTGCAGCGTATGAGCGGGCGGTGCAGCGTATGAGCGTGTGGTGCAGCGTATGAGAGGGCGGCGCAGCGTATGAGCGGGCGGCGCAGAGTATGAGCGGGCGGTGCAGCATATGAGCGTGCGGTGCAGCGTATGAGCGGGCGGTGCAGCGTATGAGCGTGCGGTGCAGCGTATGAGCGTGCGGTGCAGCGTATGAGCGGGCGTTGCAGCGTATTTGCGGGAGGTGCAGCGTATGAGCGCGCGGTGCAGCGTATGAGCGGGCGTTGCAGCGTATTTGCGGGCGGTGCAGCGTATGAGCGGGCGGTGCAGCGTATGAGCGGGCGGTGCAGCGTATGAGCGGGCGGTGCAGCGGATGAGCGTGCGGTGCAGCGGATGAGCGGGCGGTGCAGCGTATGAGCGCGCGGTGCAGCGTATGAGCGCGCGGTGCAGCGTATGAGCGGGCGGTGCAGCGTATGAGCGTGCGGTGCAGCGTATGAGCGGGCGGTGCAGCGTTGCGGTGCAGCGTATGAGCGGGCGGTGCAGCGTATGAGCGTGCGGTGCAGCGGATGAGCGTGCGGTCCAGCGTATGATCGGGCGGTGCAGCGTAAGAGCGTGCGTTGCAGCGTATGAGCGTGCGGTGCAGCGTATGAGCGTGCGGTGCAGCGTATGAGCGTGCGGTGCAGCGTATGAGCGGGCGGTGCAACGTTGCGGTGCAGCATATGAGCGTGCGGTGCAGCGTATGAGCGTGCGGTGGAGCGTATGAGCGGGCGGTGCAGCGTATGAGCGTGCGGTGCAGCGTATGAGCGGGCGGTGCAGCGTATGAGCTGTGCGGTGCAGCGTATGAGCGTGCGGTGCAGCGTATGAGCGTGCGGTGCAGCGTATGAGCGGGCGATGCCGCGTATGAGCGGGCGGTGCAGCGTATGAGCGTGCGGTGCAGCGTATGAGCGTGCGGTGCAGCGTATGAGCGTGCGGTGCAGCGTATGAGCGGGCGGTGCAGCGTATGAGCGTGCGGTGCAGCGGATGAGCGTGCGGTGCAGCGCATGATCGGGCGGTGCAGCGTAAGAGCGTGCGTTGCAGCGTATGAGCGTGCGGTGCAGCGTATGAGCGTGCGGTGCAGCGTATGAGCGTGCGGTGCAGCGTATGAGCGTGCGGTGCAGCGTATGAGCGTGCGGTGCAGCGTATGAGCGGGCGGTGCAGCGTATGAGCTGTGCGGTGCAGCGTATGAGCGTGCGGTGCAGCGTATGAGCGTGCGGTGCAGCGTATGAGCGTGCGGTGCAGCGTATGAGCGGGCGGTGCAGCGTATGAGCGTGCGGTGCAGCGTATGAGCGTGCGGTGCAGCGTATGAGCTGTGCGGTGCAGCGTATGAGCGGGCGGTGCAGCGTATGAGCGTGCGGTGCAGCGTATGAGCGTGCGGTGCAGCGTATGCGCGTGCGGTGCAGCGCATGAGTGTGCGGTGCAGCGCATGAGCGGGCGGTGCAGCGCATGAGCGGGCGGTGCAGCGTATGATCGGGCGGTGCAGCGTATGAGCGGGCGGTGCAGCGTATGAGCGTGCGGTGCAGCGTATGAGCGTGCGGTGCAGCGCATGAGCGGGCGGTGCAGCGCATGAGCGGGCGGTGCAGCGTATGAGCGTGCGGTGCAGCGTATGAGCGGGCGGTGCAGCGTATGAGCGGGCGGTGCAGCGTATGAGAGGGCGGCGCAGCGTATGAGCGGGCGGCGCAGAGTATGAGCGGGCGGTGCAGCGTATGAGCGTGCGGTGCAGCGTATGAGCGGGCGGTGCAGCGTATGAGCGTGCGGTGCAGCGGATGAGCGTGCGGTGCAGCGTATGATCGGGCGGTGCAGCGTATGAGCGGGCGGTGCAGCGTATGAGCGTGCGGTGCAGCGTATGAGCGTGCGGTGCAGCGTATGAGCGTGCAGTGCAGCGTATGAGCGTGCGGTGCAGCGTATGAGCGGGCGGTGCAGCGTTCCGGTGCAGCGTATGAGCGGGCGGTGCAGCGTATGAGCGGGCGGTGCAGCGTATGAGCGTGCGGTGCAGCGTATGAGCGTGCGGTGCAGCGTATGAGCGTGCGGTGCAGCGTATGAGCGGGCGGTGCAGCGTATGAGCGGGCGGTGCAGCGTATGAGCGTGCGGTGCAGCGTATGAGCGTGCGGTGCAGCGCATGAGCGTGCGGTGCAGCGCATGAGCGGGCGGTGCAGCGCATGAGCGGGCGGTGCAGCGCATGAGCGGGCGGTGCAGCGTATGAGCGGGCGGTGCAGCGTATGAGCGGGCGGTGCAGCGTATGAGCGTGCGGTGCAGCGTATGAGCGGGCGGCGCAGCGTATGAGCGGGCGGCGCAGCGTATGAGCGGGCGGTGCAGCGTATGAGCGTGCGGTGCAGCGTATGAGCGGGCGGTGCAGCGTATGAGCGTGCGGTGCAGCGGATGAGCGTGCGGTGCAGCGTATGATCGGGCGGTGCAGCGTATGAGCGGGCGGTGCAGCGTATGAGCGTGCGGTGCAGCGTATGAGCGTGCGGTGCAGCGTATGAGCGTGCGGTGCAGCGTATGAGCGTGCGGTGCAGCGTATGAGCGGGCGGTGCAGCGTTGCGGTGCAGCGTATGAGCGGGCGGTGCAGCATATGAGCGGGCGGTGCAGCGTATGAGCGTGCGGTGCAGCGTATGAGCGTGCGGTGCAGCGTATGAGCGTGCGGTGCAGCGTATGAGCGGGCGGTGCAGCGTATGAGCGGGCGGTGCAGCGTATGAGCGGGCGGTGCAGCGTATGAGCGTGCGGTGCAGCGTATGAGCGTGCGGTGCAGCGAATGAGCGTGCGGTGCAGCGTATGAGCGGGCGGTGCAGCGTATGAGCGGGCGGTGCAGCGTATGAGCGTGCGGTGCAGCGTATGAGCGTGCGGTGCAGCGTATCAGCGGGCGGTGCAGCGTATGAGCTGTGCGGTGCAGCGTATGAGCGTGCGGTGCAGCGTATGAGCGGGCGGTGCAGCGTATGAGCGGGCGGTGCAGCGTATGAGCGGGCGGTGCAGCGTATGAGCTGTGCGGTGCAGCGTATGAGCGTGCGGTGCAGCGTATGAGCGTGCGGTGCAGCGTATGAGCGTGCGGTGCAGCGTATGAGCGGGCGGTGCAGCGTATGAGCTGTGCGGTGCAGCGTATGAGCGTGCGGTGCAGCGGATGAGCGTGCGGTGCAGCGTATGATCGGGCGGTGCAGCGTATGAGCGGGCGGTGCAGCGTATGAGCGGGCGGTGCAGCGTATGAGCGTGCGGTGCAGCGTATGAGCGGGCGGTGCAGCGTATGAGCGTGCGGTGCAGCGTATGAGCGGGCGGTGCAGCGTATGAGCTGTGCGGTGCAGCGTATGAGCGTGCGGTGCAGCGTATGAGCGTGCGGTGCAGCGTATGAGCGTGCGGTGCAGCGTATGAGCGGGCGGTGCAGCGTATGAGCACGCGTTGCAGCGTATGAGCGTGCGGTGCAGCCTATGAGCGTGCGGTGCAGCGTATGAGCGGGCGGTGCAGCGTATGAGCGGGCGGTGCAGCGTATGAGCGTGCGGTGCAGCGTATGAGCGTGCGGTGCAGCGTATGAGCGGGCGGTGCAGCGTATGAGCTGTGCGGTGCAGCGTATGAGCGTGCGGTGCAGCGTATGAGCGTGCGGTGCAGCGTATGAGCGGGCGATGTCGCGTATGAGCGGGCGGTGCAGCGTATGAGCGTGCGTTGCAGCGTATGAGCGTGCGTTGCAGCGTATGAGCGTGCGGTGCAGCGTATGAGCGTGCGGTGCAGCGTATGAGCGTGCGGTGCAGCGTATGTGCGGGCGGTGCAACGTTGCGGTGCAGCGTATGAGCGTTCGGTGCAGCGTATGAGCGTGCGGTGCAGCGTATGAGCGGGCGGTGCAGCGTATGAGCGTGCGGTGCAGCGTATGAGCGGGCGGTGCAGCGTATGAGCTGTGCGGTGCAGCGTATGAGCGTGCGGTGCAGCGTATGAGCGTGCGGTGCAGCGTATGAGCGGGCGATGCCGCGTATGAGCGGGCGGTGCAGCGTATGAGCGTGCGGTGCAGCGTATGAGCGTGCGGTGCAGCGTATGAGCGTGCGGTGCAGCGTATGAGCGGGCGGTGCAGCGTATGAGCGTGCGGTGCAGCGTATGAGCGTGCGGTGCAGCGTATGAGCGTGCGGTGCAGCGTATGAGCGTGCAGTGCAGCGTATGAGCGTGCGGTGCAGCGTATGAGCGGGCGGTGCAGCGTATGAGCGTGCGGTGCAGCGTATGAGCGTGCGGTGCAGCGTATGAGCGTGCGGTGCAGCGTATGAGCGTGCGGTGCAGCGTATGAGCGTGCGGTGCAGCGTATGAGCTGTGCGGTGCAGCGTATGAGCGTGCGGTGCAGCGTATGAGCGTGCGGTGCAACGTGTGAGCGGGCGGTGCAGCGTATGAGCGTGCGGTGCAGCGTATGAGCGGGCGGTGCAGCGTATGAGCGGGCGGTGCAGCGTATGAGCGGGCGGTGCAGCGTATGAGCGTGCGGTGCAGCGTATGAGCGGGCGGTGCAGCGTATGAGCGTGCGGTGCAGCGTATGAGCGGGCGGTGCAGCGTATGAGCGTGCGGTGCAGCGGATGAGCGGGCGGTGCAGCGGATGATCGGGCGGTGCAGCGTATGAGCGGGCGGTGCAGCGTACGAGCGTGCTGTGCAGCGTACGAGTGGGCGGTGCAGCGTATGAGCGTGCGGTGCAGCGTATGAGCGGGCGGTGCAGCGTATGAGCGGGCGGTGCAGCGTATGAGCGGGCGGTGCAGCGTATGAGCGTGCGGTGCAGCGTATGAGCGGGCGGTGCAGCGTATGAGCGGGCGGTGCAGCGTATGAGCGGGCGGTGCAGCGTATGAGCGGGCGGTGCAGCGTATGAGCGGGCGGTGCAGCGTATGTGCGTGCGGTGCGGCGTATGAGCGGGCGGTGCAGCGTATGAGCGTGCGGTGCAGCGTATGAGCGGGCGGTGCAGCGTATGAGCGGGCGGTGCAGCGTATGAGCGGGCGGTGCAGCGTATGAGCGGGCGGTGCAGCGTATGAGCGAGCGGTGCAGCGTATGAGCGGGCGGTGCAGCGTATGAGCGGGCGGTGCAGCGTATGAGCGGGCGGTGCAGCGTATGAGCGTGCGGTGTAGCGCATGAGCGTGCGGTGCAGCGCATGAGCGGGCGGTGCAGCGTGTGAGCGGGCGGTGCAGCGTATGAGCGTGCGGTGCAGCGTATGAGCGTGCGGTGCAGCGTATGAGCGTGCGGTGCAGCGTATGAGCGTGCGGTGCAGCGGATGAGCGTGCGGTGCAGCGAATGAGCGTGCGTTGCAGCGTATGAGCGTGCGGTGCAGCGTATGAGCGTGCGGTGCAGCGTATGAGCGGGCGGTGCAGCGTATGAGCGGGCGGTGCAGCGTTGCAGTGCAGCGTATGAGCGTGCGGTGCAGCGCATGAGCGGGCGGTGCAGCGCATGAGCGGGCGGTGCAGCGCATGAGCGGGCGGTGCAGCGTATGAGCGGGCGGTGCAGCGTATGAGCGTGTGGTGCAGCGTATGAGCGGGCGGCGCAGCGTATGAGCGGGCGGTGCAGCGTATGAGCGGGCGGTGCAGCGTATGAGCGTGCGGTGCAGCGCATTAGCGGGCGGTGCAGCGTATGAGCGTGCGGTGCAGCGTATGAGCGTGCGGTGCAGCGTATGAGCGTGCGGCGCAGCGTATGAGCGTGCGGCGCAGCGTATGAGCGGGCGGTGCAGCGTATGAGCTGTGCGGTGCAGCGTATGAGCGTGCGGTGCAGCGTATGAGCGTGCGGTGCAGCGTATGAGCGTGCGGTGCAGCGCATGAGCGTGCGGTGCAGCGCATGAGCGTGCGGTGCAGCGTATGAGCGTGCGGTGCAGCGTATGAGCGGGCGGTGCAGCGTATGAGCGGGCGGTGCAGCGAATGAGCGGGCGGCGCAGCGTATGAGCGGGCGGCGCAGCGTATGAGCGGGCGGTGCAGCGTATGAGCGTGCGGTGCAGCGTATGAGCGTGCGGTGCAGCGTATGAGCGGGAGGTGTAGCGTATGAGCGTGCGGTGCAGCGTATGAGTGTGCGGTGCAGCGTATGACCGGACGGTGCAGCGTATGAGCGGGCGGTGCAGCGTATGAGCGTGTGGTGCAGCGTATGGGCGGGCGGTGCAGCGTATGGGCGTGCGGTGCAGCGTATGGGCGTGCGATGCAGCGTATGGGAGTGCGGTGCAGCGTATGAGCGGGCGGTGTAGCGTATGAGCGGGCGGTGCAGAGTATGAGCGTGCGGTGCAGCGGATGAGCGTGCGGTGCAGCGTATGAGCGTGCGGTGCAGCGTATGAGCGGGCGGTGCAGCGTATGAGCGTGCGGTGCAGCGTATGAGTGTGCGGTGCAGCGTATGAGCGTGCGGTGCAGCGTATGAGCGTGCGGTGCAGCGTATGAGCGGGCGGTGCAGCGTATGAGCGTGCGGTGCAGCGTATGAGCGTGCGGTGCAGCGTATGAGCGGGCGGTGCAGCGTATGAGCTGTGCGGTGCAGCGTATGAGCGTGCGGTGCAGCGTATGAGTGTGCGGTGCAGCGTATGAGCGGGCGATGCCGCGTATGAGCGGGCGGTGCAGCGTATGAGCGTGCGGTGCAGCGTATCAGCGGGCGGTGCAGCGTATGAGCGTGCGGTGCAGCGTATGAGCGTGCGGTGCAGCGTATGAGCGTGCGGTGCAGCGTATGAGCGTGCCGTGCAGCGTATGAGCGTGCGGTGCAGCGTATGAGCGGGCGGTGCAGCGTATGAGCGGGCGGTGCAGCGTATGAGCGGGCGGTGCAGCGTATGAGCGGGCGGTGCAGCGTATGAGCGTGCGGTGCAGCGTATGAGCGTGCGGTGCAGCGCATGAGCGGGCGGTGCAGCGCATGAGCGGGCGGTGCAGCGTATGAGCGTGCGGTGCAGCGTATGAGCGGGCGGTGCAGCGTATGAGCGGGCGGTGCAGCGTATGAGAGGGCGGCGCAGCGTATGAGCGGGCGGCGCAGAGTATGAGCGGGCGGTGCAGCGTATGAGCGTGCGGTGCAGCGTATGAGCGGGCGGTGCAGCGTATGAGCGTGCGGTGCAGCGGATGAGCGTGCGGTGCAGCGTATGATCGGGCGGTGCAGCGTATGAGCGGGCGGTGCAGCGTATGAGCGTGCGGTGCAGCGTATGAGCGTGCGGTGCAGCGTATGAGCGTGCAGTGCAGCGTATGAGCGTGCGGTGCAGCGTATGAGCGGGCGGTGCAGCGTTCCGGTGCAGCGTATGAGCGGGCGGTGCAGCGTATGAGCGGGCGGTGCAGCGTATGAGCGTGCGGTGCAGCGTATGAGCGTGCGGTGCAGCGTATGAGCGTGCGGTGCAGCGTATGAGCGGGCGGTGCAGCGTATGAGCGGGCGGTGCAGCGTATGAGCGTGCGGTGCAGCGTATGAGCGTGCGGTGCAGCGCATGAGCGTGCGGTGCAGCGCATGAGCGGGCGGTGCAGCGCATGAGCGGGCGGTGCAGCGCATGAGCGGGCGGTGCAGCGTATGAGCGGGCGGTGCAGCGTATGAGCGGGCGGTGCAGCGTATGAGCGTGCGGTGCAGCGTATGAGCGGGCGGCGCAGCGTATGAGCGGGCGGCGCAGCGTATGAGCGGGCGGTGCAGCGTATGAGCGTGCGGTGCAGCGTATGAGCGGGCGGTGCAGCGTATGAGCGTGCGGTGCAGCGGATGAGCGTGCGGTGCAGCGTATGATCGGGCGGTGCAGCGTATGAGCGGGCGGTGCAGCGTATGAGCGTGCGGTGCAGCGTATGAGCGTGCGGTGCAGCGTATGAGCGTGCGGTGCAGCGTATGAGCGTGCGGTGCAGCGTATGAGCGGGCGGTGCAGCGTTGCGGTGCAGCGTATGAGCGGGCGGTGCAGCATATGAGCGGGCGGTGCAGCGTATGAGCGTGCGGTGCAGCGTATGAGCGTGCGGTGCAGCGTATGAGCGTGCGGTGCAGCGTATGAGCGGGCGGTGCAGCGTATGAGCGGGCGGTGCAGCGTATGAGCGGGCGGTGCAGCGTATGAGCGTGCGGTGCAGCGTATGAGCGTGCGGTGCAGCGAATGAGCGTGCGGTGCAGCGTATGAGCGGGCGGTGCAGCGTATGAGCGGGCGGTGCAGCGTATGAGCGTGCGGTGCAGCGTATGAGCGTGCGGTGCAGCGTATCAGCGGGCGGTGCAGCGTATGAGCTGTGCGGTGCAGCGTATGAGCGTGCGGTGCAGCGTATGAGCGGGCGGTGCAGCGTATGAGCGGGCGGTGCAGCGTATGAGCGGGCGGTGCAGCGTATGAGCTGTGCGGTGCAGCGTATGAGCGTGCGGTGCAGCGTATGAGCGTGCGGTGCAGCGTATGAGCGTGCGGTGCAGCGTATGAGCGGGCGGTGCAGCGTATGAGCTGTGCGGTGCAGCGTATGAGCGTGCGGTGCAGCGGATGAGCGTGCGGTGCAGCGTATGATCGGGCGGTGCAGCGTATGAGCGGGCGGTGCAGCGTATGAGCGGGCGGTGCAGCGTATGAGCGTGCGGTGCAGCGTATGAGCGGGCGGTGCAGCGTATGAGCGTGCGGTGCAGCGTATGAGCGGGCGGTGCAGCGTATGAGCTGTGCGGTGCAGCGTATGAGCGTGCGGTGCAGCGTATGAGCGTGCGGTGCAGCGTATGAGCGTGCGGTGCAGCGTATGAGCGGGCGGTGCAGCGTATGAGCATGCGTTGCAGCGTATGAGCGTGCGGTGCAGCCTATGAGCGTGCGGTGCAGCGTATGAGCGGGCGGTGCAGCGTATGAGCGGGCGGTGCAGCGTATGAGCGTGCGGTGCAGCGTATGAGCGTGCGGTGCAGCGTATGAGCGGGCGGTGCAGCGTATGAGCTGTGCGGTGCAGCGTATGAGCGTGCGGTGCAGCGTATGAGCGTGCGGTGCAGCGTATGAGCGGGCGATGTCGCGTATGAGCGGGCGGTGCAGCGTATGAGCGTGCGTTGCAGCGTATGAGCGTGCGTTGCAGCGTATGAGCGTGCGGTGCAGCGTATGAGCGTGCGGTGCAGCGTATGAGCGTGCGGTGCAGCGTATGTGCGGGCGGTGCAACGTTGCGGTGCAGCGTATGAGCGTTCGGTGCAGCGTATGAGCGTGCGGTGCAGCGTATGAGCGGGCGGTGCAGCGTATGAGCGTGCGGTGCAGCGTATGAGCGGGCGGTGCAGCGTATGAGCTGTGCGGTGCAGCGTATGAGCGTGCGGTGCAGCGTATGAGCGTGCGGTGCAGCGTATGAGCGGGCGATGCCGCGTATGAGCGGGCGGTGCAGCGTATGAGCGTGCGGTGCAGCGTATGAGCGTGCGGTGCAGCGTATGAGCGTGCGGTGCAGCGTATGAGCGGGCGGTGCAGCGTATGAGCGTGCGGTGCAGCGTATGAGCGTGCGGTGCAGCGTATGAGCGTGCGGTGCAGCGTATGAGCGTGCAGTGCAGCGTATGAGCGTGCGGTGCAGCGTATGAGCGGGCGGTGCAGCGTATGAGCGGGCGGTGCAGCGTATGAGCGTGCGGTGCAGCGTATGAGCGTGCGGTGCAGCGTATGAGCGTGCGGTGCAGTGTATGAGCGTGCGGTGCAGCGTATGAGCGTGCGGTGCAGCGTATGAGCTGTGCGGTGCAGCGTATGAGCGTGCGGTGCAGCGTATGAGCGTGCGGTGCAACGTGTGAGCGGGCGGTGCAGTGTATGAGCGTGCGGTGCAGCGTATGAGCGGGCGGTGCAGCGTATGAGCGGGCGGTGCAGCGTATGAGCGGGCGGTGCAGCGTATGAGCGGGCGGTGCAGCGTATGAGCGTGCGGTGCAGCGTATGAGCGGGCGGTGCAGCGTATGAGCGTGCGGTGCAGCGTATGAGCGGGCGGTGCAGCGTATGAGCGTGCGGTGCAGCGGATGAGCGGGCGGTGCAGCGGATGATCGGGCGGTGCAGCGTATGAGCGGGCGGTGCAGCGTATGAGCGGGCGGTGCAGCGTACGAGCGGGCGGTGCAGCGTATGAGCGTGCGGTGCAGCGTATGAGCGGGCGGTGCAGCGTATGAGCGGGCGGTGCAGCGTATGAGCGTGCGGTGCAGCGTATGAGCGTGCGGTGCAGCGTATGAGCGGGCGGTGCAGCGTATGAGCGGGCGGTGCAGCGTATGAGCGGGCGGTGCAGCGTATGAGCGGGCGGTGCAGCGTATGTGCGTGCGGTGCGGCGTATGAGCGGGCGGTGCAGCGTATGAGCGTGCGGTGCAGCGTATGAGCGGGCGGTGCAGCGTATGAGCGGGCGGTGCAGCGTATGAGCGGGCGGTGCAGCGTATGAGCGGGCGGTGCAGCGTATGAGCGAGCGGTGCAGCGTATGAGCGGGCGGTGCAGCGTATGAGCGGGCGGTGCAGCGTATGAGCGGGCGGTGCAGCGTATGAGCGTGCGGTGTAGCGCATGAGCGGGCGGTGCAGCGCATGAGCGGGCGGTGCAGCGTGTGAGCGGGCGGTGCAGCGTATGAGCGTGCGGTGCAGCGTATGAGCGTGCGGTGCAGCGTATGAGCGTGCGGTGCAGCGTATGAGCGTGCGGTGCAGCGGATGAGCGTGCGGTGCAGCGAATGAGCGTGCGTTGCAGCGTATGAGCGTGCGGTGCAGCGTATGAGCGTGCGGTGCAGCGTATGAGCGTGCGGTGCAGCGTATGAGCGGGCGGTGCAGCGTTGCAGTGCAGCGTATGAGCGTGCGGTGCAGCGCATGAGCGGGCGGTGCAGCGCATGAGCGGGCGGTGCAGCGCATGAGCGGGCGGTGCAGCGTATGAGCGGGCGGTGCAGCGTATGAGCGTGCGGTGCAGCGTATGAGCGGGCGGCGCAGCGTATGAGCGGGCGGTGCAGCGTATGAGCGGGCGGTGCAGCGTATGAGCGTGCGGTGCAGCGCATTAGCGGGCGGTGCAGCGTATGAGCGTGCGGTGCAGCGTATGAGCGTGCGGTGCAGCGTATGAGCGTGCGGTGCAGCGTATGAGCGTGCGGCGCAGCGTATGAGCGGGCGGTGCAGCGTATGAGCTGTGCGGTGCAGCGTATGAGCGTGCGGTGCAGCGTATGAGCGTGCGGTGCAGCGTATGAGCGGGCGATGCCGCGTATGAGCGGGCGGTGCAGCGTATGAGCGTGCGGTGCAGCGCATGAGCGTGCGGTGCAGCGCATGAGCGTGCGGTGCAGCGTATGAGCGTGCGGTGCAGCGTATGAGCGGGCGGTGCAGCGTATGAGCGGGCGGTGCAGCGAATGAGCGGGCGGCGCAGCGTATGAGCGTGCGGTGCAGCGTATGAGCGGGCGGTGCAGCGTATGAGCGTGCGGTGCAGCGTATGAGCGTGCGGTGCAGCGTATGAGCGGGAGGTGTAGCGTATGAGCGTGCGGTGCAGCGTATGAGTGTGCGGTGCAGCGTATGACCGGACGGTGCAGCGTATGAGCGGGCGGTGCAGCGTATGAGCGTGTGGTGCAGCGTATGGGCGGGCGGTGCAGCGTATGGGCGTGCGGTGCAGCGTATGGGCGTGCGATGCAGCGTATGGGAGTGCGGTGCAGCGTATGAGCGGGCGGTGTAGCGTATGAGCGGGCGGTGCAGAGTATGAGCGTGCGGTGCAGCGGATGAGCGTGCGGTGCAGCGTATGAGCGTGCGGTGCAGCGTATGAGCGGGCGGTGCAGCGTATGAGCGTGCGGTGCAGCGTATGAGTGTGCGGTGCAGCGTATGAGCGTGCGGTGCAGCGTATGAGCGTGCGGTGCAGCGTATGAGCGGGCGGTGCAGCGTATGAGCGTGCGGTGCAGCGTATGAGCGTGCGGTGCAGCGTATGAGCGGGCGGTGCAGCGTATGAGCTGTGCGGTGCAGCGTATGAGCGTGCGGTGCAGCGTATGAGTGTGCGGTGCAGCGTATGAGCGGGCGATGCCGCGTATGAGCGGGCGGTGCAGCGTATGAGCGTGCGGTGCAGCGTATCAGCGGGCGGTGCAGCGTATGAGCGTGCGGTGCAGCGTATGAGCGTGCGGTGCAGCGTATGAGCGTGCGGTGCAGCGTATGAGCGTGCCGTGCAGCGTATGAGCGTGCGGTGCAGCGTATGAGCGGGCGGTGCAGCGTATGAGCGGGCGGTGCAGCGTATGAGCGGGCGGTGCAGCGTATGAGCGGGCGGTGCAGCGTATGAGCGTGCGGTGTAGCGTATGAGCGTGCGGTGCAGCGTATGAGCGGGCGGTGCAGCGTATGAGCGTGCGGTGCAGCGTATGAGCGTGCGGTGCAGCGTATGAGCGTGCGGTGCAGCGTATGAGCGGGCGGTGCAGCGTATGAGCGGGCGGTGCAGCGTACGAGCGGGCGATGCGGCGTACGAGCGTGCGGTGCGGCGTACGAGCGTGCGGTGCATTTTATGAGCGTGCGGTGCATTTTATGAGCGGGCGGTGCAGCGTATGAGCCGGCGGTGCAGCATATGAGCGTGCGGTGCAGCGTATGAGCGTGCCGTGCAGCGTATGGGCGGGCGGTGCAGCGTATGAGCGTGCCGTGCAGCGTATGAGCGTGCCGTGCAGCGTATGAGCGTGCCGTGCAGCGTATGGGCGGGCGGTGCAGCGTATGAGCGTGCGGTGCATTTTATGAGCGTGCGGTGCATTTTATGAGCGGGCGGCGCAGCGTATGAGCGTGCGGTGCAGCGGATGAGCGTGCGGTGCAGCGTATGATCGGGCGGTGCAGCGTAAGAGCGTGCGTTGCAGCGTATGAGCGTGCGGTGCAGCGTATGAGCGGGCGGTGCAGCGTATGAGCGTGCGGTGCAGCGTATGAGCGGGCGGTGCAGCGTATGAGCGGGCGGTGCAGCGTACGAGCGGGCGATGCGGCGTACGAGCGTGCGGTGCGGCGTACGAGCGTGCGGTGCATTTTATGAGCGTGCGGTGCATTTTATGAGCGGGCGGTGCAGCGTATGAGCCGGCGGTGCAGCATATGAGCGTGCGGTGCAGCGTATGAGCGTGCCGTGCAGCGTATGGGCGGGCGGTGCAGCGTATGAGCGTGCCGTGCAGCGTATGAGCGTGCCGTGCAGCGTATGAGCGTGCCGTGCAGCGTATGGGCGGGCGGTGCAGCGTATGAGCGTGCGGTGCATTTTATGAGCGTGCGGTGCATTTTATGAGCGGGCGGCGCAGCGTATGAGCGTGCGGTGCAGCGGATGAGCGTGCGGTGCAGCGTATGATCGGGCGGTGCAGCGTAAGAGCGTGCGTTGCAGCGTATGAGCGTGCGGTGCAGCGTATGAGCGGGCGGTGCAGCGTATGAGCGTGCGGTGCAGCGTATGAGCGGGCGGTGCAGCGTATGAGCGGGCGGTGCAGCGTATGAGCGGGCGGTGCAGCGTATGAGCGGGCGGTGCAGCGTATGAGCGTGCGGTGTAGCGTATGAGCGTGCGGTGCAGCGTATGAG
Organism: Closterium sp. Naga37s-1; assembly: GCA_947471745.1. Taxonomy (NCBI): domain Eukaryota; kingdom Viridiplantae; phylum Streptophyta; class Zygnematophyceae; order Desmidiales; family Closteriaceae; genus Closterium; species Closterium sp. Naga37s-1. Next base: position 241,915 of record CANJKZ010000947.1, on the reverse strand, counting down.
CGGGCGGTGCAGCGTATGAGCGGGCGGTGCAGCGTATGAGCGTGCGGTGCAGCGTATGAGCGTGCGGTGCAGCGTATGAGCGGGCGGTGCAGCGTACGAGCGGGCGGTGCAGTGTACGAGCGTGCGGTGCAGCGTACGAGCGTGCGGTGCAGCGTATGAGCGTGCGGTGCAGCATATGAGCGGGCAGTGCAGCGTATGAGCGGGCGGTGCAGCGTATGAGCGTGCGGTGCAGCGTATGAGCGGGCGGTGCAGCGTACGAGCGGGCGGTGCAGTGTACGAGCGTGCGGTGCAGCGTACGAGCGTGCGGTGCAGCGTATGAGCGTGCGGTGCAGCATATGAGCGGGCAGTGCAGCGTATGAGCGGGCGGTGCAGCGTATGAGCGTGCGGTGCAGCATATGAGCGGGCAGTGCAGCGTATGAGCGGGCGGTGTCGCGGCGAACACGATCATGTGTTCGTCTCCGCTCAACCACCGTTGTACTGGGGTAGGCGGTATGGCGTAACGGTGGTCCTTGTGACATCTAGGCTGGCATGGAGGGCGACCTACCGTTTCTCCACCTTCCTTCTCTCCTCCCCTCCATGCACCACCTCCCCTCCCTCACCCCCTCCTCTCCCCAGCTACGGGCTCTTCTTGCAAGCAGCCACAGAAGAAGGCTACCTCTACCTGCACCCGGCAGCAGCATAGCTCTGATATCTCCACTTCTTGTTTTTCTACTCTTCTCCCTCTCCCTCTTCAGCCCAGGTACGGGCTCTTCTTGCAATCAGCCACGGAGGAGGGCTATCACTATCCACACCTGGCAGCAAGGTGACTTTTGATTCGACTCAAAAGTCACCACAGAGGAGTGCTATCTCTACCCACACCCGGCGGCAGCAGCGCTGGGCCACGGCATTCCCATGGTGGAGTTCCTCGGCCGCATCGTGGGCAAGGCGCTCTACGAGGGAATCCTCCTCGAGTACAGCTTCGCCCCTCTGTTCGTATCCAAGCTCGTTGGGCGATACGCGTTTTTGGACGAGCTGTCCTCCCTGGATATGGAGCTGTACAGGAACCTCATGTACCTCAAGGTGGGTGGGTGGATCGGTGGGTGGGTGGATCGGTGGGTGGGTGTGGCTCTAGTGTGGGTAGCGTGGGCACCTGTGTTGGACGTAGTGGGAAGATATGCGTTTTTGGACGAGCTGTCCTCCCTGGATATGGAGCTGTACAGGAATCTCATGTACCTCAAGGTGGGTCGCCCTTCCTCTACCAGCTTCTCCTGTGCATGCGTGGGGGCACAGTGACCCGCATCGTGGGCAGGCAAGGCGCTCTACGAGGGGTTTCTCCTCGAATACAGCTTTGCACCTCTGTTCGTCTCCAAGCTCGTTGGGCGATACGCGTTTTTGGACGAGCTGTCCTCCCTGTATATGTAGCTGTACCGCAACCTCATGTACCTCAAGGTGGGTGGGTGGATCGGTGGGTGGGTGTGGCTGTAGTGTGTGGTGTGTACGCACAGTGACCAGCATCATCGTGGGCACGGCGCTTTATGAGGGGATTCTCCTCGAGTACAGCTTCGCCCTGCTGTTCAAGTCACCCCGAAACACTTGTCCGTGCAGCACGCACCCCATGTAACACGAAGGGGATGCCTCTGAGCTGAGCTAGCTCTGGACTGCGCAGCGACAGAGGAGGTGCTGGGAGAACACAGCATTGTGCAGCTGCTGCTATGTGAAACTCTTTTCTTTCCTCCCCAATAACCCCCTGGCACTCACCCGCAGCACTACAAAGCCCTTGCCTCTTTTACCCCTTTTCCATGCAGCACTATGAGGGGGATGCATCTGAACTCGCGTTGGACTTCACAGTGACAGAGGAAGTGCTGGGAGAGCACAGCATTGTGGAGCTGCGGCCGGGCGGCAGTCACATGTTTTCCCCCCTTCGCCCCTCGTCCCCTCCGTTCTCCTTATGCAGCACTACGAAGGGGATGCATCTGAACTCGCGTTGGACTTCACAGTCACAGAGGAGGTGCTGGGCGAGCACAGCATCGTGGAGCTGCGGGCCCTAACCTTTGTCGCTCTGTCCCCTTGTCTCCTTCTCCCCTACCCTTCTCTCCCCATGCAGCACTATGAGGGGGATGCTTCTGAACTGGCATTGGATTTTACAGTGACTGAAGAGGTGCTGGGCGAGCACAGCATAGTGGAGCTGCGCACTCCAAGCTTACACCCATGTGTGCTCTTCCTCTCCTTATCCTTCCCTTCCACCCTATACAGCACTACGAGGGGGACGCATCTGAGCTGGCATTGGACTTCACAGTCACTGAAGAAGTCTTGGGCGAGCACAGCATTGTGGAGCTGCGGCCGGGCGGCAGTCACATTGCTGTGACCAATGAGAACAAGCTGCAGTACATTCATGCCGTGGCCGATTACAAGCTTAACCGTCAGGTGAGAGTTCAGGTGGTTTCCGCAGTGGTCAGGTGGTTTGAGCTACCAGTGGGAACAAGCTGCAGTACGTCCATGCCGTGGTTGAATGCAAGCTTAACCGTCAGGTGAGTTCTCAGGTGAGAGCAGCAGTGACCAGTGGGAACAAGCTGCAGTACGTCCGTGCCGTGGTTGAATGCAAGCTTAACCATCCCCAACCCCAAAAACCTGAAACTTGAAATGGCCAATGCGACATCTTTCTTCCCTCCTCCACCTTTCCCCTCTTCCTCCCCCCCTCTTCCTCCCCCCCTCTTCCTCCCCCCCTCTTCCTCCCCCCCCCTTCCTCCCCCCGTCTTCCTCCCCCCCTCTTCCTCCCCCTCTCTTCCTCTCGCTCTATCACTGACCTTCACTTTTCCAGATGGTTTTGAGGCGTCTCAAAACACTCTTCCCTCCTCACCTTTCCCCTCGTCCTCCCCCCCTCTCCTCTCGGCTCATCACCTACCTCCTCTTTTCCAGATGGCAGCAGTGGTGGCGGCGTTTCTCAGGGGCCTCTCGGATTTAATTCAGCCCGAGTGGCTGCGGCTGTTCAGCCCGAAGGAGTTCAACCAGGTGCGATTTCAGGAGATTGCAACAGAGCTGGTGAGAACCCAGGAGGTAGAGTCCCCATCAGGTTCCCCCCATCAGGTTCCCCCCATCAGGTTCCCCTCATCAGGTTCCCCCCATCAGGTTCCCCCCATCAGGTTCCCCCCATCAGGTTCCCCCCATCAGGTTCCCCCCATCAGGTTCCCCCCATCAGGTTCCCCCCATCAGGTTCCCCCCATCAGGTTCCCCCCATCAGGTTCCCCCCATCAGGTTCCCCCCATCAGGTTCCCCATCAGGTTCCCCATCAGGTTCCCCATCAGGTTCCCCATCAGGTTCCCCATCAGGTTCCCCATCAGGTTCCCCACCCCATCAGGTTCCCCATCAGGTTCCCCATCAGGTTCCCCATCAGGTTCCCCATCAGGTTCCCCACCCCATCAGATTCCCCATCAGGTTCCCCATCAGGTTCCCCATCAGGTTCCCCACCCCATCAGGTTCCCCATCAGATTCCCCATCAGTTTCCCCACCCCATCAGGTTCCCCATCTGGTTTCCCACCCCATCAGGTTCCCCATCAGGTTCCCCATCAGGTTTCCCAACAGGTTCCCCATCAGGTTCCCCATCAGGTTCCCCATCAGGTTCCCCATCAGGTTCCCCATCAGGTTCCCCATCAGGTTCCCCATCAGGTTCCCCGTCAGGTTCCCCGTCAGGTTCCCCGTCAGGTTCCCCGTCAGGTTCCCCGTCAGGTTCCCCATCAGGTTCCCCATCAGGTTCCCCATCAGGTTCCCCATCAGGTTCCCCATCAGGTTCCCCATCTGGTTCCCCATCAGGTTCCCCATCAGGTTCCCCATCAGGTTCCCCATCAGGTTCCCCATCAGGTTCCCCATCAGGTTCCGCATCAGGTTCCCCATCAGGTTCCCCACCCCATCAGGTTCCCCATCAGGTTCCCCATCAGGTTCCCCATCAGGTTCCCCATCAGGTTCCCCAGCAGGTTCCCCACCCCATCAGGTTCCCCATCAGTTTCCCCATCAGGTTCCCCATCAGGTTCCCCATCAGGTTCCCCATCAGGTTCCCCATCAGGTTCCCCCCACCCCATCAGATTCCCCATCAGGTTCCCCATCAGGTTCTCCATCAGGTTCCCCATCAGGTTCCCCATCAGGTTCCCCACCCCATCAGGTTCCCCATCAGATTCCCCATCAGTTTCCCCACCCCATCAGGTTCCCCATCAGGTTTCCCACCCCATCAGGTTCCCCATCAGGTTCCCCATCAGGTTTCCCAACAGGTTCCCCATCAGGTTCCCCATCAGGTTCCCCATCAGGTTCCCCATCAGGTTCCCCATCAGGTTCCCCATCAGGTTCCCCATCAGGTTCCGCATCAGGTTCCCCATCAGGTTCCCCATCAGGTTCCCGATCAGGTTCCCCATCAGGTTCCCCATCAGGTTCCCCATCAGGTTCCCCATCAGGTTCCCCATCAGGTTCCCCATCAGGTTCCCCATCAGGTTCCCCACCCCATCAGGTTCACCATCAGTTTCCCCACCCCATCAGGTTCCCCATCAGGTTCCCCATCAGGTTCCCCATCAGGTTCCCCATCAGGTTCCCCATCAGGTTCCCCATCAGGTTTCCCACCCCATCAGGTTTCACATCCGGTTCCCCATCAGGTTCCCCATCAGGTTCCCCATCAGGTTCCCCATCAGGTTCCCCATCAGGTTCCCCATCAGGTTCCCCATCAGGTTCCCCATCAGGTTCCCCATCAGTTTCCCCACCCCATCAGGTTCCCCATCAGGTTCCCCATCAGGTTCCCCATCAGGTTCCCCATCAGGTTCCCCATCAGGTTCCCCATCAGGTTCCGCATCAGGTTTTCCATCAGGTTCCCCATCAGGTTCCCCATCAGGTTCCCCATCAGGTTTCCCCATCAGGTTCCCCATCAGGTTCCCCATCAGGTTCTCCATCAGGTTCCCCATCAGGTTCCCCATCAGGTTCCCTATCAGGTTCCCCATCAGGTTCCCCATCAGGTTTCCCACCCCATCAGGTTCCCCATCAGGTTCCCCATCAGGTTCCCCATCAGGTTCCCCACCCCATCAGGTTTCCCATCAGGTTCCCCATCAGGTTCCCCACCCCATCAGGTTCCCCATCAGGTTCCCCATCAGGTTCCCCATCAGGTTCCCCATCAGGTTCCCCATCAGGTTCCCCACCCCATCAGGTTCCCCATCAGGTTCCCCATCAGGTTCCCCATCAGGTTCCCCATCAGGTTCCCCATCAGGTTCCCCATCAGGTTCCCCATCAGGTTGCCCATCACATTCCCCATCAGGTTCCCCATCAGGTTCCCCATCAGGTTTCTATCAGGTTCCCCATCAGGTTCCCCATCAGGTTCCCCACCCCATCAGGTTTCCCATCACGTTCCCCATCAGGTTCCCCATCAGGTTCCCCATCAGGTTCCCCATCAGGTCCCCCATCAGGTTCCCCATCAGGTTCCCCATCAGGTTCCCAATCAGGCTCCCCATCAGGTTCCCCACCCCATCAGGTTTCCCATCAGGTTCCCCATCAGGTTCCCCATCAGGTTCCCCATCAGGCTCCCCATCAGGTTCCTCATCAGGTTGCCCATCAGGTTCCCCATCAGGTTCCCCATCAGGTTCCCCATCAGGTTCCCCATCAGGTTCCCCATCAGGTTCCCCACCCCATCAGGTTCCCCATCAGGTTCCCCATCAGGTTCCCCATCAGGTTCCCCATCAGGTCCCCCATCAGGTCCCCCATCACGTTCCCCAACAGGTTCCCCATCTGGTTCCCCTTCAGGTTCCCCATCAGGTTCCCCATCAGGTTCCCCATCAGGTTTCTATCAGGTTCCCCATCAGGTTCCCCATCAGGTTCCCCACCCCATCAGGTTTCCCATCAGGTTCCCCATCAGGTTCCCCATCAGGTTCCCCACCCCATCAGGTTTCCCATCAGGTTCCCCATCAGGTTCCCCATCAGGTTCCCCATAAGGTTCCCCATCAGGTTCCCCATCAGGTTTCCCATCAGGTTCCCCATCAGGTTCCCCATCAGGTTCCCCATCAGGTTCCCCACCCCATCAGGTTCCCCATCAGGTTCCCCATCAGGTTCCCCATCAGGTTCCCCATCAGGTTCCCCATCAGGTTCCCCATCAGGTTCCCCATCAGGTTCCCCTTCCGGGTCCTATCAGGTTCCCCATCAGGTTCCCCATCAGGTTCCCCATCAGGTTCCTCATCAGGTTCCCCATCAGGTTCCCCATCAGGTTCCCCACCCCATCAGGTTCCCCATCAGGTTCCCATCAGGTTCCCCATCAGGTTCCCCATCAGGCTCCCCATCAGGTTCCTCATCAGGTTGCCCATCAGGTTCCCCATCAGGTTCCCCATCAGGTTCCCCATCAGGTTCCCCATCAGGTTCCCCATCAGGTTCCCCACCCCATCAGGTTCCCCATCAGGTTCCCCATCAGGTTCCCCATCAGGTTCCCCACCCCATCAGGTTCCTCGTCAGGTTCCCCATCAGGTTCCCCACCCCATCAGGTTCCCCATCAGGTTCCCCATCAGGTTCCCCATCAAGTTCCCCATCAGTTTCCCCACCCCATCAGGTTCCCCATCAGGTTCCCCATCAGGTTCCCCATCAGGTTTCCCATCAGGTTCCCCATCAGGTTCCCCATCAGGTTCCCCATCAGGTTCCCCATCAGGTTCCCCCATCAGGTTTCCCATCAGGTTCCCCATCAGGTTCTCCATCAGGTTCCCCACCCCATCAGGTTCCCCATCAGGTTCCCCACCCCATCAGGTTCCCCATCAGGTTCCCCATCAGGTTCCCCATCAGGTTCCCCATCAGGTTCCCCATCAGGTTCCCCATCAGGTTCCCCACCCCATCAGGTTCCCCATCAGGTTCCCCATCAGGTTCCCCATCAGGTTCCCCATCAGGTTCCCCATCAGGTTCCCCACCCCATCAGGTTCCCCATCAGGTTCCCCATCAGGTTCCCCATCAGGTTCCCCATCAGGTTCCCCACCCCATCAGGTTCCCCATCAGGTTCCCCATCAGGTTCCCCATCAGGTTCCCCATCAGGTTCCCCACCCCATCAGGTTCCTCATCAGGTTCCCCATCAGGTTCCCCACCCCATCAGGTTCCCCATCAGGTTCCCCATCAGGTTCCCCATCAAGTTCCCCATCAGTTTCCCCACCCCATCAGGTTCCCCATCAGGTTCCCCATCAGGTTTCCCATCAGGTTCCCCATCAGGTTCCCCATCAGGTTCCCCATCAGGTTCCCCATCAGGTTCCCCCATCAGGTTTCCCATCAGGTTCCCCATCAGGTTCTCCATCAGGTTCCCCACCCCATCAGGTTCCCCATCAGGTTCCCCATCAGGTTCCCCACCCCATCAGGTTCCCCATCAGGTTCCCCATCAGGTTCCCCATCAGGTTCCCCACCCCATCAGGTTCCCCATCAGGTTCCCCATCAGGTTCCCCACCCCATCAGGTTCCCCATCAGGTTCCCCATCAGGTTCCCCATCAGGTTCCCCATCAGGTTCCCCATCAGGTTCCCCATCAGGTTCCCCACCCCATCAGGTTCCCCATCAGGTTCCCCATCAGGTTCCCCATCAGGTTCCCCATCAGGTTCCCCATCAGGTTCCCCATCAGGTTCCCCATCAGGTTGCCCATCACATTCCCCATCAGGTTCCCCATCAGGTTCCCCATCAGGTTTCTATCAGGTTCCCCATCAGGTTCCCCATCAGGTTCCCCACCCCATCAGGTTTCCCATCAGGTTCCCCATCAGGTTCCCCATCAGGTTCCCCATAAGGTTCCCCATCAGGTTCCCCATCAGGTTTCCCATCAGGTTCCCCATCAGGTTCCCCATCAGGTTCCCCATCAGGTTCCCCACCCCATCAGGTTCCCCATCAGGTTCCCCATCAGGTTCCCCATCAGGTTCCCCATCAGGTTCCCCATCAGGTTCCCCATCAGGTCCCCCATCAGGTCCCCCATCACGTTCCCCAACAGGTTCCCCATCTGGTTCCCCTTCAGGTTCCCCATCAGGTTCCCCATCAGGTTCCCCATCAGGTTTCTATCAGGTTCCCCATCAGGTTCCCCATCAGGTTCCCCACCCCATCAGGTTTCCCATCAGGTTCCCCATCAGGTTCCCCATCAGGTTCCCCACCCCATCAGGTTTCCCATCAGGTTCCCCATCAGGTTCCCCATCAGGTTCCCCATAAGGTTCCCCATCAGGTTCCCCATCAGGTTTCCCATCAGGTTCCCCATCAGGTTCCCCATCAGGTTCCCCATCAGGTTCCCCACCCCATCAGGTTCCCCATCAGGTTCCCCATCAGGTTCCCCATCAGGTTCCCCATCAGGTTCCCCATCAGGTTCCCCATCAGGTTCCCCATCAGGTTCCCCTTCCGGGTCCTATCAGGTTCCCCATCAGGTTCCCCATCAGGTTCCCCATCAGGTTCCTCATCAGGTTCCCCATCAGGTTCCCCATCAGGTTCCCCACCCCATCAGGTTCCCCATCAGGTTCCCATCAGGTTCCCCATCAGGTTCCCCATCAGGCTCCCCATCAGGTTCCTCATCAGGTTGCCCATCAGGTTCCCCATCAGGTTCCCCATCAGGTTCCCCATCAGGTTCCCCATCAGGTTCCCCATCAGGTTCCCCACCCCATCAGGTTCCCCATCAGGTTCCCCATCAGGTTCCCCATCAGGTTCCCCACCCCATCAGGTTCCTCGTCAGGTTCCCCATCAGGTTCCCCACCCCATCAGGTTCCCCATCAGGTTCCCCATCAGGTTCCCCATCAAGTTCCCCATCAGTTTCCCCACCCCATCAGGTTCCCCATCAGGTTCCCCATCAGGTTTCCCATCAGGTTCCCCATCAGGTTCCCCATCAGGTTCCCCATCAGGTTCCCCATCAGGTTCCCCCATCAGGTTTCCCATCAGGTTCCCCATCAGGTTCTCCATCAGGTTCCCCACCCCATCAGGTTCCCCATCAGGTTCCCCACCCCATCAGGTTCCCCATCAGGTTCCCCATCAGGTTCCCCATCAGGTTCCCCATCAGGTTCCCCATCAGGTTCCCCATCAGGTTCCCCACCCCATCAGGTTCCCCATCAGGTTCCCCATCAGGTTCCCCATCAGGTTCCCCATCAGGTTCCCCATCAGGTTCCCCACCCCATCAGGTTCCCCATCAGGTTCCCCATCAGGTTCCCCATCAGGTTCCCCATCAGGTTCCCCACCCCATCAGGTTCCCCATCAGGTTCCCCATCAGGTTCCCCATCAGGTTCCCCATCAGGTTCCCCACCCCATCAGGTTCCTCATCAGGTTCCCCATCAGGTTCCCCACCCCATCAGGTTCCCCATCAGGTTCCCCATCAGGTTCCCCATCAAGTTCCCCATCAGTTTCCCCACCCCATCAGGTTCCCCATCAGGTTCCCCATCAGGTTTCCCATCAGGTTCCCCATCAGGTTCCCCATCAGGTTCCCCATCAGGTTCCCCATCAGGTTCCCCCATCAGGTTTCCCATCAGGTTCCCCATCAGGTTCTCCATCAGGTTCCCCACCCCATCAGGTTCCCCATCAGGTTCCCCATCAGGTTCCCCACCCCATCAGGTTCCCCATCAGGTTCCCCATCAGGTTCCCCATCAGGTTCCCCACCCCATCAGGTTCCCCATCAGGTTCCCCATCAGGTTCCCCACCCCATCAGGTTCCCCATCAGGTTCCCCATCAGGTTCCCCATCAGGTTCCCCATCAGGTTCCCCATCAGGTTCCCCATCAGGTTCCCCATCAGGTTCCCCACCCCATCAGGTTCCCCATCAGGTTCCCCATCAGGTTCCCCATCAGGTTCCCCATCAGGTTCCCCATCAGGTTCCCCATCAGGTTCCCCATCAGGTTGCCCATCACATTCCCCATCAGGTTCCCCATCAGGTTCCCCATCAGGTTTCTATCAGGTTCCCCATCAGGTTCCCCATCAGGTTCCCCATCAGGTTCCCCATCAGGTTCCCCACCCCATCAGGTTTCCCATCACGTTCCCCATCAGGTTCCCCATCAGGTTCCCCATCAGGTTCCCCATCAGGTCCCCCATCAGGTTCCCCATCAGGTTCCCCATCAGGTTCCCCATCAGGCTCCCCATCAGGTTCCCCACCCCATCAGGTTTCCCATCAGGTTCCCCATCAGGTTCCCCATCAGGTTCCCCATCAGGCTCCCCATCAGGTTCCTCATCAGGTTGCCCATCAGGTTCCCCATCAGGTTCCCCATCAGGTTCCCCATCAGGTTCCCCATCAGGTTCCCCATCAGGTTCCCCACCCCATCAGGTTCCCCATCAGGTTCCCCATCAGGTTCCCCATCAGGTTCCCCATCAGGTTTCCCATCAGGTTCCCCATCAGGTTCCCCATCAGGTTCCCCATCAGGTTCCCCATCAGGTTCCCCCATCAGGTTTCCCATCAGGTTCCCCATCAGGTTCTCCATCAGGTTCCCCACCCCATCAGGTTCCCCATCAGGTTCCCCATCAGGTTCCCCACCCCATCAGGTTCCCCATCAGGTTCCCCATCAGGTTCCCCATCAGGTTCCCCACCCCATCAGGTTCCCCATCAGGTTCCCCATCAGGTTCCCCACCCCATCAGGTTCCCCATCAGGTTCCCCATCAGGTTCCCCATCAGGTTCCCCATCAGGTTCCCCATCAGGTTCCCCATCAGGTTCCCCATCAGGTTCCCCACCCCATCAGGTTCCCCATCAGGTTCCCCATCAGGTTCCCCATCAGGTTCCCCATCAGGTTCCCCATCAGGTTCCCCATCAGGTTCCCCATCAGGTTGCCCATCACATTCCCCATCAGGTTCCCCATCAGGTTCCCCATCAGGTTTCTATCAGGTTCCCCATCAGGTTCCCCATCAGGTTCCCCATCAGGTTCCCCATCAGGTTCCCCATCAGGTTGCCCATCACATTCCCCATCAGGTTCCCCATCAGGTTCCCCATCAGGTTTCTATCAGGTTCCCCATCAGGTTCCCCATCAGGTTCCCCATCAGGTTCCCCATCAGGTTCCCCACCCCATCAGGTTTCCCATCACGTTCCCCATCAGGTTCCCCATCAGGTTCCCCATCAGGTTCCCCATCAGGTCCCCCATCAGGTTCCCCATCAGGTTCCCCATCAGGTTCCCCATCAGGCTCCCCATCAGGTTCCCCACCCCATCAGGTTTCCCATCAGGTTCCCCATCAGGTTCCCCATCAGGTTCCCCATCAGGCTCCCCATCAGGTTCCTCATCAGGTTGCCCATCAGGTTCCCCATCAGGTTCCCCATCAGGTTCCCCATCAGGTTCCCCATCAGGTTCCCCATCAGGTTCCCCACCCCATCAGGTTCCCCATCAGGTTCCCCATCAGGTTCCCCATCAGGTTCCCCATCAGGTTTCCCATCAGGTTCCCCATCAGGTTCCCCATCAGGTTCCCCATCAGGTTCCCCATCAGGTTCCCCCATCAGGTTTCCCATCAGGTTCCCCATCAGGTTCTCCATCAGGTTCCCCACCCCATCAGGTTCCCCATCAGGTTCCCCATCAGGTTCCCCACCCCATCAGGTTCCCCATCAGGTTCCCCATCAGGTTCCCCATCAGGTTCCCCACCCCATCAGGTTCCCCATCAGGTTCCCCATCAGGTTCCCCACCCCATCAGGTTCCCCATCAGGTTCCCCATCAGGTTCCCCATCAGGTTCCCCATCAGGTTCCCCATCAGGTTCCCCATCAGGTTCCCCATCAGGTTCCCCACCCCATCAGGTTCCCCATCAGGTTCCCCATCAGGTTCCCCATCAGGTTCCCCATCAGGTTCCCCATCAGGTTCCCCATCAGGTTCCCCATCAGGTTGCCCATCACATTCCCCATCAGGTTCCCCATCAGGTTCCCCATCAGGTTTCTATCAGGTTCCCCATCAGGTTCCCCATCAGGTTCCCCATCAGGTTCCCCATCAGGTTCCCCACCCCATCAGGTTTCCCATCACGTTCCCCATCAGGTTCCCCATCAGGTTCCCCATCAGGTTCCCCATCAGGTCCCCCATCAGGTTCCCCATCAGGTTCCCCATCAGGTTCCCCATCAGGCTCCCCATCAGGTTCCCCACCCCATCAGGTTTCCCATCAGGTTCCCCATCAGGTTCCCCATCAGGTTCCCCATCAGGCTCCCCATCAGGTTCCTCATCAGGTTGCCCATCAGGTTCCCCATCAGGTTCCCCATCAGGTTCCCCATCAGGTTCCCCATCAGGTTCCCCATCAGGTTCCCCACCCCATCAGGTTCCCCATCAGGTTCCCCATCAGGTTCCCCATCAGGTTCCCCATCAGGTTCCCCATCAGGTCCCCCATCAGGTCCCCCATCACGTTCCCCATCAGGTTCCCCATCTGGTTCCCCTTCAGGTTCCCCATCAGGTTCCCCATCAGGTTCCCCATCAGGTTTCTATCAGGTTCCCCATCAGGTTCCCCATCAGGTTCCCCACCCCATCAGGTTTCCCATCAGGTTCCCCATCAGGTTCCCCATCAGGTTCCCCACCCCATCAGGTTTCCCATCAGGTTCCCCATCAGGTTCCCCATCAGGTTCCCCATAAGGTTCCCCATCAGGTTCCCCATCAGGTTTCCCATCAGGTTCCCCATCAGGTTCCCCATCAGGTTCCCCACCCCATCAGGTTCCCCATCAGGTTCCCCATCAGGTTCCCCATCAGGTTCCCCATCAGGTTCCCCATCAGGTTCCCCTTCCGGATCCTATCAGGTTCCCCATCAGGTTCCCCATCAGGTTCCCCATCAGGTTCCTCATCAGGTTCCCCATCAGGTTCCCCATCAGGTTCCCCACCCCATCAGGTTCCCCATCAGGTTCCCATCAGGTTCCCCATCAGGTTCCCCATCAGGCTCCCCATCAGGTTCCTCATCAGGTTGCCCATCAGGTTCCCCATCAGGTTCCCCATCAGGTTCCCCATCAGGTTCCCCATCAGGTTCCCCATCAGGTTCCCCATCAGGTTCCCCATCAGGTTCCCCATCAGGTTCCCATCAGGTTCCCCATCAGGTTCCCCATCAGGTTTCCCATCAGGTTCCCCATCAGGTTCCCCATCAGGTTCCCCATCAGGTTCCCCATCAGGTTCCCCCATCAGGTTTCCCATCAGGTTCCCCATCAGTTTCCCCACCCCATCAGGTTCCCCATCAGGTTCCCCATCAGTTTCCCCACCCCATCAGGTTCCCCATCAGGTTCCCCATCAGGTTTCCCATCAGGTTCCCCATCAGGTTCCCCATCAGGTTCCCCATCAGGTTCCCCATCAGGTTCCCCCATCAGGTTTCCCATCAGGTTCCCCATCAGGTTCTCCATCAGGTTCCCCACCCCATCAGGTTCCCCATCAGGTTCCCCATCAGGTTCCCCACCCCATCAGGTTCCCCATCAGGTTCCCCATCAGGTTCCCCATCAGGTTCCCCATCAGGTTCCCCACCCCATCAGGTTCCCCACCCCATCAGGTTCCCCATCAGGTTCCCCACCCCATCAGGTTCCCCATCAGGTTCCCCATCAGGTTCCCCATCAGGTTCCCCATCAGGTTCCCCATCAGGTTCCCCATCAGGTTCCCCATCAGGTTCCCCATCAGGTTCCCCACCCCATCAGGTTCCCCATCAGTTTCCCCACCCCATCAGGTTCCCCATCAGGTTCCCCATCAGGTTCCCCATCAGGTTTCTATCAGGTTCCCCATCAGGTTCCCCATCAGGTTCCCCATCAGGTTCCCCATCAGGTTCCTCATCAGGTTCCCCATCAGGTTCCCCATCAGGTTCCCCACCCCATCAGGTTCCCCATCAGGTTCCCCATCAGGTTCCCCATCAGGCTCCCCATCAGGTTCCTCATCAGGTTGCCCATCAGGTTCCCCATCAGGTTCCCCATCAGGTTCCCCATCAGGTTCCCCACCCCATCAGGTTCCCCATCAGGTTCCCCATCAGGTTCCCCATCAGGTTCCCCACCCCATCAGGTTCCCCATCAGGTTCCCTATCAGGTTCCCCATCAGGTTCCCCATCAGGTTCCCCATCAGGTTCCCCATCAGGTTACCCATCAGGTTCCCCATCAGGTTCCCCATCAGGTTCCCCATCAGGTTCTCCATCAGGTTCCCCATCAGGTTTCTATCAGGTTCCCCATCAGGTTCCCCATCAGGTTCCCCATCAGGTTCCCCATCAGGTTCCTCATCAGGTTCCCCATCAGGTTCCCCATCAGGTTCCCCACCCCATCAGGTTCCCCATCAGGTTCCCCATCAGGTTCTCCATCAGGTTCCCCATCAGGCTCCCCATCAGGTTCCTCATCAGGTTGCCCATCAGGTTCCCCACCCCATCAGGTTCCCCATCAGGTTCCTCATCAGGTTCCCCATCAGGTTCCCCATCAGGTTCCCCATCAGGTTCCCCACCCCATCAGGTTCCCCATCAGGTTCCCCATCAGGTTCCCCATCAGGTTCCCCATCAGTTTCCCCACCCCATCAGGTTCCCCATCAGGTTCCCCATCCGGTTCCCCATCAGGTTCCCCATCAGGTTCCCCATCAGGTTCCCCATCAGGTTCCCCATCAGGTTCCCCATCAGGTTCCCCATCAGGTTCCCCATCAGGTTTCTATCAGGTTCCCCATCAGGTTCCCCATCAGGTTCCCCATCAGGTTCCCCATCAGGTTCCCCATCAGGTTCCCCATCAGGTTCCCCATCAGGTTCCTATCAGGTTCCCCATCAGGTTCCCCATCAGGTTCCCCATCAGTTTCCTCATCAGGTTCCCCATCAGGTTCCCCACCCCATCAGGTTCCCCATCAGGTTCCCCATCAGGTTCCCCATCAGGCTCCCCATCAGGTTCCTCATCAGGTTGCCCATCAGGTTCCCCATCAGGTTCCCCATCAGGTTCCCCATCAGGTTCCCCATCAGGTTCCCCACCCCATCAGGTTCCCCATCAGGTTCCCCATCAGGTTCCCCATCAGGTTCCCCATCAGGTTCCCCCATCAGGTTTCCCATCAGGTTCCCCATCAGGTTCTCCATCAGGTTCCCCACCCCATCATGTTCCCCATCAGGTTCCCCATCAGGTTCCCCACCCCATCAGGTTCCCCATCAGGTTCCCCACCAGGTTCCCCATCAGGTTCCCCATCAGGTTCCCCATCAGGTTCCCCTTCAGGTTCCTCACCCCATCAGGTTCCCCATCAGGTTCCCCATCAGGTTCCCCATCAGGTTCCCCATCAGGTTCCCCATCAGGTTCCCCATCAGGTTCCACATCAGGTTCCCCATCAGGTTCCCCATCAGGTTCCCCATCAGGTTCCCCACCCCATCAGGTTCCCCATCAGGTTCCCTATCAGGTTCCCCATCAGGTTCCCCATCAGGTTCCCCATCAGGTTCCCCATCAGGTTACCCATCAGGTTCCCCATCAGGTTCCCCATCAGGTTCCCCATCAGGTTCTCCATCAGGTTCCCCATCAGGTTTCTATCAGGTTCCCCATCAGGTTCCCCATCAGGTTCCCCATCAGTTTCCCCACCCCATCAGGTTCCCCATCAGGTTCCCCATCCGGTTCCCCATCAGGTTCCCCATCAGGTTCCTCATCAGGTTCCCCATCAGGTTCCCCATCAGGTTCCCCACCCCATCAGGTTCCCCATCAGGTTCCCCATCAGGTTCTCCATCAGGTTCCCCATCAGGCTCCCCATCAGGTTCCTCATCAGGTTGCCCATCAGGTTCCCCATCAGGTTCCCCATCAGGTTCCCCATCAGGTTCCCCATCAGGTTCCCCATCAGGTTCCCCACCCCATCAGGTTCCCCATCAGGTTCCCCATCAGGTTCCCCATCAGGTTCCCCATCAGGTTCCCCCATCAGGTTTCCCATCAGGTTCCCCATCAGGTTCTCCATCAGGTTCCCCACCCCATCAGGTTCCCCATCAGGTTCCCCATCAGGTTCCCCATCAGGTTCCCCACCCCATCAGGTTCCTCATCAGGTTCCCCATCAGGTTCCCCACCCCATCAGGTTCCCCATCAGGTTCCCCATCAGGTTCCCCATCAAGTTCCCCATCAGTTTCCCCACCCCATCAGGTTCCCCATCAGGTTCCCCATCAGGTTTCCCATCAGGTTCCCCATCAGGTTCCCCATCAGGTTCCCCATCAGGTTCCCCATCAGGTTCCCCCATCAGGTTTCCTATCAGGTTCCCCATCAGGTTCTCCATCAGGTTCCCCACCCCATCAGGTTCCCCATCAGGTTCCCCATCAGGTTCCCCACCCCATCAGGTTCCCCATCAGGTTCCCCATCAGGTTCCCCATCAGGTTCCCCATCAGGTTCCCCACCCCATCAGGTTCCCCATCAGGTTCCCCATCAGGTTCCCCACCCCATCAGGTTCCCCATCAGGTTCCCCATCAGGTTCCCCATCAGGTTCCCCATCAGGTTCCCCATCAGGTTCCCCATCAGGTTCCCCATCAGGTTCCCCACCCCATCAGGTTCCCCATCAGTTTCCCCACCCCATCAGGTTCCCCATCAGGTTCCCCATCAGGTTCCCCACCCCATCAGGTTCCCCATCAGGTTCCCCATCAGGTTCCCCATCAGGCTCCCCATCAGGTTCCTCATCAGGTTGCCCATCAGGTTCCCCATCAGGTTCCCCATCAGGTTCCCCACCATCAGGTTCCCCATCAGGTTCCCGATCAGGTTCCCCATCAGGTTCCCCATCAGGTTCCCCATCAGGTTCCCCATCAGGTTCCCCATCAGGTTCCCCATCAGGTTCTCCATCAGGTTCCCCATCAGGTTTCTATCAGGTTCCCCATCAGGTTCCCCATCAGGTTCCCCATCAGGTTCCCCATCAGGTTCCCCACCCCATCAGGTTCCCCATCAGGTTCCCCACCAGGTTCCCCATCAGGTTCCCCATCAGGTTCCCCATCAGGTTCCTCACCCCATCAGGTTCCCCATCAGGTTCCCCATCAGGTTCCCCATCAGGTTCCCCATCAGGTTCCACATCAGGTTCCCCATCAGATTCCCCATCAGGTTCCCCATCAGGTTCCCCACCCCATCAGGTTCCCCATCAGGTTCCCTATCAGGTTCCCCATCAGGTTCCCCATCAGGTTCCCCATCAGGTTCCCCATCAGGTTCCCCATCAGGTTCCCCATCAGGTTCTCCATCAGGTTCCCCATCAGGTTTCTATCAGGTTCCCCATCAGGTTCCCCATCAGGTTCCCCATCAGGTTCCCCATCAGGTTCCTCATCAGGTTCCCCATCAGGTTCCCCATCAGGTTCCCCACCCCATCAGGTTCCCCATCAGGTTCCCCATCAGGTTCCCCATCAGGTTCCCCATCAGGCTCCCCATCAGGTTCCTCATCAGGTTGCCCATCAGGTTCCCCATCAGGTTCCCCATCAGGTTCCCCATCAGGTTCCCCATCAGGTTCCCCACCCCATCAGGTTCCCCATCAGGTTCCCCATCAGGTTCCCCATCAGGTTCCTCACCCCATCAGGTTCCCCATCAGGTTCCCCATCAGGTTCCCCATCAGTTTCCCCACCCCATCAGGTTCCCCATCAGGTTCCCCATCAGGTTCCCCATCAGGTTCCCCATCAGGTTCCCCATCAGGTTCCCCATCAGGTTTCTATCAGGTTCCCCATCAGGTTCCCCATCAGGTTCCCCATCAGGTTCCCCATCAGGTTCCCCATCAGGTTTCTATCAGGTTCCCCATCAGGTTCCCCATCAGGTTCCCCATCAGGTTCCCCATCAGGTTCCTCAACAGGTTCCCCATCAGGTTCCCCATCAGGTTCCCCACCCCATCAGGTTCCCCATCAGGTTCCCCATCAGGTTCCCCATCAGGCTCCCCATCAGGTTCCTCATCAGGTTGCCCATCAGGTTCCCCATCAGGTTCCCCATCAGGTTCCCCATCAGGTTCCCCATCAGGTTCCCCACCCCATCAGGTTCCCCATCAGGTTCCCCATCAGGTTCCCCATCAGGTTCCCCATCAGGTTCCCCCATCAGGTTCCCCATCAGGTTCCCCATCAGGTTCCCCATCAGGTTCCCCACCCCATCAGGTTCCCCATCAGGTTCCCCACCAGGTTCCCCATCAGGTTCCCCATCAGGTTCCCCATCAGGTTCCTCACCCCATCAGGTTCCTGACCCCATCAGGTTCCCCATCAGGTTCCCCATCAGGTTCCCCATCAGGTTCCCCATCAGGTTCCCCATCAGGTTCCCCATCAGGTTCCCCATCAGGTTCCCCATCAGGTTCCCCATCAGGTTCCCCATCAGGTTCCCCATCAGGTTTCTATCAGGTTCCCCATCAGGTTCCCCATCAGGTTCCCCATCAGGTTCCCCATCAGGTTCCCCATCAGGTTCCCCATCAGGTTCCCCATCAGGTTTCTATCAGGTTCCCCATCAGGTTCCCCATCAGGTTCCCCATCAGGTTCCCCATCAGGTTCCCCATCAGGTTCCCCATCAGGTTTCTATCAGGTTCCCCATCAGGTTCCCCATCAGGTTCCCCATCAGGTTCCCCATCAGGTTCCCCATCAGGTTCCCCATCAGGTTTCTATCAGGTTCCCCATCAGGTTCCTCAACAGGTTCCCCATCAGGTTCCCCATCAGGTTCCCCACCCCATCAGGTTCCCCATCAGGTTCCCCATCAGGTTCCCCATCAGGCTCCCCATCAGGTTCCTCATCAGGTTGCCCATCAGGTTCCCCCATCAGGTTCCCCCATCAGGTTCCCCATCAGGTTCCCCATCAGGTTCCCCATCAGGTTCCCCATCAGGTTCCCCCATCAGGTTCCCCATCAGGTTCCCCATCAGGTTCCCCATCAGGTTCCCCACCCCATCAGGTTCCCCATCAGGTTCCCCACCAGGTTCCCCATCAGGTTCCTCACCCCATCAGGTTCCTGACCCCATCAGGTTCCCCATCAGGTTCCCCATCAGGTTCCCCATCAGGTTCCCCATCAGGTTCCCCATCAGGTTCCCCATCAGGTTCCCCACCCCATCAGGTTCCCCATCAGGTTCCCCATCAGGTTCCCCATCAGGTTCCCCATCAGGTTCCCCATCAGGTTCCCCATCAGGGTCCCCATCAGGTTCCCCATCAGGTTTCTATCAGGTTCCCCATCAGGTTCCCCATCAGGTTCCTCATCAGGTTCCCCATCAGGTTCCCCATCAGGTTCCCCACCCCATCAGGTTCCCCATCAGGTTCCCCATCAGGTTCCCCATCAGGTTCCCCATCAGGCTCCCCATCAGGTTCCTCATCAGGTTGCCCATCAGGTTCCCCATCAGGTTCCCCATCAGGTTCCCCATCAGGTTCCCCACCCCATCAGGTTCCCCATTAGGTTCCCCATCAGGTTCCCCATCAGGTTCCCCATCAGGTTCCCCACCCCATCAGGTTCCTCATCAGGTTCCCCATCAGGTTCCCCATCAGGTTCCCCATCAGGTTCTCCACCCCATCAGGTTCCCCATCAGGTTCACCATCAGGTTCCCCATCAGGTTCCCCATCAGTTTCCCCTCCCCATCAGGTTCCCCATCAGGTTCCCCATCAGGTTCCCCATGAGGTTCCCCATCAGGTTCCCCATCAGGTACCCCATCAGGTTCCCCATCAGGTTCCCCATCAGGTTCCCCATCAGGTTCCCCATGAGGTTCCCCATCAGGTTTCCCCATCAGGTTTCCCATCAGGTTCCCCATCAGGTTCTCCATCAGGTTCCCCACCCCATCAGGTTCCCCATCAGGTTCCCCATCAGGTTCCCCACCCCATCAGGTTCCCCATCAGGTTTCCCACCCCATCAGGTTCCCTATCAGGTTCCCCATCAGGTTTCCCATCAGGTTCCCCATCAGGTTCCCCATCAGGTTCCCCATCAGGTTCCCCATCAGGTTCCCCATCAGGTTCCCCATCAGGTTCCCCATCAGGTTCCCCATCAGGTTCCCCACCCCATCAGGTTCCCCATCAGGTTCCCCATCAGGTTCCCCATCAGGTTCCCCACCCCATCAGATTCCCCATCAGGTTCCCCATCAGGTTCCCCATCAGGTTTCTATCAGGTTCCCCATCAGGTTCCCCATCAGGTTCCTCATCAGGTTCCCCATCAGGTTCCCCATCAGGTTCCCCACCCCATCAGGTTCCCCATCAGGTTCCCCATCAGGTTCCCCATCAGGTTCCCCATCAGGCTCCCCATCAGGTTCCTCATCAGGTTGCCCATCAGGTTCCCCATCAGGTTCCCCATCAGGTTCCCCATCAGGTTCCCCATCAGGTTCCCCATCAGGTTCCCCACCCCATCAGGTTCCCCATTAGGTTCCCCATCAGGTTCCCCATCAGGTTCCCCATCAGGTTCCCCACCCCATCAGGTTCCTCATCAGGTTCCCCATCAGGTTCCCCATCAGGTTCCCCATCAGGTTCTCCACCCCATCAGGTTCCCCATCAGGTTCACCATCAGGTTCCCCATCAGGTTCCCCATCAGTTTCCCCTCCCCATCAGGTTCCCCATCAGGTTCCCCATCAGGTTCCCCATGAGGTTCCCCATCAGGTTCCCCATCAGGTACCCCATCAGGTTCCCCATCAGGTTCCCCATCAGGTTCCCCATCAGGTTCCCCATGAGGTTCCCCATCAGGTTTCCCCATCAGGTTTCCCATCAGGTTCCCCATCAGGTTCTCCATCAGGTTCCCCACCCCATCAGGTTCCCCATCAGGTTCCCCATCAGGTTCCCCACCCCATCAGGTTCCCCATCAGGTTCCCCATCAGGTTCCCCATCAGGTTCCCCACCCCATCAGGTTCCCCATCAGGTTCCCCATCAGGTTCCCCATCAGGTTCCCCATCAGGTTCACCATCAGGTTCCCCATCAGGTTCCCCATCAGGTTCCCCATCAGGTTCCCCATCAGGTTCCCCATCAGGTTCCCCATCAGGTTCCCCACCCCATCAGGTTCCCCACCCCATCAGGTTCCCCACCCCATCAGGTTCCCCATCAGGTTCCCCATCAGGTTCCCCATCAGGTTCCCCATCAGGTTCCCCATCAGGTTCCCCATCAGGTTCCCCATCAGGTTCCCCATCAGGTTCCCCATCAGGTTCCCCATCAGGTTCCCCATCAGGTTCCCCACCCCATCAGGTTTCCCATCAGGTTCCCCATCAGGTTCCCCATCAGGTTCCCCATCAGGTTCCCCACCCCATCAGGTTCCCCATCAGGTTCCCCATCAGGTTCCCCATCAGACCCTAAACACCACTGCCCTCTATAATGGGGCGGGTCAGCCTGGCCCGACCCGATCCGACCCGACCCGACCCGACCCGACCCGACCCGACCCGACCCGACCCGACCCGACCCGACCCGACCCGACCCGTGACTGGGTCCAAGTTGACCCGAGAGTGTAAGCCCGGGTCGGGCCAGAAGTTTCAGGAACCTGGCCCGAGCCTGACCCGACCTGACCGGGAGCCCGTGTGGCCCGGCCAGTTCAGGTCGGATCGGGTCGGGTCGGGCCGGGCCATTTGCTCATCTCTAGCTCCAATGTGCCTGCCTGTCTCCTCTGTGTGACTGCCTTCGTGCCTCTGTGTGTGAGCAGCTGTTATCAGGCGGAGAACAGGTCGTGGATGTGGACGATCTCAGGGCACACACGTGATACTCTCTAGGCCTTGAGTCCAATGTTCCCGCCTGTCTCCGCTGTGTGACTGCCTTCGTGCCTCTGTGTGTGAGCAGCTGTTATCAGGCGGAGAATAGGTCGTGGATGTGGACGATCTCAGGGCACACACGTGATACTCTCTAGGCCTTGAGTCCAATGTTCCCGCCTGTCTCCGCTGTGTGACTGCCTTCGTGCCTCTGTGTGTGAGCAGCTGTTATCAGGCGGAGAACAGGTCGTGGATGTGGACGATCTCAGGGCACACACGTGATACCCTCTAGGCCTTGAGTCCAATGTTCCCGCCTGTCTCCGCTGTGTGACTGCCTTCGTGCCTCTGTGTGTGAGCAGCTGTTATCAGGCGGAGAACAGGTCGTGGATGTGGACGATCTCAGGGCACACACGTGATACTCTCTAGGCCTTGAGTCCAATGTTCCCGCCTGTCTCCGCTGTGTGACTGCCTTCGTGCCTCTGTGTGCGAGCAGCTGTTATCAGGCGGAGAACAGGTCGTGGATGTGGACGATCTCAGGGCACACACGTGATACTCTCTAGGCCTTGAGTCCAATGTTCCCGCCTGTCTCCGCTGTGTGACTGCCTTCGTGCCTCTGTGTGTGAGCAGCTGTTATCAGGCGGAGAACAGGTCGTGGATGTGGACGATCTCAGGGCACACACGTGATACTCTCTAGGCCTTGAGTCCAATGTTCCCGCCTGTCTCCGCTGTGTGACTGCCTTCGTGCCTCTGTGTGTGAGCAGCTGTTATCAGGCGGAGAACAGGTCGTGGATGTGGACGATCTCAGGGCACACACGTGATACTCTCTAGGCCTTGAGTCCAATGTTCCCGCCTGTCTCCGCTGTGTGACTGCCTTCGTGCCTCTGTGTGTGAGCAGCTGTTGTCAGGCGGAGAACAGGTCGTGGATGTGGACGATCTCAGGGCACACACGTGATACTCTCTAGGCCTTGAGTCCAATGTTCCCGCCTGTCTCCGCTGTGTGACTGCCTTCGTGCCTCTGTGTGTGAGCAGCTGTTATGAGGCGGAGAACAGGTCGTGGATGTGGACGATCTCAGGGCACACACGTGATACTCTCTAGGCCTTGAGTCCAATGTTCCCGCCTGTCTCCGCTGTGTGACTGCCTTCGTGCCTCTGTGTGTGAGCAGCTGTTATGAGGCGGAGAACAGGTCGTGGATGTGGACGATCTCAGGGCACACACGTGATACTCTCTAGGCCTTGAGTCCAATGTTCCCGCCTGTCTCCGCTGTGTGACTGCCTTCGTGCCTCTGTGTGTGAGCAGCTGTTATCAGGCGGAGAACAGGTCGTGGATGTGGACGATCTCAGGGCACACACGTGATACTCTCTAGGCCTTGAGTCCAATGTTCCCGCCTGTCTCCGCTGTGTGACTGCCTTCGTGCCTCTGTGTGTGAGCAGCTGTTATCAGGCGGAGAACAGGTCGTGGATGTGGACGATCTCAGGGCACACACGTGATACTCTCTAGGCCTTGAGTCCAATGTTCCCGCCTGTCTCCGCTGTGTGACTGCCTTCGTGCCTCTGTGTGTGAGCAGCTGTTATCAGGCGGAGAACAGGTCGTGGATGTGGACGATCTCAGGGCACACACGTGATACTCTCTAGGCCTTGAGTCCAATGTTCCCGCCTGTCTCCGCTGTGTGACTGCCTTCGTGCCTCTGTGTGTGAGCAGCTGTTATCAGGCGGAGAACAGGTCGTGGATGTGGACGATCTCAGGGCACACACGTGATACTCTCTAGGCCTTGAGTCCAATGTTCCCGCCTGTCTCCGCTGTGTGACTGCCTTCGTGCCTCTGTGTGTGAGCAGCTGTTATCAGGCGGAGAACAGGTCGTGGATGTGGACGATCTCAGGGCACACACGTGATACCCTCTAGGCCTTGAGTCCAATGTTCCCGCCTGTCTCCGCTGTGTGACTGCCTTCGTGCCTCTGTGTGTGAGCAGCTGTTATCAGGCGGAGAACAGGTCGTGGATGTGGACGATCTCAGGGCACACACGTGATACTCTCTAGGCCTTGAGTCCAATGTTCCCGCCTGTCTCCGCTGTGTGACTGCCTTCGTGCCTCTGTGTGTGAGCAGCTGTTATCAGGCGGAGAACAGGTCGTGGATGTGGACGATCTCAGGGCACACACGTGATACTCTCTAGGCCTTGAGTCCAATTTTCCCGCCTGTCTCCGCTGTGTGACTGCCTTCGTGCCTCTGTGTGTGAGCAGCTGTTATGAGGCGGAGAACAGGTCGTGGATGTGGACGATCTCAGGGCACACACGTGATACTCTCTAGGCCTTGAGTCCAATGTTCCCGCCTGTCTCCGCTGTGTGACTGCCTTCGTGCCTCTGTGTGTGAGCAGCTGTTATCAGGCGGAGAACAGGTCGTGGATGTGGACGATCTCAGGGCACACACGTGATACTCTCTAGGCCTTGAGTTCAATGTTCCCGCCTGTCTCCGCTGTGTGACTGCCTTCGTGCCTCTGTGTGTGAGCAGCTGTTATCAGGCGGAGAACAGGTCGTGGATGTGGACGATCTCAGGGCACACTCGCGATACTCTCTAGGTCTCGAGTCCAATGTGCTCGCCTGTCTCCTCTGTGTGACTGCCTTCGTGCCTCTGTGTATGAGCAGCTGTTATCAGGCGGAGAACAGGTCGTGGATGTGGACGATCTCAGGGCACACACGCGATACTCTCTAGGCCTTGAGTCCAATGTGCCCGCCTGTCTCCTCTGTGTTCTTCTGTGACACTGTCTCCTCTGTGTGCCTTTGTCTCTCGCTGTGAGCAGCTGCTGTCGGGCGGAGAGCAGGATGTGGATGTGGACGATCTCCAGGCACTACTCTAAGGGCCTCCAATCCCAACACATGCAAATTACTCTCTCGATACTCTCTTTGTGAGCAGCTGCTGTCAGGCGGAGAGCAGGACGTGGATGTGGAGGATCTCAAGGCACACACGAGATACTCAGGGGGATACACGGAGAGCGACCGCACCATCCGCATGTTCTGGGAGGTGCGTGGCATTGGGTGTTCTGGTAGGTGGTGTTCAATTTCAATCAGGGCACGCACGAGAGATACCCGGGGGGATAC
The DNA here is from genome assembly GCA_947471745.1 of Closterium sp. Naga37s-1. Taxonomy (NCBI): domain Eukaryota; kingdom Viridiplantae; phylum Streptophyta; class Zygnematophyceae; order Desmidiales; family Closteriaceae; genus Closterium; species Closterium sp. Naga37s-1. The sequence continues at coordinate 217,417 of CANJKZ010000947.1, read as the reverse complement.
ACGGAGAGCGACCGCACCATCAAGATTTTCTGGGAGGTGCGTACGCGCGTGTTGCGCTGAGTTGAGGTAGGTGAGTGGGGGGGAGCAAGAGTGGGTGTGGATGTGGAGGACCTCAAGGCACACACACGGTATTCGGGGCGGGGGGATACACGGAGAGCGACCGCACCATCCGCATGTTCTGGGAGGTGAGTGTTTTGCTCATGCGTTGGCGTTGCATGGGGTGTTCACTTTCAATCAAGGCACACACGAGAGATACCCGGGGGGATACACGGAGGGCGACCGCACCATCCGCATGTTCTGGGAGGTGTCATTGTCAGCCCTAGCTGTGTGTTGTTTGTTGTGCGGCCTGCGAATATTATTCAGACGATTGTGGCCCTGTCATCCCTGCATGCCACCATCACATCAGGTGGTGAAGGAGCCATCGAGGGAGGAAAAGAGGCAGCAGAGATTTTTTACCAAATTCTTGAGAATCCCCTTTCCCTCTGCGTGCCTGCCTGGCCTCCCTTCGTGTGTCACCATTACATCAGGTGGTGAAGGAGCTGTCAAGAGAGGAGAAGAGCCAGCTGCTCAAATTCGTCACCAGCCGCGCCCATGGATATGGAAGAGAGCCACATAAGAGGCTCATAAGAGAGCCACAGCAAGAGATCCGTTATTGAAAGTGGTGCCACACTCTGTCCCTTTCTCCTTGCACCTGGCTCCCCTGTGTGGCACTGGTACTGTCAGGTGGTGAAAGAGCTATCAAGGGAGGAGAAGAGCCAACTGCTCAAATTCGTGACCAGCCTCTTAGCTGAGAGGCTCCTTCTCTCCTCTCTCCCGCCTGTTGCCCCTCTCCTCCTGCGTGCCACCATCACATCAGGTCGTGAAGGAGCTATCAAGAGAGGAGAAGAGCCAACTGCTCAAATTCGTGACTAGCTGCTCACGACCCCCCTTGCTGGGGTTCAAGCACCTCAATCCGCCGCTCACCATCCACAAGGTGTGATTGATGCTAGTGCCTTGCTATGATGAGAGATCTCTCAGGCGTATCAAAGGTCAAGTCGTCACCAGCTGCTCACGACCTCCTCTTCCGGGGTTCAAGCACCTCAACCCGCCCCTCACCATCCACAAGGTGTGACTATGCCAAGGTGTGAATGTATCGAAAGGTAATTTGTAGGACGGATGTGATTGCAGTGAAAAGCGGTTCCTGCTGGGAAAACATTCTGATTAGCTGCTCGAATAATTCGCTTTTTGATGTGGCTCAATATTTTATCTTTTGGTAGGGTTCCGTCTTTTAGAATCCTCCGTAGCATCTCAACCTGCCAATGTGACATCCATGTGACATGCGTCCATGTGGGCTACAGTAGGAGGGCAGCAATGGCTTGTTGCCCCATGACTCATATTGCATGCAATTCATACCCCATATAACTCGCCTCTCTATTAAATGAATGTGGACACATTCATGTGGGCTACACTAGGAGCGCCTGATGTGGATCGGCTTCCCACTGCTAGCACTTGCCCTCTTTTCTGCTTCATGCTGCGTGTGTCTCATACCCCATATAACCCGCCTCTCTATCAGGTGAATGTGGATGCGTCCATGTGGGCTACACTAGGAGGGCCCGATGTGGACTGGCTTCCTACTGCTAGCACTTGCCCTCTCCTCTGCTTCATGCTGCATGTGTTTCATACCCCTTATAACCTGCCTCACTATCAGGTGAATGTGGACGCATCCATGTGGGCTACACTAGGAGGGCCCGATGTGGACTGGCTTCCCACCGCTTCCACCTGCTACAACCTGCTCAAGGTAATCATTGCTCCTGTTGTGCTACAACCTGCTCAAGGTAATCATTGCTCCTGTTGTGCTACAACCTGCTCAAGGTAATCATTGCTCCTGTTGTGCTACAACCTGCTCAAGGTAATCATTGCTCCTGTTGTGCTACAACCTGCTCAAGGTAATCATTGCTCCTGTTGTGCTGCAACCTGCTCAAGGTAATCATTGCTCCTGTTGTGCTACAACCTGCTCAAGGTAATCATTGCTCCTGTTGTGCTACAACCTGCTCAAGGTAATCATTGCTCCTGTTGTGCTACAACCTGCTCAAGGTAATCATTGCTCCTGTTGTGCTACAACCTGCTCAAGGTAATCATTGCTCCTGTTGTGCTACAACCTGCTCAAGGTAATCATTGCTCCTGTTGTGTTACAACCTGCTCAAGGTAATCATTGCTCCTGTTGTGCTACAACCTTCGAAACGGCTGACATTCCAACAATCGTATATCACAGCGGACATTGTCAAGTGATTTCTTGAATTTATTACTCCTTGCACCCCGTGCCACAGCTGCCCACGTACCAACGAGCCAGCACACTGCGGGATAAGCTCAAGTATGCCATCTCCTCTGGAACCGGCTTTGAGCTCTCGTGAGACATGGGCCTCCCTGAGTCCTCAGGCCGCGCACTGCTAGTTCAGTGTCAGCTGACCTACGTGCAAGTGAGCCACGCTGCGGCATAAACTCAAGTATGCCATTTCCTCTGGAACCGGCTTTGAGCTCTCCTGAGTTATGGGCCCCGAGCGCTGGGTCGTCGGGCTTTGCGCTGTTTCGTTCTGTGTGGAGTGCATGAACACACCAGCGAGCCAGCACGCTGGGGGATGAAGTAAAGTACGCCAGTTCCTCCAGAACCAGTTTAAAAATCTCCTTAGCCTATGTCGGCTTATGCTGGCAGGTCTGGGTTGCCACTGCTGCTGCTGCAGCTGCTGCTGCTGCTGCGCTGTTTATGTGGTATGAAGGGTGCCATGCCATACCTAGTGGAGCGAGGTTGAGAGTCACAAATCGAGCCGATCTTAGCAACCTATGAATGTGTTTTTACAGTGGCGCTTGAGAAGTAGCAAATGTTGCGAACTCAGCTGTGTTATGCAAGTCTTTAGTAAACCACCACCTGTGTGTCAAATGTACGGTTAGCACTTAGGGTACATTCCGCTGTGGACACATGTCCCAATCGATGTGTCCCAATCGAGTGTACCGCTCCGAACCGAACTAAACCAGAGACGCGAAAATTTCGAAACTAGGGTGCAATTTGGTGTAATACGATGCAGTGCGGTAGAAACGATTGGGACACATCGTTTGGGACATGTGTCCACAGCGGAATGTACCCTTATCTTCCCTGTCCCTGGGGCCTTCCAGGGGGTCGTGTATCTGGGGAGATCAAGAGAGCTCTCTCCGTGTTGAAAGGAACATGAAAAAGAAAGGGATCCTGAAAGGGATAGTTAATTATTTCGGACCAGAACCTTACATTGGTCTACACTATCCTGAAAAATAGGACTTCTCAGGGGAATCTGAGGTCCTGTTCCAAACCATCAAATCAACCAAGTGTTTCTAGCCCCTCAAAGGTCCTTTAGGGTAGAATTATGTACATCCATAAACTGTACCAAGCCCATGATCAATCGCGATACCGTTCACCTCACACTTGACACGATCGAGGCGATGGAGAAAACCATCCCCAAGGCGTTTTTCCCAGCCAATCGCGTGTGAGCAAGGTATTTCCTCTCAGCAACTAGCAATCGCCTGCTCTCACTCACATAGGCACAGGCAGGCTGTTATGGGGGAGTGTCCATTGCTGTTTGAGATCTGCTTGTCTTCTCTTTCAGTCGTTTGCCGCCAACCTCCCAGCATGAAATTGCCAGCTTCTCCTGACTTGTACTGAGCGTTTGTCGCCGGAAAGGCTCAGAAGCTGTAGGAGACACCAATAGGTTCATATTGCATTCCGCCACAGAAGCTCGCAGGCAGCCGAACTTGCGTGTCCAGATGCCAACGTGGGTGCATTATACGCGCTCCTTTGAGGTCCGTCGGAGCTGCATTGCCTTCTCGCAATCGCCGGTCAGCGGCATCCCGGAGAACTTGCCGAACCCCGACCTGCACGTTACGTATGCAAATCACATCGACTTTATCAAAAAGTTTTGGACTTCCTGGCGATGATGATGAAGTCACGGCCTGCGAAACCCCAACCCATTTCCGGAGGCAGCGTGCGGATTTCCGTACTCGTGTTATTCGCCACGTGCATCGCCGTTGCGCTCTGCTTTGAAATTTTCGCGTCAGACTTTCGCGCGACCCTGCCGGCGCCTATTCCTCTGGGAGTGTCGGAGTTAGGTTCTAAAGGCGTCGAGGATACGAGGAGAGTGGGCGGGGCGGTAGCAATTGAGATGGAAAAGAAGGGAGGGGGAGGGATTGCTGGAGATGAAGTTGCAACTGCCGATCTTTCTCAGCCGTTGATCCCAGGGACCAGGCTTTCCACTATAGCCGAGGTTAGTAGTTTTGAGAGCAGATTTGAATGCTTGACGTCTAAAGGTCAGTGGGTATATGACCCTAAGCCAAGATACCTGCCCTGGAAGGAAGTAAAAAAGACTGGGTATTCTTCCTGTGACTACAGGTGGATTACAGAGGCCCAGAAAAACATTTCCGGGCAGAATGGTACGTCTGGGGCAGCTGCATTTCCGAACATCGCGTATGATACTGCGGATGGTGTGGTTAGGAGGAGGGGGGGCAAAGCGGTGTGGCAGGTTCGGCCGAGCGTAAAGTACCGGTGGCTGTTGCCGAAGCAGAAAGGGGGTGTCAGTTCAGGAGAGGGGGGAGGAGGAGGAGTAATGGAAGAGTGCGGGGGAAGTGAGTGGTGGGGGGATGTGGACTGTGCGCGGTTGAAAACAGGGCTTGATCCAAACGGACGGAAGATCCTGATAGTGGGAGATTCAATAAACTTACAAGTATTTATGGCCTTCAGGAATCTTATGAATATGTGCCAGAAGAAGTGTAGCTTTGAGGTGTGGAAGAAATGGAATGAGGAAAGGCAGCAGCAGAGCCAGCAGGGGCATCAGGGGCAGGAGAGGCAGCAGGGGGACCAGCAGGGGCATCAGGGGCAGGAGAGGCAGCAGGGGGACCAGCAGGGGCATCAGGGGCAGGAGAGGCAGCAGGGGGACCAGCAGGGGCATCAGGGGCAGGAGAGGCAGCAGGGGGACCAGCAGGGGCATCAGGGGCAGGAGAGGCAGCAGGGGGACCGGCGGGGACGTCAGGGGTTACAACAGAAGCAGCCACGGCGGCAACAGCTACAAGGGCCGGATAGGCAACAGCAGAAACAGGAAGGGGAGAAGGAGGGAAAACGGGAGAGGAAACTGGAGGGGAAATGGGAAGGAAAACAGGAGGAGCATCAGCAACAGCAGGAGAATGAGCAGCAGGAGCAACAGGCGAGGCTGCATCACCAGCAGCAGCGGCAACAGCTTAAAGAGAAAATAAAGCAGGAGTGTCCTGAAGTGGAGAAGATTCGACAGGAATCCTGTGCGGAGAGATACGGGAACACCACAATAGTGTACATACGGAATGACCTCCTAAACACGTCAGATGGCTACCTGGTTCAGATCTCTTGCTGCATCAACACCCCATGGATGAGGACGCTCAAGCAGGATCGCAACATCGCAGTGCTTCTACTGAATCGTGGAGCGCACTTTGAAGAGAATGGAGTTTTCATTCCTGAGCTCAATGCTACACTCCACGAAGTTAGAGACGCGGCACCGAACACGCTTGTGGTATACCGGAGCACGCCGGCTGGCCATCCCAACTGCACTAAAGCATTTACAGATCCTAACGAAGAGCCTCCAGACTCAAGCTCCTATCCGTACCACTGGGGCGACTTTCACGAGCAAAACATGATTGCAAAGCAGTTGATGAAGGACATTGGAGGGGTTTTAATGGATGTTGAGAGGATGACAGAGATGAGACCTGATGGGCATGCGAACCCTCCAACAGATTGTCTGCATTATTGTCTCCCTGGGCCTATAGATACATGGGTTAGCATGTTTTACCACATGCTTACACAGCTTCTATGAACTGTATTTATAGCTTCTTACTGCCATGCCATGCCATCCATGTAAAGGATCTACAATAAGTGTAATTTGTATAAGTGGCCTCACCTTTTGCGGAATTAAAAACAAGCACGTAGCATTTCAGGCCATGCTGTCCTCATTATTGTACCTAACATGAATCTGACAAGTAACCAGAGTACGACAAGAAATGCGTCCTGGAGCCACAAATTTTCGGTAGAAACTAGCTAGCTAAAAAAAATCGAAAATAATCGCCTGTAGTTTACCCCTTTACCTGTACCTCATGCTTTATTCCCCTCCTGATTCCTCCAGCATGCGTCTTTCCTCGGTGATTCAGGAGCCGGAAAAACCAACTCCAAACAAATATATTTGTTACCATCTCTCTTGTTGTAACCCTACATCTCCCATCTCCACCCAAAACCCCCCATCTACCCTCGCAGCCCTCACCTCCGGCTCCTCTTCTCCGTCTCCCTCTCCCTTTCGTCCTCATCTCTCTCTCTCACCCTCCCACGATCCTTCCCACGCTCCCTCTCTCTTTCACGCTCCCTGTCCTTCGCACTCTCCCGATCTCGCTCCCTGTCTCTCTCCCTGTCTTTATCCCTATGACTATCTCGGTGCCTGTCCCGGTCTCCTTCTCGCTCCTTGTCCCTCTCTTTCTCGCCATCTCTACTTCTCTCCCGCTCCTCCCTATCCTTACCTCTCTCCCTATCCCTCTCCCTTTCTCTTTCTCTGTCCTTACCTCGTTCCCTCTCCCTCTCCCCGTCCCTCTCTCTATCCTTACCTCTGTCCTTATGCCTCTCACCTACTCTCTCATCATCCCTATCCTCACGATCCGCTTCCTTCAAATCCCTGTCCCTCTCCCTTTCCTTCTCCCTACCCCTTTTCCTATCCTTCTCCCGCTCCCTCTCCTTGTCCTTATCCTTCCTACTCCTCTCCTCCCTCCCCTTCCCCATCTCCCTATCCTGTGCCTTATCACCCTCATCACTACCAGAGCCCCGCCCTTCCCCACTCTTCTCCCTCTCCTCTCTCTCCTTTTCCTTCGCCCTCCCTCTCTCACGATCTCTTGCTCGTTCTCTCTCCCTCTCCTTATCCCGCTCCTGCTCCCTGCTTCTGCTCCTGCTTCTGCTCCTGCTCTTGCTCCTGCTCCTGCTCCTGTTGCGTCCTCGTTTGTGCTTGTTCCCCTGCTGCTCCTGCTGCTCAGAAGAGGCCATGTGCCTTTTGCTCCCTTCACTACCCTCCTCTCTTTCCTCCCCCCCTGCCGCTGCCACCCCCACCTCCTCCCTTCTCCTCCCTGCTTACCGTACGTACACATTGATTCAGGGACCAGGGATGATCGCAGCGAATGTGATTGTAGCAGGGGTGATTGTAGGAAGGGGGGGTGATGGGTTCCAATAATGGTGGTGGCGGGTTGAGGGGAGAGCCAGGGGTGGTTAGAATGGCAAAGGCAAAGAAAACGAATCACAGAACTAGAAGAAGCAAACTCGAGATAGACAGGGTAAAAGAAGAAGAAAAGAAAAAGCAGAGAAAAGGCACAACAAGCATCAGTCGCATACCTGGAGTCCCAAGTGGTGCCCCATATGCAGCCGACGCTTGCCGCCCAGTCGACGCCAACCGTCCAATCATGGGCGGCCACGTGCCAGCCGCCATTTCCTCTTCGAGCTTCTTCCTGTGCGCTGCAACCTTCACTTCCACCTCGAATGCCTTGAAATGCTGAGCCTCTAAGGCATCTCTGAATTCCAATACTGCTAGCTCCAGTTTCCTCTGCTTTGCCCTCCTCTCCTCCTCCTCCTGCTGGTCCTGAACGTGCATCTGCCTGTTACCCTGGATACCGCCTCCCCCAGAAGAGACGGAGTTTCGGTGGGCGGCGGAGGGGCGACGGGGTGGTGAGCCTTCGTCTTCGTCTGAGGAGTTGTATGAGACGATTGAGGCTGCTTTAAAGGGGGACGGAGCAGCAGCACCAGCAGAACGAGAACCAACCGCAGCATCACTCCCACCCACCGATTCCCTCCTCTTCCTCCCCTTCCCTGCTCTCTCATCATCATCCCCTTCCTCATTCCCCTCTTCATCCTCTCCCTTCCCTCCTCCCTCCTCATCCTCGTCCTCATCATCCTTATTCCACTTTGACTGGGGCAGACCGACCGCTTTCTTTTCCAGCTTCAGCTTAACCGATTTCAGAAGCGGCCCCAGCTTCTCAAGCTTCTCCAATTTCGATCCAAAGGCTTTAAGCTCTGGTGCAGGCAGGACAAATTTCTTGGGCAAAGCAGCACCACCACTATCAGCAGCAGTACCGGCTTTACCCCCTTCCCCACCCCCATCGCCCTTGCTCCCCTCCTTCTCCTCTTTTTTCACCTCAACCCATCCCGACCACCCCACACTCCCTTCCATTCGCTTCGCAATGCTCGCCCTCCGAGCCTCTGCTGCAGCTTCGGCCGCAGCAGCAGCCGCCGCAGCTGCCTCAGCTTCGGCAGCCTTCTTTGCCTGTTCAGCCGCATCCAACGAAAGCAGCCGAGCCACCATGATAGGCACTCCCCCTCGCGTCGATAAGCCGTTGTGCTTGCAGCGACGCTTGAGTTCCACCAATGGGAGTGCAAGGAGCTCCTTTCGTGCTGCCTCCTCTGGAGAGACTGGCACAGAAGCATCTGCTGCTGCTGCGTCTCCCTCAGCTGCTACCGATGCTGATCCTTCCGCAGAAGCAGCAGCAGTGTCAGCACCACCACCAACACTGCCCGCACCAGCAGCAGCAGCACCACCAGCAGCGGCACCAGCACCACCCGCACCTTGATTCGCATCCTTTAACCCACCAGCCACATTCCCGCCCGCGCCTTGCTCCTCCTCCTCCTCTTCATCCTCCGGCAGAGTGTGAAACGGCGGCACAGCCGTCCAAATCGGCCTCAGAAACGTCATTCTAAGCCCGTTCAAATACGCTTCCGAGAACAAAAACCAGTCGGCCCACACCTGAATCACTTTCAACACACGGTCCTTAAGAGCTTCCGCAGTCATCCTGCCCGAAACCGCGCTTAAACAGTCGTTAAAACTCTCCATTACGTCGGGTAAATACCCCTGGAAAGCCGTGCGGTAGGCCGACGCGTTCCGCACCGGCGCCGACGAGTTGTGGAGGATATCTGATACAAGCATCAGGCGCGCGACTTTAAGGGGGATGGGCGTTTCGAGCAGCGTGAGGGACTCTATAAGCACTTCTACTATGTCTGTGGCTGCTTCTGCGTGGTCTAGAGCAAACGCCATGGCATTGCAAATGTCCTCCCGCTCCAGAGAGAGCCGCCTCAGCAGGTCCTCAAACTTGTCCCGCTGCTTCTCTGTTAGGGAGTGCTCCTGAGAAGGATACAGGGTGAAGAGAAGGCAGCAGGAGAACAAACAAACAAACAGTGGTTTAGAGCGGAGGAGGGGAGTGAGCGATTGTATAAGCACTTCGACTACGTCTGTGGCTGCCTCTGCGTGGACGAGAGCAAACGCCATGGCGTTGCAAATGTCTTCCCTCTCCAGAGAGAGCCGCCTCAGCAAATCCTCGAACCTGTCCCGCTGCTTCTCCGTCAGGGAGTGCTCCAGGGGGTATGGGAAAGGGCCAAGCACAGGGAAAAGCATTGGCAGGAGAACAGGCTTCAGCCACAGCCAGCCTTGTAGACCGCCCTAAACTGGAGGCTAATGCATCCGTATGACCCCCCTTCTCGTAGCTTCCATTAACCCCAACAACTTACTCACCTTTGGCTTCCCTGCAGCATGGTGGACGGTGGATCCGCCCTAGTCGTTGACCAGAATGGTGGGCCCCACCAGCTCATCGCCCTGGACAGGGGAGTCGCGTACCTATCATCACCCTCACACCAACATACCTTTGGCTTCCCTGCAGCGTAGGTGGAGCCGCCCTTGTCCTTGTCCAGTATGGTGGGCCCTGAGAGCTCGTCCGTCTTGGGCAGAGGAGGAGGAATCCACCTGCCGCTGCCTGAGATCATGATGTAGGGGTCCGTGCGCCACCGCTGCAAAGTATCTCCCTGTTATTCATGTAAAAAAACGAGGCAGAGAGTACAGCATAATGAGCATTAAGCACGGCACAGCAACAACTCATAAGGGGACGGGATCCACCTGCCGCTGCCTGTGATCATGATGTAGGGGTCCGTGCGCCACCGCTGCAGTGTGTGTCCCTGTGGTCAGTGCCAGGAGGTGCAGTGACAAGAGGCAGGGAGCAAGTCGGAGAGGCTACCTGGGCGAAGCACTAGATATAAGTACCTGGGCGAAGGAGAGGGTACCTGGGCGAAGGAGAGGGTACCTGGGCGAAGGAGAAGACGCGCCAGACGTAGTAGGTGTGGTCGGGTGAGCCGAGGTCGAAGAGGAAGGAGAAGAGCGGGTTGCCCCCGCCCCTCCGTGCAGCAGCTGCTGCACATGGATAGAGCTCTAGCCTCGCAGGGAAGGAGAGCTCACCTGGGCGAAGGAGAAGACGCGCCACACGTAGTAGGTATGATCGGGCGAGCCGAGGTCAAAGAGGAAGGAGAAGAGCGGGTTGCCCCCGCCCCTCCGTGCAGCAGCTGCTGCACATGGATAGAGCTCTAGCCTCGCAGGGAAGGAGAGCTCACCTGGGCGAAGGAGAAGACGCGCCACACGTAGTAGGTATGATCCAGCGAGCCAAGGTCAAAGAGGAAGGAGAAGAGCGGGTTGCCGCGGCCGCGCTCCATGATGGCCTGCTCCAACATGCACCCGTCGTCCACCCCAGCCCTTACAGCGCCAGCCCGCCCTCTATGGCATGGTCCACATGCACTCGTCCTCCAACCCAGCACAGATTACAGCAGGGGAGACGCGCTAAGAACCAGTACCTGGGCAAAGGAGAAGACGCGCCAGACGTAGTAGGTGTGATCCGGCGAGCCGAGGTCAAAGAGGAAGGAGAAGAGCGGGTTGCCGCGGCCGCGCTCCATGATGGCCTGCTCCAACATGCACCCGTCGTCCACCCCAGCCCATACAGCACATACAGCGCCAGTGCGACCCCTATGCTATGGTATAGGTCCCACACAGAGTGCAGCTCAGCTCACAGGGTGCCAGGGAAACAGGGGAGAAGCACTCAGAAATAAGCACCTACCTGTGCGAAAGAGAAGACGCGCCAGACGTAGTAGGTGTGATCTGGCGAGCCGAGGTCGAAGAGGAAGGAGAAGAGCGGGTTGCCGCGGCCGCGCTCCATGATGGCCTGCTCCAACATGCACCCGTCGTCCAGCACGTACAGCGCCAGCGTGTCGATGATGTGGCGCTGATGTGGATCCTTGGGCGGGACGATCTTGATGTCTGGCACGTTGGGGGTGATGACCTGGGAGAGAGAAGGGGAAGGGGGGGAGGAAGGGGGTGGAGGGGGGGGGGGGGGGGGTAGAAGGGGTAAGACGGGGTAAGGAGTGAACAACAAGGGTGAAGAGGGTAATAAAGGGGTGATGGGATGACAGAGGAAAGAACAAGCAAAGCGAGAGTGCATGGCATGAGGAGTGCAAGGCACCGAGTGAGGAAGAGCATGAGGTGACACGAGAGAGAGGAAAGGCGGCGATTGGAAGAGACACACCCCAAGGACCATGAACTTTCACTGAACACTCACCACCTCCGCGTTCTCTGCTCCCAGGCTAGCCATGTTGATCGCAGCCGCCGCAGCGGCAGCAGCGGCGGCAGCAGCAGCAAGCGGGTCAGCACTGTTAGCAATAACAGCGCTGTTGGCAGCAACGGCCTCTCCTGAACACTCACCACCTCAGCGTTCTCTGCTCCCAAGCTAGCCATGTTGATCGCTGCCGCCGCAGCGGCAGCAGCGGCGGCAGCAGCAGCCAGAGGGTCAGCACTGTTGGCAATAACAGCGCTGTTGGCAGCAACGGCCTCTCCTGAGTTGGGCGGCAGCTCCTTGGGGCGAACTGCCATCTGGCCGGGGGGAGGCGCCGGGAGGGCCGAGGCAGGCAGAGAGACGGCCTTGCCCCACCCTATGCGGATCTCGTACTCATACACCACCATGCCTGGTTTGTGTGGGGTGTGGGGGAGAGGGGGTAGGGGGAGGTGGGGCAGGGAGGGAGATGGGTGTGAGTTGAGGGAGAGTCGGCGCTATTGGCAATATCAGGACGGTTGGTAGCACCAGTAAGTGCTGTTGGCAGCAACAGCCTCTCCTGAGTTGGGCGGCAGCTCCTTGGGGCGAACTGCCATCTGGCCGGGGGGAGGCGCTGGGAGGGCCGAGGCAGGCAGAGAGACGGCCTTGCCCCACCCTATGCGGATCTCGTATTCATACACCACCATGCCTGCAAGAGGGGAGATGGGGGAATACAATACAGTGGATGAAAAGGATGACTCGGGGAGAAGGCCTTGCCCCAGCCTACGCGGATCTCATACTCATACACCACCATGGCTGCGCTTGTGGTGGGGTGATTAAGGGATAAGGTAGAAGAAAAATATATACATAAAAAGTCAGAGCGGCAGCCTTGGCCCAACTCCTTCCCACCCAGCCTCCAGCATCATCCTCCACCAAACCCAACCATTCCCCCATTCTCCACCTTTTCCCACACGCCCTTTCTCTTTCCCCTCCCAACCCCACCTTCCCAGCACGTACAGTCCATCTCGTTCCTGGCCTTGGCAGCATCGGCGCGCTTCATAAAAGCCACAAACCCGCAGTTGCCTTTCCCCTCTCCCCCACACACACACACCATCCAACCCCTCTAAACGTACAGTCCATTTCGTTCTTGGCCTTGGCAGCATCGGCTAGCTTCATAAACGCCACAAACCCGCACTCCCCCCCAGCACGTACAGTCCATCTCGTTCTTGGCCTTGGCAGCATCGGCGCGCTTCATGAACGCCACGAACCCCCAGTTGCCTTTCCCCTCTCCCCACCACACACACACACCATCCAACCCCTCTAAACGTACAGTCCATCTCGTTCTTGGCCTTGGCAGCGTCAGCTCGTTTCATGAACGCCACGAACCCACAGTTGCGCTGCCGCCGGTGCTCCTCCTCTGTGCGCGGCCACATGATCTTCACACTCGCGATCGGCCCAAACCGCCCAAACGTCCTCAGGAGAAAGTTCTCGTCCACCTGGAGAGAGATGGAAAAAGAGGGGAAAAGGAACGACGAAGAGGGGAGGCTAAGGCCCTGATGGACCGCCGGTGCTCCTCCTCGGTGCGCAGCCACATGATCTTCACACTCGCTATCGGCCCAAACCGCCCAAACGTCCGCAAGAGGAAATTCTCGTCCACCTGAAAAGCAAAGGAGGGGAGCACAGGAGCACAGGGATGAAAGAGAGTGAGGGGTGGTTAGAGGGCGTGAGCGTGAAGAGCTGCAAGCTATGTGGATTTTACTTTTGAGAATTCTCAAAAGGAGAGCGAGGGGTGGTTAGAAGACATGAGCGTGTGAAGAGCCGCAAGCGCAACGGACGGAAGGGCGAAAAAACGATGATACCTTACCTCCATCACAAACCACTCCTGTCTTACAAGTCACCATCAATATGTACTATGTCCTAACTTGCTGGCGACTCCCATCACCACCTGTTGCATTGCATGCCACATCCTAGGCCGTGGTGATGAGGAGACTCGCTCACCATCACTCCAATCTGACAACTCCCCATTATATATTCTGTTCTTACTCACTCCCAACGCACATCATCACCTATTGCGATGACCTTACCTTGGGGGACAGGTTGCCGACATAAAGGTTGGTGGTGAGGGGGTCTCCCCCATCGTCTGTAGAAACGGTGGTGATGCCTGGAGGCGTCGCCATGAGGGGCGGCCCTGAGTCAAACTTGGATGGCTGCACGCATGAATGGAGGGACAAGGGATTTGGAGGTGCTTAGTGAGGGGGTCGCCCCCATCGTCGGTGGAAACGGTGGTGATGCCGGGAGGGGTGGCAATGAGAGGCGGGCCTGTGTCGAACTTGGACGGCTGCAGACATGGATGGATGTGGAGGAAAGGGGTGGAAGCGGGGGAGAGGGGGGGGAGAAGAGAAGAAGGGGCTGTTGAGACACCTAAAACAAGAGGGTCGCCCCCATCGTCGGTGGAAACGGTGGTGATGCCGGGAGGGGTGGCAATGAGAGGCGGGCCTGTGTCGAACTTGGATGGCTGCACGCATGGAGAGAAAATGTATGGGGTTTGGAGAAAGGGGGAAGGAGGGGCGTGGGGGGGGAAGGGGGGGGTGAGGACGGGGGGGGGGGGGAGTGGAGAAAGTCAATGCAGTAGGCAAACGAACAGGGATGAGGGACAATAGATGAATACATGGAGAACATACTCAGACGCAGCATTTTGAAAAACGCAAATAACACAAGCCGTTAATCTAATGACAAAAAGTGGACCACGGGTCGGGGGGGAGGGAGAACGAACACGAGAAGATGGGCCGCAGAACCCCAAGTCTCACCCTCCTTCGAACCCCATCGGGAAACGGCTGCAGCAGATCCGTGCCCTCACTCCCCAGCAGCGACGGCTGTCCTCGTCCCAGGCAACAGCAGGGGAGTACGAACAAGAGAAGAACGGCCACAGAACACCAAAACTCACCCTCCTTCGAACACCGTCCGGAAACGGCTGCAGCAGATCCGTGCCCTCACTCCCCAGCAGCGACGGCTGCCCCTCGTTGCCATACGGCTTGCCTGCCGCCCTCGCTTCCGCTCGCTCCTTGAGCTCCTTCTCCCTCTGCTCGCGCAGCTCCTGCTCCTGCTTCAACTCCTGCATGAAGAAATCGATGTTGCGCGGCTTCTTCTGCTCCTTCGCCTTTGGAACGGGCTCGGCTGGCGCCTCTGGTTCATCCAGGCTGAATGCCTGTGTAACGGGAGGGACGCAGGGCGGCGGGAGGGACAGAAGGGGGGGAAGGAGGGAGGAACAGAAGGAGGGATGGAGGAAGGGATGGAGAGAGGGATGGAGGAAGGGAGGGAGGAGAGCAAAGAGAAGGCGAGTAGTTTGGATGTTGGTCTCAGATGTTCATACAGACTAAAGAAAATAGGAGAAAAGGTAAGAGAGGGGACGGTCGGGGAGGGTGGTGTGGTGGGGGGTGGGGGGAAGGAGGCAGGGACGGAGGGGAGGGGGGAGGGAGGGGGAGGGAAGGAGGAAGTGACGGAGGAAGGGGGAGAGCAAAAAGAAAGCGAGCGAGAGGAGGAATGGAAGCTGGTCTCGGAAAAATAAATTTACTGATAAGGACAATGGAAAAAAGGTGGGAGAGAGGACAAACGGGGGGGTGGGCGGGGAAGGGGAGGGGGTGTGAGGGAGATAGCAAGACGAGGGCCAACAAGGCTTGAAAGTGACTTGAAAAGGGTAAAATGCATCTAAGACTGAGAATAATGATGAAGAGGTAGGTAGGAAAGTTGCTGTGCACTCACTCAGTTGCTGCCCATTCTTCACCAGGATTTACCTGGTGTGTGTGATTTACGTGAACTTTAAACCGAGTTTTTTAAAAAATTGAGAATTCTCAAAAACTCCTTGATATGGCACTCCCACGGACGTACGTGAACTTTAAAGCGCCTTGAAAAAGGGGCTCAAACAAACATGACGTTAACTGAATATTGACTGGAAACGTGAGTTCAAAATGGCAATCCCATGGTATGGTTGTAGTGACTGCCACTCCCACCCGCGCGCCCACCCACGCCCCCACCCGCGCGGCCCCCCGTGCGTCCTCCCCCCCCCCTCCCCCTCTGCGCCCCCTTTCCACTTTAAAACGGTAACCATAATTGGGGATATTGACATTATCGCCCCCACCCCCACCCCCGCCTCCCCACCCACCGCACCCCCGCTGCAGTGCACCTACATTCTTGTCCTTGGATAGGATTCCCGCAAGCGGGCTTTGGGACGGAGGCGGCAGGAAGGACGGAACATATCTGCCATTCATACAGCACCATGCACGAGACGGGCAGAAGAGCAAACGAAGGCGAGGGAGGAGCACAGGAAGGAGCACAGGAAGGAGCACAGGAAGGAGCACAGGAAGGAGCACAGGAAGGAGCACAGGAAGGAGCACAGGAAGGAGACGGGAGGGGCACAAGAAGGAGCACGGGAAGGGGCACAGGGAGGGGCACAAGAAGGAGCAGGGGAAGGGGCACAGGGAGGGGCACAAGAAGGAGCAGGGGAGGGGAAATGGTACGAAGAGATACGACAAAGGCAGACATAACGGAAGGGAAAGGGGCAAAAGAGGAGGCGGCAGTGACGGGGAGGGGGAAGAGGGGGGACGGTGTGGGGAAGGGAGGGGGGGATAGGGAAAATGGTAGGCCAGGACGGTAGCAGGGGGAGACGGGAAGAGTGTGAGGGGAGATTAGGGTACGGAAAGGGACGGAGACTAGTGTCATCTCCAAATCCCTGCCACAAGAAACATCATCACACGGTCGTTCCCATCGTCTCTGACCCGTCACACTAACCGGACCCCCCCAGCAGAAACGAGCGGATGCGAAAACAGCAACGGAATGGTATCCGCGAATTCGACAGGGTAAATCTCCTCCGAGAAAACCGTCGTCTAAGCCTTCCAGATGAGATCGCATTAACCTAGAGCTTTCCAGGCCTTTCTGATCTGAGATCTGATACGATATGATATGATACGCTGTGGGAAGAGGAATGTCGGACAGGAGGAGGCGCCGGAAGGCCTCTCACCTCGCTGTGGCCTTTTTGGAAGCGCTTCCAGGTTCTGCAAAGGAGATATGTTCGGCATAAATGGGTACATCACAGCCTATTAAAATTAAGAACGGAGCCTCCTTTAACGAGTTTGTCGCAACCTCTAGCGACAAGGGAATCCCGGAAAGAAACCCACTTGGTAACAGAGTGTCCCGCTCAGATGAAGCTAAAGGGTTATGGAGGACATTGGCTTGAGAATAACGGAAAGGGGAAAAAGGCACGCAGCAGAGAATAAGATAGGCGTGCTTAGGATGCGGAAAACGCCCCGCCCACGGAAAACGGTAATAACCCGGAACCAAGAGATGCTTAACAGAGCAGCTGTACCTTCCCCGGGTGTGTCGTGCTTGGCGTTGGGGTTGATGGTTCCTCCTCGCACAAATGCCTTCGGTTTCTTATCATCCACTTTGAAAGACTCGACGAATTCATCGTAGACACGCGCCGCCTCCTCCGCTTCGCGCTGCAATACGAAACATCAGAGTAAAGATTGGTATGTGGCAAAAAAGAGTTAGAGTTCCACGTGGAAAGAGGAAAGAAAAGGGTTAGAAGCTACACTTAACCGAACGCTGGAACAACATCCTGAGACCTAGAAACATTAAAGACGCAAAACAATTATTAGAGAAACGGGGAGATAAGAATTATCATAAATCCTCCAATAGCGACGACTTACCTTTTTTTTCGCCTCCTCTTCGCGATGCTTCTGAAACGGGGTTTTCTTCTTCGCCAGCGAAAAGGCCTTCATCGTGGCTCGAGCGGCTCGGTTCGTCGCATTAGTCAACAGATTACGCAGTAAGAGCTTGATCTCTCATACATTAGTCGATTAACCAAGGACGAAGGTTATAAGCCTTGATTCGTGCTACGTGACTTGATTCAGACTGGTATGTGAGGTGACTGCAGGTGATTGCTAGTTGCTGATAGGAAATACTTGCTCGCACGCGATTGACTGAGAAGAACGCCCTTGGGGATGGTTTCCTTCACCGCCTCGATTGTGCCGTTTTTTGGTTGAACGTTATCGCGAATGATGATGGGTTTGGTACAGTTTATGGATGATGTATGTTCCACCCTAAAGAACCTTTGTGAGGCTAAAAGAAACTCGTTTGATTTGATGGTTTGGAACAGGACCTCAGAAGCCTGAATTCTCACCTTTCTTATTGGAAATTTTGTCACGTTGTCTGACTCAGCATTTGGTTACACCAATCCAGAAGCATATGTACAAGCAAAACACTTGGTCACAATCACCGCTTCGTCCCCTAAGTTTGCTTAGGGCATCATCACCAACTATCAAAAAGCCAGCTGCAGCAGAACAACTCGAAACCCACTATCTTCACCTTTGTTTGCTGCAGGAATGGATACAACTACCCACATTTTGCGGACGTCTCAAAACTACCCACATTCCCCCTCCACGAGCCCCCAGCAACACCGACCCTTGCAATCCATCCTCCAACACCACTTCATCCAGATTCATTAACAACACCCTATCCCCCGGGGCCTGCTGCACCAGAAACGGTATCAGGCTGAAAACAAAATCTGTCAAAAAGTCACTTCAGCTGAACCACCTCCCCAACAACCCTCCCTTGTCCAGATCCACTATCTCCACCTTCTCCCCTGGGATCTCCTGCACCAGGCTCGCCCCATATGCTGTAACTGGTGTCTGCATGGGCCACAGGGAAGGAAAATGGGGATATTTTCAAGGGTTTGGACAATGGAAAGTGTTTACACAAAGTACAAGGGCCTACGGGAAGCGGGAGATGACGAGGTCAATGGAAATGTCGAACGTCAACGAGTTGAACGTGAAGTATCGAAAGCATATGCCTGCAGAGCTAAAAGAAACTCACGATACCTAGGCACAATGGCACTACCTGGTAACCGGATTTGAATTTCCCTTGTAACACCCTCTGTGCCACTTCCACACTGCAGCTCGCCGTAAAGTGGTACCCTGAAAAGAAGCAAAGGGAAAGGAGGCAGCGGAAGGGAATTGGGAAGCAACACATCTCCTGAAGGCAGCTTGAAGGATTTCCGTGGAACCTACACCGGTTGCAGTTTGGAGTGACATTTGAGTCGACTCAAAAGTAATTTCCGTGGCAGCTACACCACTTGCAGTTTGAATTGAATGGTACTCTGAGAAAGGCTAGGGGAATGGAGGCAGGAGAAGGAGATACGAGACTGGTAACGGAGGCAGCAAGAAATAAATCTATGCAACAAGTATTAAAAACGAGTTATGAATAAGAGCCAGCTCTTGGACTACCTACAAGAGTAAGCCGGTACAAGAATCTGTTGAAATTCTCGGATGATCACAACCATCATTCGAGTCACCTTCAAATACAAACACTATTCTAAAATGTGTAAAGGCATAATCAACACCCCTTTAACTCACCTTCGCCTACAATCACAGAGGCCATGTGCCTCTTGTTGCTGGCAGTATCAACCACCTCCCCCGCACATGCCATGCCCGTGTTTGGCCTGCGTCCCTGCGCGAGGGAAACGGAAGGCGAAGCATGCAGCAGGGAGGACAAGAAGGGTTGATTGATACGATGTGGCAGCAAGCCTCTGGTGCTAGCTGCAACAGACTCTTCGACACATCCCAATCCCACCCTGCCCATGTCAAGCGCCAACGTCTCCCTAGCACATGTCATACCCGTGTTGAGGCAGTGACCCTGCAGCAGTGGAGGGGCGAAGGATCAGCACGAGGAAGGAACACAAGAGGGCATTGAAGCAGCAGAGGGCACTGAAGCACCAGCCAACACATGCTTACAGGGGTGGTGTCGGGAGTGGGCAGCATGCAGTTGGCAGGTTGCAGGAGGAGGGTTTTGAGACGTCTCAAAACACTTCTTCATACACGCAGCCAACACATGCTTTGCTTACAGGGGTGGTGTCCGGAGTGGGCAGCATGCAGTTGGCAGGTTGCAGGAGGAGGGTTTTGAGACGTCTCAAAACACTTCTTCATACACGCAGCCAACACATGCTTTGCTTACAGGGGTGGTGTCCGGAGTGGGCAGCATGCAGTTGGCAGGTTGCAGGAGGAGGTTGAAGGGCCAGACTCGGGTGTACAGAGACGTCACCCAGGAGGATTCACCTGGTGTGTGTGATTAAGAGAATGAGAGAAAAGAAAGAGGAATGAGAGAGAAGTAAAAAGACAGCGAAAGGAGGAATGGTAGGACAAACTGACGTGAGCCAAAAAAACGATGCCTCCTGGTGGTGTGAGTGAGAGTGAGAGTGAGAGTGAGAGTGAGAGGGAGGCATGGCGGAAACGGGTAAAGGGAGGAAGAAAAGAACGGCGAGGAACAGGTGGGAGATGGGAAAATTGTGAGGAGAGAAAAGTAAGAGAATCATAAAAGCAGGAAAGGACCGGAGGTAAAATCTGCACAGATGGCTGTGCTATTCCATGGACTATCTGAAACATGGCAGCTTTTGAGAATTCTTAAAAGTCGCACCAAAATCTGCACAGATGGCTGTGCTATTCCATGGACTGTCTGGAACATGGCGATGATTCTGGGGATAGAGGAGGCACTAGGGGTGCTGCAGAGGGATATATACAACAGCCCAAAAGGACGAACAGAAACAAAGCATATTGAGAAATAACAGAAAAAAGGGATTTCAAGGATCCGCACTAATAATATAACATATGGTGGAAGAGAGAAACAACTCGCCTGGCACGTAAACTGTGATGTTGGGGATGGAGGTGGAAAGAGAAGTGCTGAAGAGCTCAGCTGCTGGGAAGGAGATGGCGGAGAGAGGCGGGAGCTCCTTGCGAATGAGGAAGGAGCGACCACTGTGGAGGACAGGGGAGAGAAGGGAGGGGGGCGGGAGGAGATGGGACAGGAGATAAGCTGCTGGGAAGGACATGGTGGAGAGAGGCGGAAGCTCCTTGCGGATAAGGAAGGAGCGACCGCTGGGAGGGGGAGGGGAGACGGGAGAGGGTGGCACAGAGGCAAGGTTGTTGAATATGATGGAGGGAGGCCGCTGAGGAAGAACAAGATATGCTGCTCTGCGGGCATAGCTCGTTGACTTTTGAGTCGACTCAAATGTCATCTGAAGAAGAACAGGATATGCTGCTCTGCGGGCATAGCTCCTTGCAAACGAGGAAGGAAGCACAACTGGGTAGGAAGGAGGGATATATGCCTCGTTCCTACCCTGAGATACACAACTGGTTACGCATGCGTGCATGGCCATGCACACGTTACATGCACATGAACATGCACACGTCACACGCACATGCACATGCACATGCACATGCACATGCACATGCACATGCACATGAGTGAAAGGAGTTAACGGGCTGAGCGGTCATACTATATATTTCCACCATATTTTCAAAAACGGCCCCATGGAGGAACGAAGGAAACTCCAAAAGAAACCACATGCTGCTGTAAGGAAAGAACATTTTGGGTCATGAGGCTCGCACAGGTCCTTGCAACCTCTTGAGGGCAGGTCCTAGGAACTCCACACAACCACACTCCTAGGCTCCCATGAAGTCAAGTTCTCGTTAAACCACACTCACTATTTCGCAACGGCCTCCTTCACAATCGCGCCATTCCTGCGCACGAGCCCTCCCAGCGTGAGAATGTGCTTGCTGCAAATTCACACAAGTATCCCTGCTGCATGCAGTAGCGACGGTGCCACTGTGTGGACTCTACACTCACAGCACTCACTATTTCGCAACGGACTCCTTCACAATCGCGCCATTCCTTCGCACGAGCCCTCCCAGATGAGAATGTGCTTGCTGCAAATTCACACAAGTATCCCTGCTGCATGCAGTAGCGACGGTGCCACTGTGTGGACTCTACACTCACAGCACTCACTATTTCGCAACGGACTCCTTCACAATCGCGCCATTCCTGCGCACCAGCCCTCCCAGCGAGATACGTGCTTGGCGCAGATTCACATCACAAATTAATAATTCCCAGCAGCACTCACTATTTCGCAACGGACTCCTTCACAATCGCGCCATTCCTGCGCACCAGCCCTCCCAGCGAGATACGTGCTTGGCGCAGATTCACATCACAAAATAATAATTCCCAGCAGCACTCACTATTTTGCAACGGACTCTTTCACAATCGCGCCATTCCGGCGCACCAGCCCTCCCAGCGGCAAACTGTGCCTTGCACCCGATACGAGCACACTGCGGGATGACTGGTCGTTGCTGGGTGGGGTTGACGGAGGGCCCTCGCCCTGACAAAGACACCGGAAGGAAATGGAAGGGAGAAAGGAATAATGAGTCACCACATGGGCCACCACATGGGCCACCACATGGGCCACCACATGGGCCACCACATGGGAAACCACATCGGCAAAGAGTCTTCCCCCATACTGGTGGGCAGAATACACGTGGGATTTGGGACAGGTGGCCGATATGAGCATGCTGTGGGATGGCATGGCAGCACGATGATGGGAGTAGGACAGGGGGTCTTCTCACTGTTGGTTGGCAAATTGAAAGTTTCAAGTTGAACGGAAAGAACGGACTTGATCAATGCTGGGCATTTGACGTATGGGGGGTTGTTGTTGATTCGACAGGCACATCGGAAAGGAATTGACTGTGGTGGAGAGGCGTTTAACACACACACACACACACACACACACACACACACACACACACACACACACACACGCGCGCGCGCGCACACAGACACACAGAGTCACACGCACACACACAATCACACGCATACACTCACAGGAGCAGTAATGGAAATGTAAGTGGCGAGGTGAAGCTCCGTTGCTGAGGGGAGCTTGGCCTTCAAGTACCCTGCCAGGCAGTCTGACAGTGGGAGGGAAGAGGGAGGGAATGAAGGTAATGTAATGAGATGTCCTCCTGTTGAGCAAGAAACACGGCCCTTGAGGCTTTAGGTACCCCGCTTTAAAAATTTTGAGAAGCGGGGAATTGCAGCAGTCACTTATTGTGGCACAGAAGCTTGCGCTTGGGAATGCTTGTAGCACCCTTGAGGTATGCTGCCAGGCAGTCTAATATACCATTGTCACCATGCCTCCTAGTTTACCATTAACACCATCAACAGCAATTATCTTAACCATTTTGAGAATTCTCAAAAGCATACCTCCCGCAACGACGCCAAATCCGACACCAGGCAGAATCATGACGTTTTTCTCCTTGCCTCCCAGAAAACTCGAGGCAATGAAATGTCGTCGGCACCATAACCAGCGTACCCCACACCTCGAACCCCATACCTCGAACCCCATACCTCGAACCCCATACCTCCCGCAACGACGCTAAAGCCGACACCAGGCAGAACCATGACCTGTTTCTTCTTGGCTCTGGCATCATACGTGCGTGCATGCTCCATCACCTGTCATGCCATGTCATGCCATGCCAAGCCACGCCACGCCATGCCATGCCATGACATGCAATGCAATCTCATGCCATGCCACGCCATGCCACGCCCGCCACGCCACGCCACGCCATGCCATGCCATGCCATGCCATGCCATGAGCCCCACACCAAAAGCCTCATCCCATCGCGTGCATGCCACAAATCAAACCCCATGCCACGTGCAGCAAACAAAACCCCCCTACACCATGAACCCATACCTCACTCTCCACTAAGTGCCAACTGAACGATAAATTCCTCTTAACTAAGCGCTGCAAAGGCGCACCTTGAACTCGTTAGTAACATCAAGGTAGTGGGTGCCGGTGCTGATGCAGGCCTCAATCATGGGCTTGGATGTGACTGCGAAGGGCTGTGACACAATTTGCAACAATTCACAGGAAAAAACACAGGTGAGAGTGGTGAGTCGACTCAAAAGGCACTCCCTCCTGCAGTATCGAGGCAGTGAGAGGGGACCTTGATGAGGCCATCGGTATTGAGGTAGTGCCGATGCAAGCCTCATGTATCATGGCTCTTGATGTGAGTGTGAAGGGCTGGGACACACAGTGCACAGACAAAATCCCGTGAGACTCTTGAGTCAAGAAACAGCTTGGGGCAGTGAGCGCTAATGTGAGTGCAGGCTTCAGTCACGCCATGGGCTTTGGCGTGTCTGAAGGGCTATACCACAGCGCAAACGAAAGCACAGAGAAAATTATAGCGCAAGCAAACCATGCCGACAGGCAACAAAGTGCGTGCGATAATTCACCCCATGCAGCACACTCCCTAGAAATTACTCAACACAGCATGTATGTACCCACCCACTTCAACCCAGAAATCAGCACTCACCCCAATAGCACTCATCACCCATCACAACAACTCTCGTCACTCACCCCAGCCACATGCAGCACCACTTTGTGCCTCCCCTCCCCCCACCAGCTCCACCAGCCCTTGTGTATCGATACTAAGTTACTACTGAGTCGACTGAATAGCAGCGCAGCTATCCCAGCAGCTCTCATCACTCACCCCAGCCACGTGCAGCACCACCTTGTGCCTCCCCACCAGTTCTTTCAACCCTTTTGTATCGTTCAAGTCCACTGCTGCTACAGGCAGACCCACAGCCTTGCCAATCGACCTGGGGAGCAAGAGAGAAGGATGGAAATGGGGGGGATGGTTGGGGAGTATATTTTTGTCGACTCAAAAGAGAAGCATGGAAATGGGGGGATGGTTGGGAAGTAGGATTGACACGTCGTTCAAGTCCACTGCTGCTACAGGCAGATCCACAGCCTTGCCGAGGCTCCTGGGAAGCAGGAAGGACAGAAGAATAAGGGGGGAGGGGAGGGGAAAAGAGCTGACTAGAACAACGTTCATCGCTGCTACCGGCAGACCCATGGCCTTGCCGATACCTTGGGAACCAGGAAAACAGGAAAAATAGGTGGTAAAGGAGGGTGAGAGAGGAGGGGGGGGGGGGGGGGGGGGAAACGGGAGGAGGAGGAGGAGAGATGACTAAAAATTGTCATCTCTCCTCCTCCTCTGGAGGAGAGAATTCAGCACTGCTACAGACAGACCTGTCAATTAATCTGGAGAGGCAGGAGGGGCAAAAAAACGTTGGAAGAGGAGGAGGGGAGATGGGTGTGTGGAGAGATTTTTAGGCGCCCTTCAAGTCCACAACAGACCCATAACCTTGCCGATCCTTGTGGGAAACTTCGCAGCAAGAATTTGGATGGAAGCGGTTGTGAATGTCAACCAAAATTGCTCACTTCGACATAGCATAGAATCGATTGTAGTGTAAAGCCGATGCAAATTGAACAGCAAAAAATGGGTACAGCAGTTTCCCCAGAACTGGTTGGTAGTTACAGTACGAATAATTACTGTACGAATTATTACTGTATAAATAGCTTACTGTAGCTTCTTCAAATTCCTCCCTGCTAGGGTGGCTGGAAAACCAATCTTCTTAATCTTCTGAGCTATGAGCGTGCCGGTGGTGCCTGGAGAAGGGGGGAAAGAGAAAACGCAAGGTAAAGAGCTGGGAGAGCCAGGAGAGAAAGAGAGAGAGGAGTGGCTGGAAAACCAATCTTCTTAATCTTCTGGGCTATGAGCGTGCCGGTGGTGCCTGGAGAAGGGGAGAGGGAACACCAGAGAGAGAGAGAGCGCGAGGGGAAGAGGAGGGAAGCAGAAGAGAGTGAGTCGTGACTGGAAGGCCCACGCGTTCCCTGTAGTAGTACTAGCACGGGTTACATCTGGCACACGCTACCTGCAGCACACGTGTAACACATACATGTGGCACACGCTACCTGTAGCACACGTGTAACACATACACGTGGCACACGCTACCTGTAGCACACGCTACATGTGGCAAACGTTATCTGCAACACACGTTACCTGTAGCACCGTAGACAAGAACGCCATTCTTCAATTCCGACTGTGGTTCTTCCTCTGATTCTGAACCTGAGTTTGAGTCTGAATCTGAATCTGAGTCTTCTTGGGTTATACGTCCCCATAGGAAACGCCAACCCTCCAAGAACAGGTTCCAATAGAGAAACTCCCGATCTACCGTTGCAAACGGAAGAACTGGCGGCATCGCGCAAAGAAACCTGGTTGCGGGCAATCTGCTAGTATGCTTCTTGCAAGCACGGTAGAAGCGGAAAAATCGCAGGCAATTTGGAACGCGATGGGGAATAGCGACTTATGATGAGTTCTGCGACATCTCACACCCTAGTAAGGGCGTGGAACATTGACCACGCCCAGCATTTTCTGTAAGTCTTTTGGGGCGTGGTCACGCCCTAAAGGCGTTGCATGTGATGCACAGACACCACCTCGCCGAGAGGTGTTCTCAACGACTCGCCTACAGGAAAATCGATATATGCAAAATGGCATCTCTATATGATTATATAGTACCTGATGATGACAGATGAATTATGCGAAAACTCTCATGCACGCAATTCTTAAGTGCGTGCTTGTGACGACCTTTTTTCCATGCTCGTGCGTTTATGAATGATGACACCTCAAGTCAAGCGCTTGCTTGTTGTGCGTGCACCTTGCACAGGGTTCGGAATGGCACAGTATTTTGCTAAAACTCACCCAATAACATCACCCTCAACCACCCACCCTCCTTAGTCCAAATCCACTATCTCCACCCTCTCTCTTGGGATCTCCTGCACCAGGCTCGCCCCACATGCTGCGACTGACTGTTCTGAGTTGACTTCCTAGTCCAGGTCACTATTGGGGCACCACATCACCGTGATTGGTGCCTTTTGAGTCAATCTCCTAGTCCGGATCCCCTATTCAGGCGCCCCATCAGCAGTGACTGGTGTAAGGGAACCTCCAACCACCCTCCCTAATCCAAATCCACAATCTCCACCCTCTCCCCTGGGATCTCCTGCACCAGGCTCGCCCCATACGCTGTGGCTGGTGTCTGCATAGGCCACAGGGAAGGAGAGCATGGAAGACAATCAGTTCACAATGACAATCAGGAAACAATGAAATCTTAATGCACTTGAAGTCACATGGTAGTACAGCCATCGTTGTTACCTGGTAACCGGGCTTGAACTCCCCTTGTAACACCCTCCGTGCCACTTCCACACTGCAACTCGCTGTAAAATGATACCCTGGAATGTGCAAAGGAAAAGAGGAGAAAGGAGGCGGGAAGGAAGAGGCAGACGGAAAAAGAGGAGGATGCTTCAAAGGTGCCTCAAAGTTCCTT
This sequence comes from Closterium sp. Naga37s-1, assembly GCA_947471745.1. Taxonomy (NCBI): domain Eukaryota; kingdom Viridiplantae; phylum Streptophyta; class Zygnematophyceae; order Desmidiales; family Closteriaceae; genus Closterium; species Closterium sp. Naga37s-1. The sequence goes on along the minus strand of CANJKZ010000947.1, from coordinate 190,993 downwards.
CTCAGTGCTGTGGAAGGAAAACTTGAATGGTGCCATCATGCGTCGCCCATATTCTTTGACCGATTTTCTTTTGTGTCAATTCAAGTAGTGCTTGCTTGCACGTGGTCTGCATAAAGGCAGGAGGGTTCTCTAAGAAGCACCAAAGCCACGATTTCGACTCACCTTCACCAACAATCACAGTTTTGAGAAGTGCCGCAAAATCACAAATGTTTCGACTCACCTTCACCAACAATCACACTTATGAGACGTGGCGCAAAATCACAAATGTTTTAACGCACCTTCGCCTACAATCACAGATGCCCTGTGCCTCTTGTTGCTGGCACTATCAACCACCTCCCCCGCACATGCCATGCCCGTGTTAACCCTGTGACCCTGCAGTAGGAGGGGGAGGGACGATAAGGCGAGTTAACATTCCATGGAGCATCATGGCATGGCATGGCATGGCATGGCATGGCATGGCATGGCATGGCACAGCAAGGCACGGCATGTGCCTCTTGTTGCTAGCTGTGTCGACTACCTCCCCCACACATGCCATGCCCGTAATAACCCTGTGACCCTGCAGCAGGGGGGTTGTATGAAGGAGAAGGAGTGAAGACAAGGCAAGTTCACATGGCATGGCATGGCATGGCATGGGCCTCTTGTTGATGGAAGAACAGAACCTCACAGAGGATACTGCTGAAGCGCCACCATAGGATGCCGAAGCATTAGTGGATGCTGGAGCATCAGAGAATGCGGAAGCACTGACTAGTGAGATGCTTATCGGAGTGGTATCTGGGGTGGGCAGCATTGAATGGCAGACTCCAAGAGGCGGTTAAAGGACCAGGCACAGCGGGAAGCGCAGCTCACCAGAAGGTTGTTGCTGAAGCACCAACAGAGGACATGAATCACTAATGCATGCATGCTCACCGGGGTGGTATCTGGGGTGGGCAGCATTCGAATGGCAGACTCCAGGAGACGAGTGAAGGGCCAGTGGCATGGGGAAGAGAAGTGCACTGGTGCTGACGCACACACTGAAGCAACAGCCAGCATGCGTGCTTACCGGGGTGGTATCTGGGGTGGGCAGCATTCGGATGGCAGACTCCAGGAGACGAGTGAAGGGCCAGTGGCATGGGGAAGAGAAGTGCACTGGTGCTGACGCACACACTGAAGCAACAGCCAGCATGCGTGCTTACCGGGGTGGTATCTGGGGTGGGCAGCATTCGAATGGCAGACTCCAGGAGACGAGTGAAGGGCCAGTGGCATGGGGAAGAGAAGTGCACTGGTGCTGACGCACACACTGAAGCAACAGCCAGCATGCGTGCTTACCGGGGTGGTATCTGGGGTGGGCAGCATTCGGATGGCAGACTCCAGGAGACGAGTGAAGGGCCAGTGGCATGGGGAAGAGAAGTGCACTGGTGCTGACGCACACACTGAAGCAACAGCCAGCATGCGTGCTTACCGGGGTGGTATCTGGGGTGGGCAGCATTCGAATGGCAGACTCCAGGAGACGAGTGAAGGGCCAGTGGCATGGGGAAGAGAAGTGCACTGGTGCTGACGCACACACTGAAGCAACAGCCAGCATGCGTGCTTACCGGGGTGGTATCTGGGGTGGGCAGCATTCGGATGGCAGACTCCAGGAGACGAGTGAAGGGCCAGTGGCATGGGGAAGAGAAGTGCACTGGTGCTGACGCACACACTGAAGCAACAGCCAGCATGCGTGCTTACCGGGGTGGTATCTGGGGTGGGCAGCATTCGGATGGCAGACTCCAAGAGGCGGTTAAAGGGCCAGACCCGGGCGGCGAACTGAATTATGCTGATGAACAGTGACGTCACCCAGGAGGATTTGCCTGGTTGGTGCGGAAGCGAGGGAGAGAGGGGGAATGCGAGAGAGGAGAGAGAAGTGAAAGGAGAGAAATGTGAGGAACGAGGAAGAGAGACGTGAGAAGAGGAAGGAAAGCTTTACAGGGAAGAGCGGCTGACCTGGGTGGCACATACACGGTGATGTTGGGAATACGGGTGAAGAGGGAAGTGGTGAGGTGACAGAGAGCAGAAGGACGGATGGATCAGCCGATAAGTAGCGAATAGAGAAGAATGTGGAGAGCAATGAAAAGAGCAGAAGAAGGAAAGAACAAGAGCAGTACAAAGGAGAGGGTAGCTGACCTGGCACATAGACAGTGATGTTGGGGATGGAGGTGGAAAGAGAAGTGCTGAAGAGCTCAGCTGCCGGGAAGGACATGGTGGAGAGAGGCGGGAGCTCCTTGCGAATAAGGAAGGAGCGACCACTGAATAGTGGGAGGGAAGGAAGGGGGGTGGGAGGAGATGGGACAGGAGATAAGCTGCTGGGAAGGACATGGTGGAGAGAGGCGGGAGCTCCTTGCGAATGAGGAAGGAGCGACCACTGTGGGGGGGGGGAGAGAGGGTGAGGGGGGAGAGAGATGGTGGAGAGAGGTGGAAGCTCCTTGCGAATAAGGAAAGAACGACCGCTGCGAGATGGGGAGGTGATTCAGGACGTGGAAGTTCGATGGCACTCAGGATTTCCTGAGACGTCTCAAAAGTCACTCACAACCTTGCTTGCGACAGCACTCACCATTTTGCAACGGACTCCTTCACAATCGCGCCATTCCGGCGCACGAGCCCTCCCAGCGTAAGAATGTGCTTCGCGCCCGATATCAGCGTGCCGTGGGAGGGCAGAGCGTTGGGTGGTTTGGACAGAGGGTCCTCGCCCTGTCAGTTGGTGCAGAAAGGGAAGCGTATGGGAGGGAGAAAGAGATCGGTCCCAGCCCTCCCAACGTGAGAATGTGCTTGGAACCCGAGATCAGCGTGCCGTGGGATGGCAAGGCGTTGGGTGGCTTGGACAAAGCGTTGGGTGGTTTGGACAAAGCGTTGGGTGGTTTGGACAAAGCGTTGGGTGGCTTGGACAAAGCGTTGGGTGGTTTGGACAAAGCGTTGGGTGGTTTGGACAAAGCGTTGGGTGGTTTGGTCAAAGCGTTGGGTGGTTTGGACAAAGCGTTGGGTGGTTTGGACAAAGCGTTGGGTGGTTTGGACAAAGCGTTGGGTGGTTTGGACAAAGCGTTGGGTGGTTTGGTCAAAGCGTTGGGTGGTTTGGTCAAAGCGTTGGGTGGTTTGGTCAAAGCGTTGGGTGGTTTGGACAGAGGGTCCTCGCCCTGGCACAAACACGGGAATGGAAGGGTATGGGAGGGAGAAAGTGAGAAACTGCTAGGTCACCGCCTCCCCTCCACCATGGGCATAATGTGCTTGGCAACCCGCCATCAGCGTGCCGTGGGATGGCATGGCTTTGGTGGGCAAGACGGAGCAGACAGAGGGCCCTCTTTCTGACACATAGCAATTGCTGCGTACATAATCACACTCATAGACATGCATTGGCCCACACACTCACATTCACACACGCACACGCGCGCGCGCGCGCACACACACACACACACAGTCTCTGACTCACAGGAGCGGTAGTGGAAATGAAAGTGGCGAGGTGAAGCTCTGTTGCTGAGGGGACCTTGCCTTTCAAGTACCCTGCCAAGCAGTCTGGTGGTGAATGTTGTTGGGGAGAAGCACAAGAGAAGGATGGGGAGGGGAACATACTCACACACGCACACATACACACACTCACAGGTGGGGAAATGGAAAAGAAAGTGGCGAGGTGAAGCTCTGTTGCTGAAGGGAGCTTGCCCTTGAGGTACCCTGCCAAGCAGTCTGGTGGTTGATGTTGTTGGGTCGGGGGGGTAAGGACAGCATGTGGGAGACGAGGGAGAGAGAGGAGAGCTACCAAGACATCCTACACGAGGGACACGTGCTGCCAAAGCAGTAAGTAAATGGCATAGAACGTCTTTCTGACCTCTCAAATCGGACCATATTGAATCACACCTCCTGAAATATCGTCAGCACCACACCACCATACCTCCTGGAATGACGTCAAAGCCGACAGCAGGGAGAATCATGATGCCCTTCTCCTTGGCTACCAGAAAACTCGAGGCAATGAAATGTCGTCAGCACCACACCACCATACCTCCTGGAATGACGTCAAAGCCGACAGCAGGGAGAATCATAAGGTGGCTTTTGAGTCGACTCAAAAGTCACCTGCCAAGCAGTCAGCACCATCACCAGCATACCTCCCGGAATAACGTCAAAGCCGACAGCAGGGAGAATCATGATGCCCTTCTCCTTGGCTGTGGCATCGTATGTGCGCGCATTCTCCATCACCTGCCATACCATGCCATGCCATGCCATGCCACGCCATGCCATGCCATGCCATGACATGCCATGCCACGCCATGCAATGCCATGCCATCCCACGCCATGCCATACCATGCCATTCCATAACGTCTATGTCATGAACCCCACGTCATGAAACTCCTACCACGTGCAGCAGACAAGCCAATACACGTGCAGCAGACAAGCCAATACACGTGCAGCAGACAAGCCAATACACGTGCAGCAGACAAGCCAATACACGTGCAGCAGACAAGCCAATACACGTGCAGCAGACAAGCCAATACACGTGCAGCAGACAAGCCAATACACGTGCAGCAGACAAGCCAATACAGGTGCGCGGACATGGAAACTTATAAAAAGAAAGAAAATTACAGCTTTCTGCGTGATTGGGATCTTATCAGGTACCATCGGTCAAACAGATCCACACCCAATCTCTTAACTAAGCGTCACGAGGCCGCACCTTGAACTCCCCAGTGACATCGAGGTAGTGGGTGCCAGTGCTGATGCACGCCTCAATCATGGGCTTGGACGTAATTGTGAAGGGCTGTACACAGGGAAACACACAGGAGAGACGTTTAAGTTGACTCACCGCAGCAGCACTCTCACCATTTACCACAGCAGCTCTCTCTGCACTCACCGCAACAGCTCCCAGATCACTCACCCCAGCCACGTGCACCACTCACCCCAGCCACGTGCACCACTTTGTGCTTCCCCACCAGCTCCACCAGCCCTTGCATGTCGCTGCTACTGAGTCAATAGCAGCTCTTTGCAACTATCCCAGCAAAATTCATCACTCAACCCGGCCTCCACTCACCCCAGCCACGTGCAGCACCACCTTGTGCCTCCCCACCAGCTCCACCAGTCCTTGAGTATCGTTCAAGTCCACCGCTGCTACAGGCAGGCCCACAGCCTTGCCAATAGACCTGGAGGGTCAGGAGGAGAGGCAAGAGATGAGGGTGGGAGTCGACTTAAACTTCGTTCAAGTCCACCGCTGCTACAGGCAGATCCACAGCCTTGCCAATAGACCTTGGGAACAAGGAGGGTGAGAAATAAAAGACACAAGAAGAGGCATCAACACAGGATGGTATTGTTTGTATTCTAAAACCGCTATGATCTGAAGCACAACAAATGGGTACACTACCATCGTTTCTATTAGCACCGGTTGGTAAGCACCGGTTGGTAGTAAGTATAATTTGTTACTGTATGAATACCAAAACGTATGAACAGCTTACTCTAGCTTCTTCAGATTTCTCCCTGCAAGGGTGGCTGGAAGGCCGACCTCCTTGATCTTCTGGGCTATGAGCGTGCCAGTGGTTCCTTGAGAACGGGAGAGGGAACACCATAGAACGCACAGGAAGGAAGAGAGAGAACCAGAAAATATTTGGGTAGTGATCAGAGGGCCGACCTTTTTTATCTTCTGGTCTGGGCTATGAGCGTGCGTGCCAGTGATGCCTGGTGAGGGGAAGAGGGAACAGCAGAGAATGCGTTACATCTGTAGCACGCACGCATCACATCTAACACACACACGTTATAACTTTAACATACATCTCAAGCACACATCCCACCTGTAGCACACATTCCCTGGAGAACACGTCACATGTAGCATACATCTGCAGCATATGTCACATCTGTAGCATACGTTATCTGTGGCACAAGTCACACGTAGCACACTTCACACGATACCTGTGGCACCGTAGACGAGAATACCCTGCTTCTCCATAGCTTCTCCCGAAACTCCCTGCAGATTTTCTTCGCCTGTAACAAAGTAACCCGACAAGTGCAACCCCAGAACGGCAACCGCATCAGGATTTGCACCAGAAGATTGAGAAAGGTGACATAGTAATACAAAAACCTTACTTCTAAGAAGTACCAGCATCAAACAAAGCAGGCAATCTTATGCGAAATCGTTGGAACAAGGAAGACATGTTAGCGCAGGCTCTTATGGAAAGAAACTTGGGAAACAATACGCATGAAAAAGGAGTTCCAACACACTCAAAAGCTACGACGCATGAACCAGGAGCGTCAAGACATTCCTTGCTTTGTGTCACACATCGCTGTTGCTGATGTTCGGATTTCAGACTGCTCATACACATGTAACCACTAAATCCAGAAAATACGTGACCATTCGTGACTGCGAACATTAGCTTGGTCAGAAAGTGTACCTGGTGTTGCCGCTGATGCTGTTGTTACTGTTCGCGACCCTCGTGAATTTCGCCTGACGAGCGGGACGGCGAGAAAATCCGACCCTAACCGCTTCTTGTTGAGGGCTTTCGGAGATTGAACGCGCGAGAGGCTAACAGTTGAATGACGACGAGCGGAAAAGCGGAGAGCAGGAACGTCGATTGTGCGAGCAGCGAGACAGCTCCCTCGAATGACGGTACACAGGATCATGTGAGCCTGTCGAAGGCTGCTTTAGGAAATGCGCGGCTGGGAGTGGAAGCACAAGGGGGAAGCACAGCTGAATCTGACAGCACCGCAAGTTCAGGTAGTAGAGGCTTCGGCTAATGGGAATTTGGTGATGAAACACGCCTTGGGAATGCCAAATGTGATACTGACATCCTGTCAGTCACATTCGTCATGAGCAGATGGGATATCCGCCAGGGTGATCCTGGACCGAGACTAAATTGCCTGTATTGCTACCTATTGTTCATGCTTTAGATTAATTCTGTGGACTTTATTGCATGCATGCAACAAAAGAATATGAATGCAATTCACAGCAACTGTGTAAGCATGTGGTAAAACATGCTAACCCAAGTGTCTACAGGCCCCGGGAGACAATAATGCAAACAATCTCTTGGAGGGCCCATATGACCATCAGGTCTCATCTCTGTCATCCTGTCAACATCCATAAACACCCCTCCAATTCCCTTCACCAATTGCTTCGCAATCATATTTTGTTCGTGAAAATCGCCATAGTGGAATGGATAGGAGCTCATGTCCGGAGGCTCCTTGTAAGGAGCTGTGATTGCTCTTGTACAGTTGGGATGGCCTCCCGGCGTGCTTCTGTAGACCACGAGCGTGTCCGGTGCCGCGTATCTAACTTCATGGAGTGTAGCATTGAGCTCAGGGACGAACACTTCATTCTCTTCATAGTGCGCTCCACGATTCAGTAGAAGCACTGCAACGCTGCGATCCTCCTTGAGCGTCCTCATCCAAGGGGTGTTGATGCAGCGAGGTTTCTCGATCAAGTAGTTGTTTGACGTGTTTAGGAGGTCATTCCGAATGTACACTGCTGTAGTGTTCCCGTATCGCACTTCCTTGCACTGCCAGCTGATTTCACGAATCTTGCGATGCTCCGCACAGGTCTCCTGTCCAAGTTTCTCTACTCCAGGGCATTCCTGCTTTATTTTTTCTTCTAGTTGCTGCCGCTGCTGCTGGTAATGCATCATCACCTGCTGCTGCTCCTGCTGCTGCTCATTCTCCTGTTGTTGCTCCTGCTGCGCCTCCTGTTTCCCCTCCAATTCGCCCTCCTGTTTACTCTCCTGAAATTCCTCCTGCACCGCTTCCTGCTTCTGCTGTTGGTTTTCTCGCGCTTGCAGCTGTTGCCGCCGTGGCTGTTTTTGCTGCGCCCCCTGATGCCCCTGCTGCACCCGCTGCAGCCCCTGCTGCGCTCCCTGCTGCATCTGGCGCATCTGCTGCGCCCCCTGCTGCATCTGCTGCAACCCCTGCTGTTGGTTTCCTGGCACTTGCATCTGTTGCGACCGTCGCTGCTGTTGCTGCGCCGCCTGCTGCCGCTGCTGCGCCGCCTGCTGTCGCTGCTGCGCCGCCTGCTGCCTCTGCTGCCTCCTTTCATCATACCATTTCGTCCACATATCGTAGACACACTTCTTCTGACACATGTTCATAAGATTCCTAAACGCCTCGAATACTTCTAAGTTTAATGAATCTCCCACTATCATGATCTTCCCTCCGTTTGGAACAAGCCCTGTTTTCAACCGCGCGCAGTCCACCTCCCCCCACCACTCACTTCCTCCACACTCTTCCATTCCTCCACCTCCTCCCTCATCTCCTGAATTGTCACCCTCTTTCTGCTTCGGCAACACCCACCGGTACTTCACGCTCGGTCGAACCTGCCACACTGCCTTTCCCCCCCTCCTCCGAGCCACTCCATCCGCAGTGTCATACGCGATGTTCCGAAACACAGCTGCACCAGGAGAACCATTCTCCCCGGAAATGTTTTTCTGGGCCTCTGTAATCCACCAGTAGTCACAGGACGAGTACCCATCTTTCTTTTCTTCCCACCAAGGTAGGTGCCTTGGCGTAGGGTCATACACCCACTGCCCTTTAGATGCCAAACATTCAAATCTGCTCTCGAAACTTCGAACCTCCGCTACAGTGGAAAGCTTGGACCCAGGGATCAACGGCTGAGATGAATCGGCAGCTGCAACTTCATCTCCAGTAACTCCTCTCCCTTCCTTACTTCCTATCCCAAATTCTGTTGCTCCGCCAGCTCTCCTCCTATCCTCTCGGCCTTTAAAGCCTAGTGCCGACACTGCCAGCGGAATAGGCGACAGGGTCGCGCGAAAGTCTGACGCGATAATCGTGAAGCAGATGGTAACGGCGATGCACGTGGCGAAGAGAACGATTACGGAACTCCGCACGCTTCCAACAGCCATGGGTTTTGGCATCGCAGGTATCGTCATCGGTCGTCGTCCAAAGAACTCAATATAATCTGCATCTCTAGTAACGTGTGCAGGTCGGACTTAGGCAATTTCGGGAATTCTGTACGACGATTGCGATAAGGCAACGCTGCTCCGAAGAAGCATATGACGCACCGTGTACGCGCGTATCTTCAAAAGACATTCCCTCTATTCTCAAGAAAAGCACGCTGCAGGTAGCATTAACCCAATGCAGCTCCGAAATGGCGTCATTGGGCTGCCTGCGAGATTATGTGACGGACAATCCATTAGCAATCCATCGATGTCTCCTGCATACAATGTAGCAGGAAAGGAGGAAGCAGCTGAGGCCCAACTTCAGTGACAGTCGCTCAGCACAACTCAGAAAAAGTGGTTGATTTTTATGGCGGATGGTTGGCGCTAAATATTTTCTATCTTTCGATCGATGACAATGAGAGAACACCGCCTGATCAGCGGGTTGAAGTGGAAAAATGTCCCACAAACGTCGAAGAGTCGCTTGTCGGTCCGTGACCTGGGACAAACACTCCCACGGGGCGAGAAGCACATCGGATTCAGAAATCACCAAGCCCGAATTTCGCAAGTAGAGCTTCGCGCCTCGCGAACAGGCAACAACCTGAACGACGAACTAGACTGCCGCTAACGAAAGATAACTAGGTAGCACGGCGACGAGGGGAGGTTGTGCTTGTGTTGCGATGCCGTGAACAACGGTCAGAACGACTGTTGGTTGGTGGCGGGATCTTTTGGGGACAACGTCTGACAATTGATGACCCGATAATAATGAAATGCATGGCACAATCCAACAGCCTGTTCTCAAGCCACATCAATTACACTTTTGTGAGTAAGACTAAAAATTCAGTCTACAGCAACTGTGTAAGCATGTGATAGAACATGCTAACCCATGTATCTATAGGCCCAGGGAGACAATAATGCAGACAATCCCTTGGAGGGTTCGCATGCCCATCAGGTCTCATCTCTGTCATCCTCTCAACATCCATTAAAACCCCCCCAATTCGCTCCACCAATTGCTTTGTTATCACGTTTTGTTCGTGAAAATCACCCCAGTGGTAGGGGTAGGATCTCGAGTCTGGAGGCTCCATATAAGGACCTGTAATTGCTCGTGTGCAATTGGGATGGCCTGCCGGTGTGCTTCGGTAGACCACGAGCGTATTCGGTGCAGCGTCTCTAACTTCGTGGAGTGTAGCGTTGAGCTCCGGGATGAAAACGTCATTCTCTTCATAGTGAGCTCCACGATTTAGTAGAAGCACTGCAATGCTGCGATCCTGTTTAAGCGTCCTCATCCATGGTGTGGTGACGAAGCGAGGGATCTCATTCAAGTAATCGTCCGACGTGTTTAGGAAGTCATTTCGGATGTATAGTACTGTAGTGTTCCCGTATCGCATTTCCTTGCACTGCCGGCTGATCTCACGAATCTTGCGATGCTCTGCACATGACTCCTGTCCAAGGTCCTCTACTCCAGGGCATTCCTGCTTTACTTTTTCCTCTTGCTGCTGCCGCTGCTGCTGGTGATGCAGCCTTGCCTGCTGCTCCTGCTGCTCATTATACTGCTGCTGCTGATTCTCCTCCTGTTTCCCCTCCCGTTTCCCCTCCTGTTTCCTCGCCTGTTTACTCTCCTGCTCCTTAACCGGTTCCTGCTGTTTTTTTTCGGCCCTTGCAGCTGTTGCCGCCGTGGCTGCTGCTGCTGCGGCTCCTGCTGCGCCCCCTGCCGCATCTGCTGCCTCTGCTGCCGCCTTTCCTCATACCAATTCTTCCACATCTCAAAATTACACTTCTTCTGGCACATTTCCATCAGATTCTTAAAAGCCGCAAATACTTCGAGATTTAAAGAATCCCCCACTATCATGATCTTCCCTCCGTTTGGAACAAGCCCTGCTTTCAACCGCGCGCAGTCCACCTCCCCCCACCACTCACTTTCCCCACACTCTTCCAACCCTCCTCCCCCCTCCTTCTCTCCTCCTTTCTGCTTCGGCAACAACCACCGGTACTTCACGCTCGGCCGGACCTGCCACACTGCCCTTCCCCCCCTCCTCCGAGCCACTCCATCCGCAATGTCATACGCGATATTCCGAAATGCAGCTGCCCCAGGAGAATTATTCTGCCCGGAAATGTTTTTCTGGGCTTTTGTAATCCACCAGTAGTCACAGGAGGAATACCCTCCTTTTATTTGTGCTCCCCATGGTAGGTGTCTTGGCCAAGGGTCATACACCCACTGCCCTTTAGACGCCAAACACTCAAATCTTGTCTCAAACCTCTTGACCTCGGCTACAGTAGCAAGTATGGACCCCGGGATCAACGGTTGAGAGTAATCAGCGGTTGAAGCTTCTACTCCAGTATCCCCTCTCCCATCCTTCTTTTCCACCTCCATTGCTGTTGCTCCGCCAGCTCTCCTCCTACCATCGCGGCCTTTCAAACCTAGTACCGACAATCTCAGCGGAATGGTCGGCAGGGTCGCGCGAAAGTCTGACGTGAGAATCTTGGACCAGATCGCAACGGCGATGCCAACCATGGCGAAAAGAACGAGCACGGAACTCCGCACGCTTCCAACAACCATGGCTTTTGGCTTCGCAGTTGTCGTCATCGCTCCTCGTTAAAAAAAACTCGATATATTCTGCTTCCGTAACGCGTACAGGTCGCACTTCAGTAAATTAGGCTGCCGAACAGCGACTGCTGCCCAACTCCAGCAACAAACACTCAACTCAATCAGTCAGGAAAAGTCAGTGATTTCATGCCGGGTGGTTGGCATTGACTGTTTCTCTCACCTCACCACCACATTTTTGTCACGACAAGACGCTCCCACAGCCCAGCCCAGCCAAACAGGATCTTCTGTATTTGTGAATGTCAGGATGGCGGTCCGTCTGTTTCTGACACTCACAAACACACACACCCTGGCTTCGCGGGTAAGGCTTCGGGCCTCACGATTGGCCTACGACTCAAACGAGGAACCACAATGGTGTAAACGAACGGTAACTACAAGTAAGCGATGAGTGGGGCATGTGATGACCGCCAATAACGGTCGCAATGACTGCCAGGTGGAGGCGGGACCTCGGTGCACATAGAGTGGTGAATGTTGACCCGATAATAATTCTTGCATATTTCGAAAAAATAAACATAAACATGTATACCAACACAGTAAAAGTAATGAAATTCAAAGCCAATATGAAAAGAATGATTTGACGTATACATAGACAGCCATAATGTATGTATATTTATAGCACGGATATTAAACTTACGAGATTTCGTTTGCAATATTTGTGAATATGATTAGATGTAGGTTGAGGTGGGAGTTAGTTAGTTCTAGCAAAAGCACATGTTGTTTCGCTGTAGCTATACGAGGCTATTGCTTCTTGCGAAAGGATATTTTCGTTCAGATTTGTCGCAGCCATTTCCCGAAACCTCACGCCCCGTCGAAATCGTTGCATAGTGGAGCGAAAACAAATCAGCCGCTGATATTGCGGTTGTTCCCTAGGCCCCAAAATCCTCGTTAGCCAATCCGGTGCCGCTGAGTGGAAAGTTGGGGATAAGGCGAGCAACTCCAGGGTTCAATCAGAGCGGACCAGAGTCCAACGTACTCGTGCCTGCATCGTCCATCCAAAAGATAGTGGACCGCCTCCCTCCAGTTTGACGCCAGGTAGCATTCTCCTTTTCGATCTCTTCAGCTCAACACAGCTACCTCGTCCACCTCCACACAGCTCAATGGCTGCCCTCGCCTCCTCCCTCAGCTCCGTTGCTGCCGCAGCACCCCTGAAGGTGGCTGTCAGCAGCAAGGTCTCTACCTCCCGTGTTGTGAGGTTGACCGTCCGTGCCGAGGAGAAGGCCGCTGCCGCTGCTCCCATCGGCCCCAAGCGCGGTGCCACCGTGAAGGTCCTCAGGCCCGAGTCGTACTGGTTCAATGACACCGGCAAGGTCGTTTCCGTTGACCAGGTAAGCGGACGTTACTTACTGTCGCTTTAGGTAGAGTTGCGTCGGTCAGATCGCTTTGGCATAGTTTGTGTCCTCCCCAACTTGCTCACGTACCTCTCTCAATCTTTTGTGCAATGCAGAGCGGCATCCGCTACCCCGTTGTCGTGAGATTCGAGAAGGTGAACTACGCCGGCGTGTCCACAAACAACTTCTCTGTGGATGAGGTCGTTGAGCTCTAAATGTACAGCGGCTAGTAAATGTCTACTCTGTATGGCCTTCTGAGTAATTGAGCTGCCTTCACACTTCCCGTTTTGTTTAGGTGGTACTATTGTTAAGATATACACGGGAAACTGATCTGCATTTATTCGCTGCTCTTCGATCGCCGGAAAAAAACGTGGCCAATTTTTTGCATGTTTAAAATAGCAAGATAGATTCGTAGTAATCCGCTAGGACGTCCAAACTTCTCGCTTAGCTCTAAAGAGACTCGTCGTATGAATAGCATCTGATATGGATCGCTAACATCAGTTCACATTGCTATAGGAACCAAGCAGTGCTTGGTATGGCGCGAATCAGCAGTTGATGACCATACAAAGCCAAGAACCCGATCCGAGCTTGAGACGTAAGCACAGCCGTTGCATATTATATTGTTCAAACATTCAGGGTAATGAATTCTGAAGACAGTCGTCAACGACCCTCCTAAACAGCCCTCTAACCTCTGCCAGATCCTCCTCCACCCCGTTCAACTCTTCTGCCATCTCCCTGGCTACTGCCTCGTTCTCAGCATTCTGCTCTGCTATTCTTTGAAGTTGTTCCTCTTCTGTCAAGTCAATGTCAGGAGGTAACGCATCCACAAGCATGTCAAACAGCTTCAACGCCTGAACCAAGGCTGATGCCATCTCAGGAACCTGCTCTATCACAGGGACTGCTGGTGCCGCAGCTACCGATGCGTCAGTCCCTGCTGCGGCGGTTCCTTCTGCACCAGGCACAACGGCACCGTTAGGGGCTGCGGCTCCGTTAGCTACTGCGCCTGGCCCCGTTGAAGCAGCAGTTGGTATGGCGGCGCCTGTGTTCCCTGGACCAGAGGCTGTAACCGGCTGACCGATTCCAGGCGCAGCTGGTGTGGTTGGCGCGGGAAGTGGTTTGCCAGGAATGGTTGACGGAGTGGCGTCTCGTTGAAGTGTGCCGACGGTGTTGAAAAGGAGGAAGGCGATGTGGTTGGTGTGGTCCTGGAGCTGTGATACTATGTCCATGGCGATTTCGAGAGGCGATGTAAAGAAAGAAAAAAAAAAACAACGTTACGGTATGTATAACGTAGGACGTCCAACGTGGTAGTCGCGACGAACAGTTCCTAAGAGACAATTAAGGACCGCAGGCCCTAATCTCCACGCAACCCTGCTGTGCCGTGCCTAGCTTGCTGGTCCGGGAAGCTAGGCTTCGGCAAGCATCAAGCAGTGTAGCAATGAATGGAAATCCGTGTCAAGAATTAGGGACTGGAGGATTTTGATATTGGGGAGCACTTCAGCGGGGACAACTGTCCAGCTGGTTCTGAAGGATCTTACGTGGCGGCACTTTCGGCTTCACAATCTCTTCTGTCACACCTCATCTGCCAAAACACAACCACGACACAAAAACTGCAATAACTTCGCTGTGGGCTAGATATGTCATGCAAATGCTGCAAGTTGAAGCTGATTTGTGATTATATAAACGCATGAATTCTCACCCTATCCCGTTTTCCACGTGGTCTTCGGACGGGGTGGTGTTGAAGAAATATACAATGGTTTTGTTCGTATTTATGCGTTTCCAATCGGTAATTAGCGAGAATCGTTCCGTACGGAGAACCCAACTTGAACCACATCTGATGACGAAGGGAAAGCGAGGCTCCATCTCCTTACATCCTGGACACTCAATCGTGAGGAGCCAATTTGAGGACTTGATCCTCCTTATCCATTCGTTCAACAGGCGAATCGCCGCCGTTGATTGCACCTGCGCCACGGCACACAGCACTTTCATCCTCCCGTGCCGCGCGATCAACCTAACAGACCAATCCCGCCCACAATGGCGGCTGCAGTCGCTGAGAACATCTCCGTCAGCTGCCGGCAGCTAACCGGAAACGTGACGGTCGAGACAAATGGACGAAAAAGCGTCGCCCTCCAGACGCGGTACGACCAGTCGTCCGAGTTAGGCGACCGTTGCGTGTCCCCAGTTAACCCTTCATAAAGAGCTTGGTTTTGAATGAATACACAATATTGCTGTTTTCCGTGTGTTTGTCTCAGCTTCCTGTCGCGCGGTCAGCGGAAGGAGCTCGCAGCGCTGCGCGTCCAGCTCAGGAAATCCGCAGCTCGTTCTGGTGAGTGTATCTTACAAGGTCCTTTGGTAAATGCGAGTTCTTGGTCTCTCCGGCGTTGTAACGCCAGCGGTTATGCCGCGGTTTCACTGCGGCATTCCCGGTCGCTAAACCCCAGCGTACAGCAGCGCTGGCTCGCAGGATTCGCCATTGCGTACAGAGTAATCCGTCGCCGAAATCAGAACGTCCCATCGGCTTTCGTCTCTGCTGTTCCATCTTCATAGCTTCCGTTGATCTGCCTTTGAGGCGCCTCAAAAGGAGAACGTCTCCTCGGGTTTCGTCTCTGGCTCTCTGCCATTGCGTCTCCAACACTCCGCCAGCTGTCAGCAGCGCAGCATCCGGTCCTGCTTCACCGCTCTTCCCTCAAATCCGCCAACTGTCAGCAGCATCCGTTGCTGCTTCACCGCTCGTCCCTGTGTGATCCGCCCGTCTAGTCTTCATTTACCGCCAGTGCCTTCCAGCAGTAGCAGCAGCTGCCAGCTGCCTGTCACCCCGCAGCCGCAGCCGCAGCAGCAGCAGCAGCACACATGGCTGCAGAGGCGGCGAGGAAACTAACTTCACAATAAACCTGCTTCCCCCCTCCCGCGTCTGTTCTCCGCAACAGCGGTCACAGCAGCAGCAGCAGCAGCAGCAGCGCGCCCCTTGGTGGCAGCAGCGGCGCACACGGCAGAGGCGGTGGAGAGCTTGAAGCTGGAGCCCATTGGCCCACCCTTTCCCCATTCCCCTCCCCAATGTGCCGTTCATTTCGTGTCTTTCCCCATCCCTCCCTCCAGTGATCGCAGCAGCTTCAGCGCGCCCCCCGGTGGCAGCAGCAGCACACACGGCAGAGGCGGTGGAGAGCTTGAAGCTGGAGCCCATCGCTCAGATCAGCGGCACCGTCAACCTGCCCGGCTCCAAGTCCCTCTCCAACCGCCTGCTGCTGCTTGCTGCCCTTGCCAAGGTACTGCCTCCTTTCCTTGCGTCGTACAAGTCGGATCAGCGGCGCCGTCAACCTGCCCAGCTCCAAGTCCCTCTCCAACCGCCTCCTGCTGCTTGCTGCCCTTGCCAAGGTACTGCCTCCTTTCCTTGCGTCGTACAAGTCGGATCAGCGGCGCCGTCAACCTGCCCGGCTCCAAGTCCCTCTCCAACCGCCTGCTGCTGCTCGCCGCTCTCGCCAAGGTAAGGTAGCAAAAGGGTGACCTTGCCAAGGTACAGCTACGGGGTGTATCCCGCTGTTCCGCCTCCTTGTTTCCTTCGATTTGACTCCACGGCACCGTCAGCCTGCCTGGCTCCAAGTTGCTCTCCAACCGCCTGCTGCTGCTCGCCGCTCTTGCCAAGGTATGCAATGGTAGAAGCCTGCCCCCTCGTAGTTTTGAGGCGCCTCAAAACTAGTCCAACCGCCTGCTGCTGCTCGCCGCTCTTGCCAAGGTATGCTATGGTGGAAGCCTGCCCCCTCGTAGTTTTGAGGCGCCTCAAAACTAGTCCAACCGCCTGCTGCTGCTCGCCGCTCTTGCCAAGGTATGCAATGGTAGAAGCCTGCCCCCTCGTAGAAAGAAGTGTCTTGAGTCCCCTCGTCTCAAAAAACTGCCCCCTCCTTTCCTTTTGTCCATGAATCCGGCCATGGCGGCGGCGTGCGTGAACTGCTAAAAGTTCTTGCTAAAAGCTTTCCTTAGTACTGCCGCTCTTCCAAGCCATGAGTTACGACGACCCATGGCGGCGTGCGTGAACTGCGGCGACATCGACCGCGCGCTCGACCTATCATAGACAGTAAGTCGGATGAGCGGCATCGTCAACCTGCCCGGCTCCAAGTCCCTTTCCAACCGCCTTCTGCTGCTCGCTGCTCTTGCCAAGGTATGCTAGAAGGAGGCGGGTCAGCAAGTGCCTCATCCCCTTGCCCTCTGGTGGAGCTGTCACCCTGCCCTCCAAGTCCCTCTCCCAACCGCCTCCTGCTGCTCGCTGCTGCTTGCTGCTGCTCGCTGCTGCTTGCTGCTGCTCGCTGCTGCTTGCTGCTCTTGCCAAGGTATCCTAGAAGGAGGCGGGTCAGCAAGTGCCTCATCCCCTTGCCCTCTGGTGGAGATGCGTGCGTAACACCCTCATGCCCTTCCTATCACCCAAACACCCCTCTTGCCCCGTCGCCTCCACCTCTTCCCCCCGAACCCACCTCCCCTCGCCTCCCATCAGGGCGAGACGGTGGTGGACAGTTTGTTCGCCAGTGGCGACGTCACCTACATGCTCGCTGCCCTGCGCTCCCTGGGAGTGCCTCTGGTGGAGATGAGGCATACCCTAATCACCCCTGTTCCCCTCGCCCGCACCCCCTCTCTCTCACTCAGGGCGAGACGGTGGTGGACAATCTGCTGGCGAGCGATGATGTCACCTACATGCTCGCTGCGCTGCGCTCCCTGGGAGTGCCTCTGGTGGAGATCCCTGAGAAGCGGAGGGTGATAGTCACGGGCAGCGCAGGGGTGTTCCCCGTGGGCAGAGAAGAGGAGGGGGAGGGGGCGGAAACGGTGGATCTGTTTCTGGGGAACGCGGGGACGGCCATGCGCCCGCTCACTGCTGCCGTGGCCGTTGCAGGGGGCAACAAGAGGTGCGTGCTGTGCCTGTCAGAGTTACGTGGGCAGGGAGGAGGAGGGGGAGGGGGCGGAAGTGGTTGTTTTGTTTCTGGGGAACGCGGGGACGGCCATGCGCCCGCTCACTGCTGCTGTGGCCGTGGCTGGAGGGAACAAGAGGTACGTGCGGACCACCAGGATGAGGGAGCCCCCTACTGGCGATCTGGTGGCGGGGCTGCAGCAGCTGGGGTGTCACTGCGAGTGCTCTCTGGGGACTAACAAGCTTCCCTTGTCTCTCCCAACTCCCTGTCACCACTCTGCACCCCCACCTTACCCCCCAGTTACGTCCTGGATGGGGTTCCCAGGATGGGGGAGCGACCCATAGGCGATCTGATGGCGGGCCTGCAGCAGCTGGGGTGTCACTGCGAGTGCTTCCTGGGCACCAGCACACCTCCAGTATCTCTCCCAACCCCCCGTTACCACTCTGCACCCTGCTCTTACCCACAGCTATGTGTTAGACGGAGTTCCCAGGATGAGGGAGCGCC
Source organism: Closterium sp. Naga37s-1 (assembly GCA_947471745.1). Lineage (NCBI taxonomy): Eukaryota > Viridiplantae > Streptophyta > Zygnematophyceae > Desmidiales > Closteriaceae > Closterium > Closterium sp. Naga37s-1. Next base: position 172,816 of record CANJKZ010000947.1, on the reverse strand, counting down.
CCATTGGCGACCTGGTGGCGGGGCTGCAGCAGCTGGGATGCGACTGCGAGTGCTCCCTCGGCACCAACTGCCCGCCTGTGCGCGTGGCAGCCAAGGGGGGCCTCCCTGGCGGCACAGTAAGTGCCTGGGATGTAGTAGTGATAAGGGTTCCTAGAGATGGGTGAATTGGCAGCTCTGCAGCAGCAGCAGCAGCAGCAGCAGCTGGGGTGCGATTGCGAGTGCTCCCTCGGCACCAACTGCCCGCCTGTGCGCGTGGCGGCAAAAGGAGGGCTCCCTGGCGGCACAGTAAGTTGATAGGGAGGGACGGGGCAGTGGCTGTACCTGTGGCTATAGCAGCTAGCTCAGTAGGTGTGGGTTTGTCACTGCTGCTGCAGCAGCTGGGGTATGTGTCACTGCGAATGCTCCCTCGGCACTAACTGCCCGCCTGTGCGTGTGGCAGCCAAAAGGGGGCTCCTTGTCGGCACAGTAAGTGCCTGGATGTAGGGGTAAGGTTGCTAGGTATGGGGAAACTGGCAGCACTGCAGAAACTGCAGCAGCAGCAGCTGGGGTGCGATTGCGAGTGCTCCCTGGGCACCAACTGCCCGCCTGTGCGCGTGGCAGCCAAGGGGGGCCTCCCTGGTGGCACGGTGAGTACCTAGTGGGGGGTGCAAGAGGTTGATGTAGCACCGAACTAAAAAATCAGACTTTCTAACGACCAAAAACGGTTCGGTAAGTTTGATTTATGTTGAATCAACTTAGTCTATGGTCCTGGACGTTGGCAAGATTTATTATGAATCTGGCGGTGAGGTTAAGGGCTGGATAAATACATCAGCTACCATGCTTCCTTAACCTCACCGCCTGATTCTTAATCAATCTTGGCAACGTCCAGGACCAAAGACAAAGTTAATCCATCAGAAATCAAATTTACCTAACCGTCTTTGGTCGTTTGAAAGTCCGAGCTTATGAAGGGGTTGATGTAGTGGTGGGCAGCCAGTACCTCACAGCACTGCTCATGTCGCTCCCATTTGCCCAAAGGAGATAGTTCCATTGAGATGATCCTCAAGCTGGTATCCGTGCCTCGTCTCATCCCTATCCTCCTCTTCTGCTACCATGCACCACCTTCCCCGCTCCCCCCTCCCCCAGGTGAAGCTGTCAGGGGCAGTGAGCAGCCAGTACCTCACGGCCCTCCTCATGTCGCTCCCCTTGGCGAAAGGAGACAGCTCTATCAAAATGATCGACAAGCTCGTGTCCGTGCCCTATGTGGAGATGACTCTCTCTCTTCCTGCTGCTGCTTGCCCCTTTGCCCACTCCCCCTACTCGCGCCCCTCCCCCAGGTGAAGCTGTCAGGGGCGGTGAGCAGCCAGTACCTCATAGCCCTCCTCATGTCGCTGCCCTTAGCCAAGGGCGACAGCTCTATTGAGATGATCGACAAGCTCGAGTTTGTCGGTGCCGTATGTGAAGATGACCCCTTCTCTTCCTGCTGCTGCACTCCCCTTACCTTCTTCCTCGCACTCTTCTTCCTCTCCCCCATCCTTCCGCATTCCCCCGCCCTCCACCACCTCCCCCAGGTGAAGCTGTCAGGGGCAGTGAGCAGCCAGTACCTCACAGCGCTGCTCATGTCGCTGCCCTTGGCGAAAGGAGACAGCTCTGTTGAGATGATTGACAAGCTGGTGTCTGTCGGTGCCCTATGTGGAGATGACCCCTTCTCTTCCTGCTGCTGCACTCCCCTTACCTTCTTCCTCACTCCCTTCCTCTCCCCCATCCTTCCCCATTCTCCCACCCTCTCCTCCTACTCGCCCCTCCCCCAGGTGAAGCTGTCAGGGGCAGTGAGCTGTCAGTACCTCATGGCCCTCCTCATGTCGCTCCCCTTGGCCAAGGGCGACAGCTGCATCCATTGAGATGATCCACAAGCCGGTGCCTGTCCGTGCCCTATGTGGAAATTACCCCTTCTCTTCCTGCTGCCTCATGCCCCTTTACCCACGCCCCAACCCTCCCCTACCTTCTCCCCCACTCCTCCCCCCTCCCCCAGGTGAAGCTGTCAGGGGCAGTGAGCAGCCAGTACCTCACAGCCCTCCTCATGTCGCTCCCCTTGGCCAAGGGCGACAGCTGCATCCATTGAGATGATCCACAAGCTGGTGTCTGTCGGGGCCCTATGTGGAAATTACCCCTTCTCTTCCAGCTGCCTCATGCCCCTTTACCCACGCCCCAACCCTCCCCTACCTTCTCCCCCACTCCTCCCCCCTCCCCCAGGTGAAGCTGTCAGGGGCAGTGAGCAGCCAGTACCTCACAGCCCTCCTCATGTCGCTCCCCTTGGCCAAGGGCGACAGCTGCATCGAGATGATTGACAAGCTGGTGTCGGTACCGTACGTTGAGATGACGCTCCGTCTCATGGAACGATTCGGGGTGGATGTGCGGACCGAGGGGAATTGGGAGCGGTTCCTGATTCCCGGCAACCAGACCTACATGTGAGTGCGGCTGTTTGTGTGTGTGTGTGTGAGGGAGTGAGAAAGGGAGTGAGTTGGAAAGAGGGAGTGAGGGTGTGTTTGCCCGTGTGAGGGCGTGAGGGAGTGAGTGTGAGAGAGGGAGGGAGAGGGGAAGGAAGGGGTGAGATGGTAGACAAGCTGGTGTCGGTGCCCTATGTGGAGATGACGCTCCGCCTCATGGAGCGATTCGGGGTGGATGTGCAGACCGAGGGGAATTGGGAGCGGTTCCTGATTCCCGGCAACCAGACCTACATGTGAGTGCGGCTGTTTGTGTGTGTGTGTGTGAGGGAGTGAGTGAGGGAGTGAGTTGGAAAGAGGGAGTGAGGGTGTGTCTGCCCGTGTGAGCAAGGATCAAAATGACGGTCGTTTTTTTAAAATTATCCGTATAAAACGGTATCGTTTATTTCGGTCGTATAAAACGGTTTAAAACGATTGTCATGTTCATTTTGTGGTTGGTTTAAAATACGGTCGTTTAATACGACCGCAATTTTGAAACCGAGTCACACATTAGCGAAACAAGAAATTCCCAACCGTCATTCGTGGGGACCGAATTCTGTCCCCACGAATCCAATCGTTTGTGTTTTTTTTTCCCGAAGCGCGAATTTCGGCATTTACCCGAAGCGCGACATTTGAGCATTTGGCGAGGTGGTCGACAACGGTTTACCCGCTTCGCCCTGTCGTTTCAGTTGTTCGCCGTTGCGCTTCGAGTTCAATTTAGCGGGCCGCGACATTCAAACATTTGGCGAACTGACACCAATTGTTTGAATGTTTCGCATAGCTGTTGCACACTTTCGCGCCCCCAATTTCGGTTTTCGCCAGATTGTGCGACAACCCAAACTTCGCGCTGCGAACTCATTTCGGCCAATCAGAGTTGCACCTGTTCCGTTCCTCTCATCACCCCATCCCCAAATTCCACTCGACAACGCTTGCAAAGCCCTTTGCCCCACGAAGGTACTAATACGTGGAGCAGAAACTAGTCTTCACATCCTAGCGGCAGAATTATTTTAGCATTCTCTCACTCACCTCAGTTAAGGCCATGGTGCGACCTTTATCGGACGAATGGAAGCACGTGATCAAGGAGACATCCAACGGCGTAGTTAGTGCGACATGCAAGCATTGCGGAGATGCCGTCACTCCTAACGCGACACGCATTAAGTACCATATTTACGGGACTCCCTCAGACATGCTTAAGAACGTGACGATGTGCAAGTCGATCGTGGCTGATGGACTCCGTGCGCAAGCCGAACGCGAACGGTGCACCACCGGGGGTTGTGAAAACCGTGCCTCCACGTCCTCGGTTGCACTTCAGCCCGTCCGTCGTAATAGGCAACGTGACATCCGCGACATGACGGATGATGTTGCCCGCGGACGTCTAGATTACTTGTGGTGTGCGGCTATGGCAGATAATGATCTCGCGTTCAACATGTCTCATTCAAAATCGTTCCAGGAGTTTGTGGACGCGGCCGTCAACTTCGCGAAGCCATACACTCTTCCCACACCCTACCGAGTCTCGGGCCCGCTGCTTGCCAAACTCAGGGCTGATACGGAAGCCCTCGTTCAGCCGCTCAAGGACTCTTGGAACACGAGCGGGTGCTCCCTCTCGGTGGACGTGCATCAAGTCACGAGGCATGGTGTGCGTCATCGCGCTTAACGACACAGCACCCGTCATTGTTGAGGTCGTGGACTCTAAGACTGCAAAGAAGACCGGAGCGTACCTGGCGGGACTTATTGGCGATGCGATCCGCTCTGTGGGAGGCCATCACGTCGTCCAAGTCGTGATGGACAACGCGTCCAACAACAAGCATGCGGCCGAGTTGCTAAAACCCGAAGTTCCCCATGTGTTCTTCACGAATTGCGCCGCGCATGTGTTGGACCTCATGTTGCACGACTTCGGGAAGGTTCGGGCGGTGAGACGCGTTCTAGCCCAAGTACACCGCGTGGTTATGATGGTGAAGGGCAGCGCCTCCGCGGTTGTGCTTTTCCGCACACTCTTCACGAAGTTGTCGTTGGTCCGGCCCGGTGCAACGCGTTTTGGGACCCAAGTGATCATGGTCGGCCGCTTCTTGGAAGTGAAGAGGGCGCTTAAGGCGATGGTGATTAGCGAGGAGTGGGAGCAGGTGGCGGTGGCACGGTCGAAGGAGGGGCAAGCGGTCCGCACGCTCCTACTTGATGATGTGTTTTGGGAGCTCGTTGTCGCAGTCCAGCGCCTCATGACTCCGGTCTATGAGGTGCTTCGGGCTGTTGACAAACGCTCTCTACTCATGGGGCAGATATATGGCCTCATGTTAGAGGCTACTGTCAAAACGAACGAGGCTGCAGAGGCGGCAGGTAAGCGACTTACACATGTTGGTACCCTCCCTAAATAGTGTTTCCCGTCTCATCCGAGGCACTGACTTGTTCGTTGGTTCTCTGTCCACTCCACAGCGGCCCTATTCGTCAAGCGCACCGGCCTTCTCGCGACAAAGGACAGGCCGTCCTTCTTGGCAACCATCAAGGCAATCGTGGCCAAGAGATGGGACGGCCAGCTACACAACCCGTTGCATGCTTTGGGGTGGCTCCTCAACCCCCGAAACCAGTATCAGAATGCGGTGCGAAACGACAAAGAGGTGATGGCAGGGGCGGATGCGGTCATCCAAGCCCGTGGTGGGGACGTGGCTAAGCGCGCATTGCTGTGCGCTCAGCTGGCCCAGTTCCACAAAGGAGAGGGGCGGCTTGGATCACACGACGCCCGTTGGGCGGCCTCGACGTTGGTGGAGGGTGGGCGCTTGACGGATGCCGAATGGTGGTGGATGTATGGAGGGGAGGTCCAAGCGCTACAGGAGCTGGCTGTGATGATCCTATCACAGCCAGTCACCTCGTCTGAGGTGGAACGCTACTGGTCCGCCCTTGCTCGTGTGCAGAGGCGGGACCGGAACCGCCTGGCCGCCACAAAGATGACTGACGTCACCTTTGTGGCGTTCACCAGGCGGGCACGTGAGGCTTTCGATCGCAGGCAGGTTGTGCGTGAGAACCTGTATCGTGACCTGAGCAATGGCACACTCAAGGACGGCTGCCCCGTTCCCCCGGTCGCGCCAGAAGTTGAGGAAGAGGGGGCTGAAGTAGTGGAGGGAGAGGAGGAAGAGTGTACCACCACCATTAACTGGGCGGAGTTCGGTAGCATTGGGAAGACGAGCAGGAAGAGGAAGGCGGGTCCGGGAGAGTCCTCCAAGAGGAAGAGGAAGGGGAAGGGGAAGGGGAAGGGGAAGGGGAAGGGGAAGGGGAAGGGGAAGGGGAAGGGCAAAGTTTCAGGCAGGGTTGTGAGGAAGGGAAAAGCTGCAGAGTGGGGGGAGGAGGAGGAAGAGGAGGAGGATGACGAGGAGGAGGAAGAGGAGGAGGAGGAGGAGGAGGAGGAGGAGGAGGAGGAGGAGGGGGAGGAGGAGGAGGCGGAGGAGGATGAGGAGGAGGTGGCTCCGGCGGCGGACAGCAGTGGGCGTGAGGAGGCGGCACCCGCCAAGAACCAAAGGGGCATTGATCCGTGGGATATCAGCGATGGTGATAGTGGGGAGGAGGAAGAGGATGAGGAGGATGACGAGGAGGAGGAAGAAGAGGATCATCAGTAGGGTATAGTGTAGTGGGGGGTAGAGAGGGAATACGGGGTATAGTGGCGGAGAAGCGGAGGAGGGGAGGAGGAGGATAGAGTGGGGGAAAGGATGGGTTGGGGAGTAGTAGATTAATAGTTAGTAAGGGTAGTAGGCCATTCTAGGCTTGTTTGTCAGTCGGTCCTTGTCATTCTAGGTCGTGTTCTATAAAATGTTGGGAAAAAAAAACACACACAAAATGTCCAATAAAAAACGGCCGTTTTTCTGCCACACTGACCGTAAAAAACCATGGTAAAAAACGGGCCGTTTTTTACTATGACCGTCATTTTGATCCTTGCGTGTGAGGGCGTGAGGGAGTGAGTGTGAGAGAGGGAGGGAGAGGGGAAGGAAGGGGTGAGATGGTAGACAAGCTGGTGTCGGTGCCCTATGTGGAGATGACGCTCCGCCTCATGGAGCGATTCGGGGTGGATGTGCAGACCGAGGGGAATTGGGAGCGGTTCCTGATTCCCGGCAACCAGACCTACATGTGAGTGCGGCTGTTTGTGTGTGCGTGTTAGGGAGTGAATGAGGGAGTGAATGAGTGAGTGAATGAGTGAGTGAGGGAGTGAGTGAGTGAGTGAGTGAGTGAGGGATTAAGTGAGTGTTTGAGTGAGAGAGGGATGGAGTGTGCCGCAGTTCCCCTGCCATTCTCCTCCTTACCCTACTCCCCCAGCGTCAGCTGTTCCCTCTCCTTTTCTTTCCTTCCCTCACCCATCCACACCAGTTCCTGCTCCTCACCTTCTCCTCACTGCCCCCTTCCCCTCCTCTCCAGCTCTCCCAGGCGTGCCTTTGTGCATCCAGCGCCAGCTATCTCCTCTCCATCCCTCTCCATCCCTCTCCATCTCCTTGTCCCTCCCTCGTTTTCTCTCTCCTCATGCCTCGACGTGCTTCTCTTCCCCTTCCTCTCTGCATCCAGCTCCCCCGGACGTGCTTTCGTGGAGGGCGATGCCTCCAGTGCCAGCTATTTCCTTGCCCTTCAATCACCCTTCCATGGCATTCGCTTCCTGCCCCTCCCCTGCCAATCCCCTCCTACCCACGCCCCTGCTTCTTCCTCTCCAGCTCCCCCGGACGTGCTTTCGTGGAGGGCGATGCCTCCAGTGCCAGCTATTTCCTTGCTGGGGCGGCCATCACTGGGGGGACCGTCACCGTGCATGGGTGCGGCAGGAGCAGCCTGCAGGTAGGAACGCGGATAGCATATATGCGTGGCCTATCCTAGTTTGTGGAGGGCGATGCCTCCAGTGCCAGCTATTTCCTTGCTGGCGCGGCCATCACTGGGGGGACCGTCACCGTGCATGGGTGCGGGCGCAGCAGCCTGCAGGTGAGGAGTCTGGATAGAGATTGTGGATAAAGATTGCGGATGGAGATTGTGGATAGTTTGTCCTGGTCTATTTCCTTGCTGGCGCGGCCATCGCAGGAGAGACCATTACGGTGCATGGGTGCGGGAGCATCGGCCAGCAGGTAAGGATAGTGATGAGATGACCTGGTCTAGTAGCCTGATAGTAGTGAAAGCGCTGCCATCACTGGAGGGACAGTCACTGTTCATCAGTGTGGGCGCGGCAGCCTGCAGGTATGAAAGGTGATTGTACTTGGGTTTAGGGTTTAAGGGATACCATTTTGTACTGATAGTGTATGTAAGTGTTTGTCAGTGGCGCATGGGAAAGAATCCATTTTCCTCTTCCCACACCCCACCCACCCTTCTTTCCTTTCCTCCTTCCTCCTCCACTTCTTCCGTACTCGTTACAGGGTGATGTGCATTTCGCTTCAGTGCTCGAGCAGATGGGAGCTACAGTGACGTGGGCAGAGGAGAGTGTGACTGTAACGGGGCCTCCCCCGGCAGCCAATGGGAGCATCCGACGGCTCAAGGGCATCGACGTGAACATGAACAAGATGCCAGATGTCGCGATGACACTGGCTGTCGTGGCTCTCTTTGCTGAAGGCCCCACCGCCATTCGTGATGGTGAGTGGGTCTGCTGTAAGGATGCCCTGTGTTCACACACCACATGGGCACACATAAGCAAGGCCCCATCGCAGGCCCCACCGCCATTCGTGATGCCCTATGTTCACACACCACATGGGCACACATAAGCAAGGTATGGGGGGTGCTGATGACATTGGCTGTTGTTGCTCTCTTTGCCGAAGGCTCCACTGCCATTCGTGATGGTGAGTGGGTCTGCTGTAAGGATGCTCTGTGTTCACACACCGCATGGGCACACATAAGCAAGGCCCCACCGCAGGCCCCACCGCCATTCGTGATGCCCTATGTTCACACACCACATGGGCACACATAAGCGAGGTATGGGGGGTGCTGATGACATTGGCTGTTGTTGCTCTCTTTGCCGAAGGCCCCACTGCCATCCGCGATGGTGAGAGAGAGTCTCACTTTCGTTTGAGTCACGTCGCACATGAGCAAGGTTTGGCCTTTCAGACATCGAAAGGGATCTTGAGCCCCCTCAAAAGTTGTGGCATGCGGTTTTAAAGGCATGTGGCCGTCGTGGCTGGCTCCCCCTAGCATTGGGCAATAGGTTCGGACTGATTGTGAACTTGCTTTTCTTTCATTTCCCTTCCCTCATTGCTCGCTCATCCCGCCTTCCCTGTATACTCTTTCCCTCTCACCTCACCTCCCCACCACCCACCGCCGTCCCCCGCCCCTTCCACTTGTCCATGCAGTGGGAACATGGCGTGTGAAGGAGACAGAGCGAATCATTCCCACCCCAACTTTCCTCTTTCCCTTCCCATCTTGTCACTTCCTCTCCCGTCTATCTCTGCAGGGGGAACAAGGCGTGTGAAGGAGACAGCGAATCATTCCCACTCCAACTTTCCTCTTTCCCTTCCCATCTTGTCACTTCCTCTCCCGTCTATCTCTGCAGGGGGAACAAGGCGTGTGAAGGAGACAGCGAATCATTCCCACTCCAACTTTCCTCTTTCCCTACCCATCTTGTCACTTCCTCTCCCATCTATCTCTGCAGTGGGAACAAGGCGTGTGAAGGAGACAGCGAATCATTCCCACTCCAACTTTCCTCTTTCCCTACCCATCTTGTCACTTCCTCTCCCGTCTATCTCTGCAGTGGGAACAAGGCGTGTGAAGGAGACAGCGCGGATGATCAGCATCCCATTTCTCCTCTTCTTCTTCCCGTCTTCTCACGCACCTCCTGATGATTCCTGCCCTTCACCTCCCGTCTCTTTCACTTCCTCCCCTGTCTATCTCTGCAGTGGGAACAAGGCGTGTGAAGGAGACAGGGCGAATGATCGCCATCTGCTCTGAACTGCGGAGGGCATGTCATTCACCTTCTCCCTGCCCCCATCCCCCGTCCTCTCCGTTGAGTCTCTGCAGTGGGAACATGGCATGTGAAGGAGACAGAGCGAATGATCCCTGCCTAACCTTTGCTCCCCCCCTTCCCCTCCTTTCACGTCCTCTCCGTTGTGTCTCTGCAGTGGGAACATGGCGTGTGAAGGAGACTGAGCGGATGATCGCCATTTGCACTGAACTGACCAAGGTGAGTGCCTCTGCTGCTTGTGCCTCTGGTTTCTGCTTTTGTTGTGTCTCTGCTGCTTTGAGCCTCTGCTGATTGTGAATCTAATGCGTTTGCCTGTTATCCCATGTGTGCTACTCCATGTGATAGGCTGAACTGTCTGGATGTTCTCCCCTCTGTATGTTCTCCCCTTTTTCCAATTCCTCCCTTCTACCTCAGCTGGGAGCGCATGTGGAAGAGGGACCGGACTACTGCATCATCACACCCCCGGAGCGTGTTCTCCCAGCGGAGATCGACACGTATGACGACCACCGCATGGCCATGTCCTTCGCCCTCGCCGCCTGCTCCGGAACCCCCGTGGTGATCCGGGACCCTGGATGCACGCGCAAGACCTTCCCCGACTATTTCGACGTGCTCAAGAGCGTTTCGCACTGAGACGAGTTCCGCTGCCGAAGCTCTCATTTGCCCTGTTGTGTTTAGGGGCCTGTTACGGACTGGTGTAAGCTGCTTTGGGACATACATGCACTAAAGCATATCAAATTGGCTAGTGGATTCGAAGTATATTTCTTGAATGCCTTTTCAGATGTGTTGAGCTTAAATCAGAAAACTGTAGAAGGAACCGATATTGCAAACATTCGCCAGATCTGGGTTCTACTTCGGACTCGACGAAGCTGCCAGCCCGCGTTTGTCATTGCGTGTGAGGAGAGCAGCTCTGCGTTCGTCGATGTGAATCATCGGACGGCTGTCTGACACACACATGTCCAGTTTCCAAGGATCTTGGCCCACACTTCAGGAGTTGTGGTAACTTTCTCATTTCCCATTACATCCCATCTCAAGGCATGTTTGCTTTGGAAACTCGGCTCGAAATCATAAATTTTTCTTCGTCCTGTGATTCCACGAAATCCATCATCGTTCTAAGCTTGGCAGAAACAGCTCATGGAACTCGCAGCTCGTTGCTTCTATCTTGTCACCCTGTCTGGTGTGTGTCAAATATCATTCCTCGTAGTTCAAGATTCGGGAAATGAGTGCTGGAATCTGTGCAAGTTTGTACCTGAGAAACGAAATACTCCCTACGTTTGGCCACTCCTGGTGACGGATGCGTCTTGAACTTACGTATCACGTTTTTGTTCGGTGTTGTGCGTTCCACAGTGGCAAAAAGCAATGTTTGTGGTAAATCGTGCAAAACCTAGCTGAACCGCATTCGACTACCAAAAACTCAACGTTTCAGCGGTTTAGCTGTTGATAGCCATTCCAGTTGGGCGTTCCCGCAAAGCCTTCACCCAGCTCCCTTAGAGAGTGTCTCAAAATCTTCGGTCCACGCTGGATCTAGGCGGTCGACGTGGACCAGTCCACCAAACCACCACGGACCCGAGCGTGGACCGGAGCGTGGACCCGCGTGTTTTAACGAGGGAAAAGGACTGTACTGGGGAGTCTTGACTGGTTCGGCGAGCTGGTCCACGTCGGACTCCTGAACAGTCGTCTTTTCACGAATAGTTGCGAACTCACCCCACAAGTGTCGCAAAACTTGACAGCGCGCGATGGCGGATTGCCCAATGACATGAAGCCCTTACGAGTCATAGTAACCTAGTGTTGGGAAAAACACGCAGTGTTCTCGCCTTCACGCCACTGTAGATTTCATCAGCGGACCAGTCCGAAGCTGGTTCGCCAGTACGGACTCAACCTGGTCCGGCGGACCAGTCCACGGTTTTGGGGTGCAACATTTCCAAGAGCGGACCGGCTCGCAGACTCGTCGGAAGTGAGACACGTCCTTAGTTCCTTCGGTGACTCAGTGCTGACTGCAGCAGGCAGATCCGTCCTTTCATCAAAACGATCAGTACTTGTGACTCTTGGAAAGCCGTTTCGCAGCGAGATATAGATCCGACCTCATAACCTTCGCATATAGGTTTCGAGTCTCCGTGACGCATTGCTGGCTGTTTTCGTTGCTCGCACGCTAGCTTCGCATCGTTGTGACGGTGATAGACTTTTTGTAGTAGATCTCGAAAGCAACTTTCTGGGCTAAGGCTCCGGCACCATGCTCTTCCTGCTCTCATGGCCTCTTCTGTAAGTTCGTAGCCATTATCTTCTGTCTTAGCAGCACGTTGAAGCCGGTCAGAGTTTCCTCTTTTTCTTCTTAAACTTCCAGAGGTCTCTAACTCGTCGCGTGGATCTACACTTTTTTCCTGTCTTCCCGCTGTCCTGCTAGGATCGTACTCTGGTTAATCTCTCTCGTCATCCCCGGATCTCTGCTTGGGTATTTGTATCTAGCATGCGAATGTGTTTAGTATCCTGCATACTAACGCATATGCTAAACATTCCTCCCGATTTCAGGTCTCTGCTGGGGTACCTGTATCCAGCATACGCAACTTACAAGACGGTAGAGCGACGTTCTTCAGAGCCAGATGATTTCCGCTTCTGGTGCAAGTACTGGTGAGTTTGTTTGTTTGTTTGAAAGTGCGACGAATCGTTCGCTTACCGCAAGCGTGAATTGAGCATGGTCTATATATGGTCTATCATGGCACGTACTTTGATCAGGAAGCAACGATGTATACGTTCTAACCTCGGCTGTTGTTGATCGTTTCTTCAGGGTGATTATGGCTGCATTCCACGTCTTGGAGAGCTGTCTTTTCTTTGGCCTCATCACCTGGTAAGTCCAATCTATCAACGATAAGATAATATTCACAGTCTGATGTCGGTTCTATGGTATGCAATCACTTCCGATTATCTATCCTTACTATGTTTCTGCTTGTTTCTACCTTATATCTTATTTGACCTGAGTGACAACCTGAAACTGTGTCAGCGTATCATATTCTGAATTCCCGCGCGTATCGTCTCTTTGTTCAGGCTTCCGTTCTATGACGTCTTCAAGGTCCTCTTCTGCGTTTACCTCTGGCATCCGCGAACTCAGGTACGGATGCTTCTCCCTTTCTCGCTCACTCAGTTGCATCGCTGTCATGGCGTGTCCGCGTTGCGTGCTGCGCTGTTCTCCACGGCTTGTCCGCGCTGCAATTCGTTCATCTCGTCCTGCCACTGTCCCATAACTTTGTCACGCACGTTATTGCATTTGTGCGGGTTTTTCCCATTCACATAGGCCTCCCTCCTCCTGTGTCCTTGGATCCTTCCAACTCGCAGGGCACACTGCTGATCTACCACCGTGCCATCGTACCTGCTTTGTCGCGCCACGAGCAAGAGATTGACCGCAGGATCGCGGAGGTGCAGACACGTGGCATGGATCTGGCCGTTGAGTACTCTCGCATCCTCGCGTCTAAGATCATGTCTCTCGCCAAGGCGGGCGCTGAGGCCGCCCCTAAAGTCTACGAACGTTACCAGGTGAGTGAACGTTAGCAAGTGAGCGAACCGTTGGCAGGTGAGTGAACGCTATTAGGTGAATGGAAAACGTGCTTCTCCGCATCCTCGCATCCTCGCGTCTAAGATCATGTCTCTCGCCAAGGCGGGCGCTGAGGCTGCCCCTAAAGTCTACGAACGTTACCAGGTGAGCTAACGTTAGCAAGTAAGCGGAACGTTTCCAGGCGAGTGAAACGTTAGCAGGTGAGTGACTGGTAGCAAGTGAGCGAACCGCTGGCTGGTGAGTGAATGGTAGCAAATGGGCAGAACGACGCTGGTGAAGGAACGTTTTGTGGTGAATGGGAAACGTGATTGGGTGAGAAAAAAGTTAACAGTTGGCCGAAACGTGGTACAGATAAATCTGGGTGATGTACTAACGCGTACAGATAAAGGATGGTAATTACAGATGACTGACTGCAGGTGACTGTTGTTCAAACTTAGTCACTTATCATCACCTGCATTCGCAGCTCACACCACCACTCGTGATCCGTGTGACGTTATAGCGAGGTGATTTTTCTGTCAACTCAGAAGTCATTCGATGACAAGTAACTGACTGTAGTTGCATCACTGTTCAAGTGGGTAAAGGTGAATATACATCCACATGGTGTATGTGTGCTTGACGAAAAGTGGGTGGACTAGATGCCTCGGCGACCTTAAAAGTGACACCTATCCAGTCAAAAGATGGCTACAAATTTCGAGGGGTCGTTTAAACAGACGTTGCTGTAGTCTGCTGATTATATCAGAGCACTGTTTGTCGAGCCTTCATGTGCACAACATACGAACAGCCGTTTTTCTTGCGCCTCTGTCCTCCACAGCCCCCCTCACCCACCATCATAGTACGATGCCAAAGTCAAGGAAGCATGAATTCATGCCGCTTAGTTGCCTTCCACCATTCGTGACCCCTGGATTGCTAGTTTTCTGTTTAAATAAACTTTCTGGTTGTCCTCGCCCAATTGATTTCCCTGACACCAAAGTAGTTTCATGCTGCAACAAGAAGCTGCTTCTTAGCCTGGAAATTCCTCCCTTCGCTTCCCTCTCCCTCTTGCTGTGCTGCCATTTCCATCTTGCTCTTGCGAGTTACTCATTTTGATTCTTTCACCATCTGCAGGCATTATGAATTTCAGCAGTAAAAGCCATTCCCCTGATGTAAATTACTCCATTTGCAAGCCACTCCCTTTAAAGGAATCCCCAGCAGCAAGCGCCTACCAGCAAGCTAGGAGCTTCTGCCCCATCCACAGCTTCCATTTCCTTTGCTTTTTCATGCCTGTTCCCCTATGTTTATGCCCAGCCCGCAGCTCCACAACATCGACCTTCTCCTTTCTATCTGGAGAGCTGGGAGGAGAAGTGGTGTGCACAGTAGATCCAGTTGACCAAATGGCTGAAATGTTGTTGCCTGAATGATTTTTTTCCCATCCTTTCCATCCCTGCAGCAGCATGCTGCCGCCCAGCCCGCCGCTTCCACAGCATCGACCTCCTCGTATTCCTCTGGGGAGCTGGGCGAGAAGATCACAGGATTGGGGGATCCAGTGGACTATGACACTGGCATTCGGGCTCGCAAGCCAACTTCTGCTACTGGGATGGACTAGCTGATAGTAGTAATGAAAAAATATGGCGGTGCGACTAAGTGGATAAGTGTGGACTTCTGAAGAGGTGTGCATGGCTCGTGTGCACCCATTAGTGCATGGCTAATGTGTGGACTGGCGACCTTTGCTGCTGATGTTGAATCCTCCATTCTAGCATAGAGTGTTAAATGGTGCAAGCTACCCTATTTGTACAGCCAGAGATGTTGGAGGAAGCAATATGTTCATGAGAGGCCTGTTAACCGATTTACAGAGGTATAGATTGTTGTAGTTACCGACGCGTCGTAACCTGTCCGTCTTGCGAATGCTCTGGGATTTTCGTCGCTTGCCCCCCAGGAATCGCTGTCTCCCGATTATCGAAGAACTCGTGACAGGTTTTCATGGTAACCAGCTTGTTCTATCGGGCAGTCTGCAACCGCTGAGTGGAAATTTGCGAAAGTCTCCGACGTAAAAACTCCAGCGAAAAGATCATACTCGCGGCTGAACCTCGATCTTGGATCTGCTGGGGTTTCGTGCTGAGCTGATCCATCTGCTTTCTCCTGTTGTTTCAGTTGATAGCACAATTTCTGGCTCTTAGCCAGTGACTCAGCGGCTAGATCTGGTAGGGAGCAGTCATAAGAGGGGAGACACAGCGGAGCAGCTAGGCAGCTGCTGACATTTGGCGCCTTCCTGAGCTTGTTTTCTCGCCGTGGCCATGTAGTGAGTAATTTCTCCTTTCCTTTGTCGGGGCAATCCTCCCTGCAGACATGCATATCACCAGAGCTTTATTATTTTCATCGTGTTCCAAAAGCTGTTTTCGCATGTCCAAAATCGTACTTAGTGCCATAGTTTACCATGGTGTCGTGCAATTTGTGGTTCCTTTGAAGAGTTCGCCTATGTTGCGTGTAGTCCAGCAGAGAGGCATGAGATTTTGTGAATGTTATGGTACTGATTGCTGTCGAAATTACTGATTGCTTTTGTCTGTTGGTTATTGGGGAACAACTGTAACCTCGTGCTTTGTATGAAATTGTTGCTGTGGTCAGTCGGTCCGGCAGCTCACGCTATGGAGGCGGAGGCGATTACAGGGGAGGAGGTGACTATAGGGGAGGGGACTACAGGGGAGGTGGAGGCGGGTACCAGACGACCGCTCGGCTTTACGTCGGTCGTCTCTCCACGCGGACTCGCACTCGAGATCTCGAGTCTCTTTTCGGGAAATACGGAAGGTAAGTTTCGTTTCAATTTTGATGTAGTATATTATATATATATATATATATATAATAATAGGACGGAAGATGGTGTTCTGAAAGACCATGTATGTTCAACGGAGAGAGGGTTCGTGTTAGGTCATTGATCCATATGATCGTTGATCCAAGACACTCTATTGGCGTTTACTTACCTTGCACATCCGTAACTTTCATGCGTAAGGTCGTTGACTTCCTTCTCTCTTATCCACACATTCACGACCCTCCTGCTTTCCGTTATTCGCTCGTCCGGGGTGCGTTTGTCGGGTTTCCGGCTGGCGGTCGGGTCGGTACTGTAGCATCTGGTGAAATGCGCATCGGGTGAGAAGCGAATCGGGTGAAACGCGAATTGGGTGAAATTCACGCCGGGTGAAACGCGCGTGCGTCGCTTCACGGTGCATGTCTCGCGCGGTGCTGCTGTTGGTGTTTCCCTCGCTCGCTTTGCTTCACGGTCTTGGTGGTTGCGAACCCTTCCCGGTGTTACACGTTGCAACATCGGTTCCCCTCTCGTTCTCCCGCAACTCCCGCGGCGAGCGCGCGGGCACGAATCGCTGCTGATTCGCGGACCCGTTTCGGAGATGCGAAGAGGAGCGGTTGTGCTGACGTGGCCTGCCACGATTTGCTGCGATGATGATCGGGATGTAAAAGTGGACGAAAATCGCGGGGATGCTTCTCGCTTGCCACGCGCGGGGCTGATCGCCGTCGTTTGCGCTTGGCGGGCGGTTTCGCGCGTCTCGCGGGCTTCCGGGCTCTTGCTATTCTTTGCGGGGACGCGTAGCGCTTATCGAGTCGATGCTTGTTAACGGGGATGTCGCTCGCGCGCGGGGTAACGCGCGGTTTCTCGGGTTGCGCGTGCGTGTTGGTTCGGACGGTTCTCAACGCATCTCCTTGGGAGTTGTTCGACTCTTCAGTGCGGTATGGTTCGGTTTGGTGCGGTTTCGGTGCCTGCTTTAGTCTTTGGTTTAGTATGGGGAGTTTGCTGGTGGGTGGGTGTGTTTGGACTGTCCAGATGTTTCTTCCCCCCGCGGCAGATGGACCGGTTTCACGCCTTTAGGACTAGCGCTTTCTGTATTGAGCTAGATATGTTACCTTCTATTGCTTTTCACTTGCCCTGCCGCCTTGGTAAACCCTTTCTCCCTCCCCCTCCCTTACCCCCTTTTTTCCCCACCCCCCTCTTCCCCTCCTTTCCCCTACCCCTCTCCCTCTCGTTTGGTTCCTGCGTGCTCGCGTCCCTCCTTGTACCTTCCCCCTCCTTCCCCCACCCCCCCCCCCCCCCCCCCCCTCTCCTCCGTCTCTCTGGCTTGCAGGATTCGTGACGTGGACATGAAGCGAGACTATGCGTTCATTGTGCGTAAGCTTGGATAGGGCGCAGTGTTTCGATATTCACTTTTGAGGATTCGCAACAGTGCTAGCTTAGCAGGATTCGTGACGTGGACATGAAGCGAGACTATCCGTTCATTGTGCGTAAGCTTGGATAGGGCGCAGTGTTTCGATATTCACTTTTGAGGATTCGCAACAGTGCTAGCTTAGCAGGATTCGTGACGTGGACATGAAGCGAGACTATGCGTTCATTGTGCGTAAGCTTGGATAGGGCGCAGTGTTTCGATATTCACTTTTGAGGATTCGCAACAGTGCTAGCTTAGCAGGATTCGTGACGTGGACATGAAGCGAGACTATGCGTTCATTGTGCGAAAGCTTGGATAGGGCGCAGTGTTTTGATATTCACTTTTGAGGATTCGCAACAGTGCTAGCTTAGCAGGATTCGTGACGTGGACATGAAGCGAGACTATGCGTTCATTGTGCGTAAATTCCTGGATAGGTTGTAGCTTTTCTTTATTCTCGGTATTTTGAGCATTCTCAACATGCCCTTCCAATCATTTCTGCTACTTTCGTTGATTTCTTGGGAACCTCGTTAGGAATTCTGTTAGGTAATATCGCGGCATCTGCCTCCGCGCACCTTTGCCCACGCCCTCCGCCCTCAGTTTGCCTCCCCTCCCACTCCTCCCTTCCTCTCCGCTCTCAGTTGGCCTCCCCTCCCTTTTCCCCTTCCTCTCCGCCCTCACTCTGCCTCCCCTCCCTCTCCTCGCTTCCTCTCCGCCCTCACTCTGCCTCCCCTCCCTCTCCTCGCTTCCTCTCCGTCCTCAGTTTGCATCTCCTTCCTCTCCTCCCTTCCTCTCCGCTCTCGGTTGGCCTCCCCTCCCTTTTCTTCTCTTCCTCTCCGCCCTCACTCTGCCTCCCCTCCCTCTGCCTCCCCTCCCTCTCCTCGCTTCCTCTCCGCCCTCAGTTTGCATCTCCTTCCTTGAGTTTGCCACTCCTTCCCCAGTGGGTTTCTCCCCACTTCTCTTTCGGCTTTTTACAATTGCCCGAAGCGACCAGTCCGGACAACTTGTCCATATGATTTCGTGCTGCTACTTCCTTTTTTTCCCACTGTTTCTCTCCGCGTTGTGCTGGTTCTCTTCCGTCCAGGAATTTAGCGACTCTCAGGACGCGGAAGGGAAGACACAGTGCTTTCGTGGATATATATATATTCCCCACCTTCTCCCTCTTGCCCCCATCCTCCCCCCTTCCCACCCCCCCACCTATTCTTCCCCCTCGTGCTGGTTCGGTTCCGTACAGGAATTTAGCGACAACAGGGACGCAGAAGACGCGGCGCATTATCTGAACGGCAAGGACGTGGATGGCAGCCACATCATTGTGGAGTTCACTCGCAGGGTGCGTTGGGTATCCTGCCTGTGAATGCCATTCATGCGCAGATGCCATGTAGGGTCCTTTATGCGCCTCAATGCTCATTGTAACGGCAAGGACGTGGATGGCAGTCACATTGTCGTGGAGTTCACGCGCAGGGTACGTTACCTTCCTGGCTGTAGCTGCAATGTAGGTGTGTGTGTGTTCTACGCGCCTCTATGATTGTGTCTGAACGGCACGGACGTGGACGGCAGCCACATCATCGTGGAGTTCACTCGGAGAGTTGCAGAGTACGTTACTCTTCTGGCTGTAAATGCCATTCACGCGCAGATCCTGTAGCCACCAGTCGTGCTATTTTTGAGTCGACTCAAAAATAACACGACTGGTGGCTATTGGCTCTGTGCGTGAATGTCATCTATGGCCAGTTGGATCGACTTAAAAATAGGCCCGTTGCAACCAGTCGCGCTATATTTCAAACAGTATATGATCGTTGGTCTGATTTGTCTGCTCTGATTTGACTAATTTGAATTGACTCAGTCCTGTCTCCTCGCCCCCTTTGCTTCTTTCCACTCTCCCCCCCTCCTCCCCCCCTTCCTCTTCTGCCCGTTCTACCATCAGGGTCCGCACAGGCAGGCCTTTGGAGGTCCACCGGGACCGTGCATGGGTTGGGGCATGGGCATCACGCAGGGGCGCTGCTACAACTGCGGCAAGAACGGGCACTGGGCGCGCGACTGCCCTCTGCGCCCCTTCTCTCCCTTCCGCCCGTTCTCCCCCCTTCCCCACTGACCGCTTTTACCAACCCGTCCCTCCCACCTTCCAACCCCTTCCTTTCCCGCCCCGTCCCCCCCGACCCCCACCTCCCACCCCCTCCTCCCTGCCCGTTTCCTTCCCTCCAGGGTCCGCGTGGGCAGGGCTTCGGGGGGCCGCCTGGGGGGGGTCCGCGCATGGGGGGAGGAATGGGCATCACGCAGGGGCGCTGCTACAACTGCGGCAAGGACGGGCACTGGGCGCGCGACTGCCGCAACGGCGATTGGGGCGGCAAGTGCTATCGATGCGGCGAGCGCGGGCACATTGAGCGGGACTGCCGGAACAGCCCGGCTCAGAGGTGAGAAATCTGAGATGTTATTTGAAACAATATCTGGGAGGAGAATGGAGTGGTGCTACGTACAGTAGGGCAAGGACGGCCACTGAGTGCGCGACAGTCGGAATGGTGATTGGGGCAGCAAGTGCTACCGGTGCGGCGAGCGCGGGCACATTGAGAGGGATTGCAGGAACAGCCCGGCTCAGAGGTGAGAGCTTTGAGATGTCTCAGAGCAGGATTTGGGAGAGAAATAAAGAGGTGAATGGGGCATTCTGCTGCGAGCGCAAGCCGTAAGGGCGGCGAAGCTCGCGAAGGTTGCGAGCGCAATTCAAGCTTTAACGGGGATGTGTCACCGGCTTTGCAAGCTAGTGCTTACAGAGCCTTCCGTCCGTTTTCTTCGGCCACTGGGCGCGCGACTGCCACAACGGCGACTGGGGCGGCAAGTGCTACCGGTGTGGCGAGCGCGGGCACATTGAGCCGCCGGAACAGCCCGGCTCAGAGGTGAGAATTCTGAGATACCTCAATCAAAACAGGAGCTGGGAGAAGAATGGAGAGGTGCTACGTACAGTAGGACGGCCACTGGGTGCGCAACTGCCGCAACGGTGACTGGGGCGGCAAGTGCTACGGGTGTGGCGAGCGCGGGCACATTGAGAGGGACTGCAGGAACAGCCCGGCTCAGAGGTGCGCTGGGTGTGTGTTGGGCTGGGTGTCTCAGCTGATAGAGCTGTGAGGGACTGCCGCAATGGGGACTGGGGCTGGAAGTGCTACCGGTGCGGCGAGCGCGGGCACATTGAGAGGGATTGCAGGAACAGCCCGGCTCAGAGGTGAGAGTTTTGACATGTCTCAGAGCAGGGTTTGGGAGAGAAATAAAGAGGTGAATGGGGCATTCTGCGGCAAGGACGGCCACTGGGCGCCCGACTGCTGCAACGGTGACTGGGGCGGCAAGTGCTACCGGTGTGGCGAGCGCGGACACATCGAGAGGGACTGCCGGAACAGCCCGGCTCAGAGGTGTGTTGACTTTGAATCGAGGTTGCGAGAAACTATCGCAACGGCGATTGCGGCAATTGCTACAGATGTGGCGAGCGTGGGCATATTGAGAGGGACTGCCGGAACAGCCCGGCTCAGAGGTGCCTTCTGTATATATTTCCTGTTAAAGTTGTCAGCACCTTTTCAAGAGTGATTGGGGCGGCAAATGCTGCCGGTGTAGGGTGCCCAGGCACATCGAAAGGGAGTGCAGGAACATTTTGGCAGGGAGGTGAGTTTTTCCTCCTCCCTGACTTTGACTGGTTCCACCTCTTAGTATGTCTACCCTGTGATTCTCTTGGATTACGTTCTGCTGAACCAGGTGCAGGTATCGGCCTTTTTGAGAATTCTCAAAAGCACACTTTGAATTGCTTTCTGTTGTGTGAACCCGGTGCAGGTATCGGTCTCGCAGCCGCAGCCGCTCACGCAGGTATCACGCTTTTCATCAATTGCTCGCTCTATGTTTTTTTTTTCATATATCGTTTCGTTTTTTCCCAAACCTACTGCTTGTTCCCCTGGATCTCCTTGAAGCACGATTGGCCTTATCGCTCGGATGCATCATTTCTCGCTTGTGCAATGCATTTATGTTCCCGTCCCTGCTGTCTTCCTCCTGTAAACAATATCTTCATGTTTCTTTTTTATCCTTATCTTTGGTCCTCCAACCAGCCCTCGACGCGGGCGTGACCGGCGCAGCCGCAGCAACAGCAAGGACAGGGACGAGCGCAGCAAGAGCCGCAGCCGGAGCAGGAACCGCAGCCGCAGCCGCAGCCGCAGCAACGACCGCGCAAAGGACCGCAGCAGGAGCAGGAGCAACGAGCGCGGGAAGGATCGGGAGAATGGCAAGAAGGCCGGAAGCCGCAGCCCCTCGCGCAGCCGCAGCCGCAGCAGGAGCGCGAGGAAGGAGAGGAGGAACAGCAGGAGCCCTAGTGCTGAGAAGAAGGAAGAGAAGAGCCCGAGGCGGAGCAGGAGTGCGAGTAAGGAGAGGAGCAAGAGCAGGAGTAAGAGCCCTGCCAGGAGGAGTGCTAGCCCTGTCAGGAGGAGTGCTAGCCCCGTCAGGAGGAGTGCTAGCCCTGCCAAGAGAAGTGCTAGTCCTCGTGATGATGGTTCGCCTAAGAGGTCTCCGATGCAGGATGCAGATGGGGAAAGGAGCCCTGAGAGGAAGGGAGATGATGCAGGAAAGGATGGGGATGAGTAGATTTGGATATGCACTGGGTGATTTCGTTCACTGGGATGGTGCTAGTTTGGTTTTATACTCTGGAACTTAATGCTTGGGAACCTACATGCTGTTGCAACTTTGTCTACATTTAGTTCTTTGACTTCTGTTACTAGAGAGATGGTGTTACGAGTGAAATTGAGCGAGCGAGCGAGAATTGCACTATCGAAGCAAAAACAGTACAATGAGCGAAGGATTGAGCGAGAACTAAACAGCGAAGGCCATAGTGGTAACGGTAATGAACTGTGGGTGACGCGCGACGGGCCTAGGACTGAGGTTGGGAATGTCGAGGCGGAGGCCCGGAGCGCGGGTTACCAGCCGAGCCGTGAGATCGGTGTGTGACGGGCGAGGTGGCGGGAAGATTGTCGAGGTGATGATTGCGAGTGGTATCGGTGCTGACTGTGGTGGTACAGTGACGTACGCGCCAAGCAGGGATGCGGCGTAAGGAAATGGAAATTTCCTTACACTATCCCCTCCCCTAAGGAGTGTTGGAAACAATCGGTCTTAGGCGCCTCTGTCGTGTCGAAACACTAAGGCACAAATGAAGCAGAGCATATCGAAGCACCGGCGAGTCAACCCTCGAGGTTGGAGCAACCGCTGGAGGTTACGGGGAAGTCAAAGGTCAGCGACCTTTGACCTGACGAATACAACGCGAAAGCAAGGACACACAACTGACTCGCTACAGAGCAGTTGCCCGAGTCGTCACTGTATCGAACCGCAACAGCAACAGTAAAGTAGTTACAACCGTACCTCTTCGTATTCCTTGTACTCTTATATATATTCTTGTATCTCTTTGTTTCAATCAATATACTTTGCCCTCACATACTAGCGCAAGGTGGTTCACAACTCTTTAATTAACGCTTCCGCTATTACACCAACTCTACCCAGAGTTCACCCCTGTAAAGATCCTAAGGGCTTTTTCAGCCCAACATGGTATGAGAGCTATCAGGGGGAATTCAACTTCTATACCGGCAACATCAACAGGCATGGCTACACAAAAAGAAAGGAGCAACTCCAACGGCTCCCAGGGCACTACACCTACTCCACCTCCTGCCTCTGGCCTACAGACAGAGGAGGGCACGGCAACGAGACCCAGGGCGACGTCTACCGAGACTCCCACGAACCAACCTGCAGACTTCGACCAGAGCATGATGGAGAAGTTCTTCTCCTTCATGTCCTTCTACGAGCAACACCAGCAATCGGCACCTGCGCAGTCACACAACAGCAACAACAACGGAGCAACGCCTATGAGTCTCGACGGCTCATCATATGCACGAGGAAATCAACAACAACAGCCTACCTTTGCTCCGTACGAACGCGGGTCCATCAGCTTTATGCCACACCCGCAGCCTTCACCTGGACAAGAAAGGTCACTGGACGCATTACAAGTTCAGTCGCAGTTCGCACACGTTCTGAAGATGCAGACGTCAAGACCATTCGATGGAAAGGACTTCTTCACCTGGTCGTTTGAATTCGAGCTGATGATGGAAGGCGCGCAGATACTTGGCTTCTTCGACGGGTCCCTGCCATACCCAACAAACGGCACACAGTACGAGAAGCAGCAGTACACCTATCAGTCAATGATGGCGTACACGATTCTACTGACGAACATCACCCCGACTCAACAGCAGAACATACGATCTTACCGGGGTTACAGCAACTCCGCGGAGCTCGCGTACAACCACCTGAAGAGCCTGTATCAAGCAACAGACAGCGTAAGTCAAAGTCGGTTAATGGCGCAACTGACAACAGTTGAAATGAAACCGGGAGAAAAGGGAATGGCATATATCAGCCGCTGTCGCGAACTGCGCGACAAGCTCCTTCGATGCGGAGGGTCGATATCTGAAGACGCCTTCGTGACAGTTATCATCGGCGGCCTCGGTCCTCAATGGCGCGCCACGAAAGCTATTCTCCGAGCACATGGAAGAATCTCCGAAGCAGCACTCTGCGCCGAAATCCACGCCGAGCAACAAGACATGTTTCTGCAAGAAGAAACGACACAAAAAGAAGACATCAGCACCGGAATTCGCGTTCCACACTCAGCGACGCTACAACAACAACAACAACCGGCAGCAGCAACCGAAGCCAGTACCTCCGTTCTGCCACATCTGCAAGACATCAGGGCACCCGCGCACGCACTGCCCGAATCGTCAACAGTCAACAACTCCACAGCGGCAACTTCGACCTTCAAGCAGCCAAATCGCCTCAACGCAAGCAAATCCCACGACCCAGGTTCAAGCTTCAACAACTTCAACGGGACAACCTGCACAAGGAGCAAGAAACATCGTCAGCTGCATGGCAAAGCTGAGTGACTCCTGCATCACCGAGTCACCACCACACTACTCACCGGAAGAACAACTCGACGAAACCACACCCCGCCGCGAGTCACTTCAGCCGAACCCGACATACGCTGCCATCGCCCAAAGTGAACCATCCGGAAAGGACACATGGTTCTTGGACAGTTGCTGCGGACAGCACATGTGCTCCTCGGGACGCTTCGTTCAACGAGAACACCAACTTCAACGCGAAGTCGTCATTACAATCGCCAACAATCAGAACCTGCGAACACGACGACAAGGCGTAGTTCAACTTCAGTCAAGGGAAACAAACGTTATACTGCAGATGTCAAAGGTACTAATCGCGGAGGGACTCGGCTACAACTTACTGAGCGTCAGTCAGTTGATGGCGAAGGGAATTCACCTCGAGGCAGACAGCACCACCCAAGAATTCAAGCTGTATCACGGGAGAGGAGTGCGGAGAGTCACTCTACAACGGTAGTGAGCTAGACTACGGGGCTTGGCACGAACTACTAGAGGTGATCGTAGCTTTGCTTGGTTCCTTAGTGCTTGCACACTCACGGGAGGAATCGGCAAGAGTTTCCACTAGGCAAAGTCGAAATTACAGAATAATTGAACAAGCAATGACAGGATGACTACATCAGGCACCTAGCAATCCTGCAGCTAGCCTGGTCGACCGCCAGCACAGCTCGGTCGACCGCCTGCCAGCATTGCGTAGAGGAGCCGCGCCAGCACTGCAGAAGGGCGACCTGCCAACAGAGCAGGTCGACGGCGTGCCAACGCTGCAGCAGAGCGGCTGTCCAGCGTTGCCCTGTAGAGCACAGCAGTGCGCACGCTCGCAGGTGCGCGCAGACGATTGGCCCGACTTGCTTCGTTGGGCATCCGTCGGCTGATGTCTGCGCCTGACGAGCCACATCGACTTCGGGATACCAGCCCGCAGTCGCCTGCGCCATCGCAACCTCGACGACGTTCGCGTGCCTCCGCAGAACTCGTCGAGCAGGTTACCCGGTCGACCCGGTCGACCACCAGGTGCTTCCGGTCGACCACCACTGCTTCTGCTCGACCACCAGGTCCCTCTGGTCGACCACAACTCCCGTCGAGCTACCCTCTGGTCGACGGACCCCTTCCGACTGCTCCGTCGACCTCCCGGTCGAGCGGCAGGTCGACGGGATGCTCCGGAGACCTCCCGGTCGAACAGCAGGTCGACGGGATGCTCCGGAGGCCTCCCGGTCGAGCTGCAGGTCCTGGTCGACGTCTCACCCGTCGCCCAGACCAGTCAGTTGCAGCTGTCGAGCTCCCTGGTCGACAGCAACACCACAGCGGTTCCCTGCAGCTCGACGAAGCCTGTCGAGCAGCTCTCCCACTGTGAATGGTCGGCTGCTACTCCCGTACATCCGACCAAGTCGTAGGCGTTGCCCAAGCGAGGGCGGGGCCAACACTCCATTCCGGTTAACACTCCCCTGCCGCGCTCACGCTTGGGCCTCCAGCCCACACGGCAGTACTCCACGGAGAAAACTCGTCCTCGGCGTGCACCCCACACACAGCACGCCGTCACCGCACCAGCCGTGCAGAAGGGCACGGCACCTACTGCTGCACCTCGTCGTCGCCGTCGCCGACGTCGGCCAGACGAACTTGGCCGATGGCGACAGAGCACCGGTTGAAAGCCGGAAAATGCAGCGCCTTCGTCAGGAAGTCCGCCGGCTGCTCGGTGGTCGGGATGTACTTCAGCACGAATTTCCCGCGCCTCACCATATGCTGCAGCCAGGCGTAGCGTCGCTCCATGTGCTTGAGGTTGCCCGTCAGCCCCAGGCCCTCAGCGACCGTGATTGCCGACTGGTTGTCGACGCGGAGGATGGTCGGCTTCCCAGCGTCGAGCAGCTTGAATTCCGCAAGGAGGAAGCGAAGTCGACGCCCCTCCTTGCCGGCATCCGTGGCCGCCACGTACTCCGACTCGGTCGACGACAATGTCGCGCACTTGATGCGCGAGCTCGACCAGGAGATGGCGGCCCCTCCGTAGACGAACACGTAGCCTCCCGTGCTCGTCCGGTTCTGCTTGTCGCCGGCGTCGTCGGCATCGACGTAGCCGATCAACTCCAACGATTCTGGTCCACCGCCGAACTCTAGGGCGGTGTCGCGGGTGACGGCGAGGTATGCGAGGCAGCGGTCGACCTCGCGCCAATGCTGGTCGCTCCTCACCGTGAGGCCGCTCCCCAGCTTGCTGCAGGCGAACGCGATGTCCGGCCTCGTCGTCGTTGCCGCGAACTGCAGCGAGCCGACCTTCTGCCGGTACTCCTCCTCCTCGCGCTCCTGAGCCTCCTCGTCGTCGAACGTCAGTTGAGCGTAGGCGTCGACCGAGACCGGCGTCTTCGGGACTCGACCGCCTTGCTCCTCGTCGATGAAGCGCCTGCGCAGCTTGTCGGCGTAGCCCTGCTGGTGCAGCCACAGCTTCCTGGCCGGCCTGTCGCGCACGATCTCCAACCCAAGGTACTTCACCACCGGCGAGATCTCACGCAGCTCGAAGGCGGCCTCCAGCAGCTCCTTCAGCTCCTTCAGCATCGCGGTGCTGCTGCTGGCGGCGAGCAGGTCGTCGACGTGTCAAACATTATACATGTTCATATTGTGTAGGCTATAGTGGGTTTAGCCTTAGGGGGTACAACATTGCTAGGGTTTCCTACCTGTATCACCCTGCTGCCTAGTTTCACACATTCTCGTTCAGTTCTACATTCTAACATGGTATCACGAGCCTAGGTTGCTACCTAGGACCGCTTTCTCCTACGGGCCCACTATTCCGCTAGAAGCGCCCTCGTGCGCCCTACCTTACGTGCGCCCTCGTGCGCCTTTCTATACTCGTGCGCCCTCGTGCGCCCTCGTGCGCCCTACCTTACGTGCGCCCTCGTGCGCCCCCGTGCGACCCGCCCTTTGGTCTGCCCGCGTGCCGTCCTGCAGCCCTCGCGCTGCCTCCTGCAAGCTAGTACGACCCTCGAGCCGCCCCTGCAGGTCCGTCAGGCCCCCGAGCCGCCTCTGCAGACCCGTCAGGCCCCCCCGAGCCGCCTCTGCAGGCCCGTCAGGCTCGAGAACCGCCCCTGCAGCCAGCGCGCTGCCCTGCCGAGCCGCGTGTCGCCCGTGGGCGCTGCCTCTGCCCCGTCGCGCTGCCCTGGGGAGCCGCGCGCGACCCCCGCTATCCCGTCGCGTCGCCCTGGGGAGCCGCGCTCGGCCCCCGCTGCCCCGTCGCGACGCCCTGGGGAGCAGCGCTCGGCCCCCGCTGCCCTGTCGCGACGTCCTGGGGAGCCGCGCTCGGCCCCCGCTGACCCGTCGCGACGCCCTGGGGAGCCGCGCTCGACCCCCCGCTGCCCCGTCGCGACGCCCTGGGGAGCCGCGCTCGCCCCCCCCCCCCCCCCCCCCCCCCCCCCCCCGCTGCCCCGTCGCGGCGCCCTGGGGAGCCGCGCGCCGCCCCCCCCCCTCGCTGCTGCCCGAGCCACCCTGCAGCCCGCGAGCCGCCTCTGCAGCGCCGAGTGCGCTCTGCCAAACCCTAAAATAAATAATTAATTAAAAAAAAAAAAAAGGGAGCAGCTGCCCCTGGCCCCTGGAGCAGCCGCCCCTGCAGCAGCCGCCCCTGGCCCCTGGAGCAGCCGCCCCTGCAGCAGCCGCCCCTGCAGCAGCTGCCCCTGCAGCAGCCGCCCCTGGACCTCTGCAGCCGCCCCTGGCCCCTGGAGCAGCCGCCCCTGCAGCTGCCGCGGAGCCCTCGCCCTGCATTGGTAGCGGCCTCGCCGTTACCACCGTCGTACGCCTGCCCTTCTCGCCACTGGTGAGCACTGCCCTGCCCGTATTGCTGTTACTGCTGCTCCTGCTGCTACTGCTCTTTCTACTTCTACTGCTGCTCCTGGCGTGGCCAGATGCAGCTCCAGCGCCGTCCGCGTGAGTCCCTCACGCCCCAACAGCTTCGTGAGTGGTATGCTGGTTGGGGTTGTAGGGGTGGCCGCGTTGCTGCTACTACTACTGCTGCTACTACTGCTACTGCTGCTCCTGGCGGTGGCCAGATGCAGCTCCCGCGACGTCCGAGTGAGTCCCTCACGCCCCAGCAGCTTCGTGAGTGGTACGCTCAGCGTGGAGGGTCACGGGGTACTGCTCGCTGCCCGTACGTCATTCGCACTGGTGCTCGGACTGGTCAGCCTTGCGGGACGTTTGGTCACACAGAGTCCCGCTGCTTCGCTCGTCTGAGCGACGCCTGGCGTACAGAGTTTGGCGACGCGGCTGAGCTCCCCGACTGGGTGGAGCTGCTTAGGCAGAGGGTAGATATCTATGCTCTTGACTATGATGCTATCCTCACTGCCATGTATGCATTTCCTACTAGTGCTGAGAGTGCCTGTCACCTGTGTGTGCCGCCAGACCCCGGTATCCAGTCTGCTGCTCTAGGTACTGGTGAGGCTGCTGCACTAGGTGCTCGTGTGTCTGTTGCCCCAGGTGCTGGTGAGGCTGCTGCTCTAGGTACTCGTGAGTCTGCGCCCTCTGGTACTGCGTCTACTGAGGCACTGCACACCTTCACACTGGACTCAGGCGCTTCCCGCTGTTTCTTTCGTGACCGCACTGCCCTTGAGCAGCTTGCTCGGCCGGTTGCAGTCTCCCTCGCTGACCCCTCTGGGGGTTGCGACCTCCTCTACTGTTCTCCCTTGTCCTGCGGTCCCGTCGGGCACTCTGTCAGGTCTCTACCTCCCCTCGTTCTCTACGAACTTGGTGGCGGGTAGTGCGCTCCAGGACGGGGGTGTCCACCAGTTTACCCCTGCCTACGAGCGTGTGACACACTGCACGTGCGCTCGGACGGGCCGCCACCTGGCTACCTTCACTCGGCAGCCGGGGTCGGACCTGTACACACTGACCACTGAGTCCCCACAGGTAGCTGCGTCTGCGTCAGGTCAGCTGTCTGCCCCCTGCTCGTGTCGCTCTCTGGCACACGAGACTGTCCTCTGGCACCACCGTCTTGGTCACCCGTCAGTGCAGCGCCTTCGTGCCATGCACAACCGGTACCTTGTCTCTGGTCTTCCCAGGGTTCTCCCTCCACTCCCACCCTCGCCTGCTCCTCCCTGCCTTCCCTGTGTCGAGGGGCGGCAGCGCGCCACTCCTCACTCCTCCTCGTTTCCCCCGACGACTGCTCCCTTGCAGACGCTCCACATGGACGTGTGGGGCCCAGCCCGCGTCCGTGGACAGGGTCAGGAGAGGTACTTCCTGATCGTTGTTGACGACTACTCGCGCTACACCACGGTCTTCCCCTTGCGCACCAAGGGTGAGGTCCCTGATGTTTTGATCCCTTGGATCCGCGCTTCTCGTCTCCAGCTCAGTGAGCGGTTCCACTCGGACTTTCCTGTCCTGCGTCTGCACTCTGACAGAGGTGGTGAGTTCTCCTCTGACCTCTTGGCAGCCTACTGTGCGGAGCACGGCATCCGCCAGTCGTTCACGCTTCCGGCCTCTCCACAGCAGAATGGGGTTGCTGAGCGCCGCATTGGTTTGGTCATGGAGGTCGCTCGTACCTCCTTGATCCATGCGGCTGCCCCCCACTTTCTGTGGCCGTTTGCGGTCCGATACGCTGCGCATCAGCTCAACCTCTGGCCCCGTGTCTCCGTTCCGGAGACTTCGCCGACACTGCGTTGGACGGGAGAGGTTGGCGATGCGTCGCGTTTTCGGGTCTGGGGATCCCGAGCTTTTGTTCGCGATACGTTCGCGGACAAGCTCTCCTCCCGCGCTGTTCCCTGTGTCTTCCTTGGCTTTGTCCCGGACGCGTCTGGTTGGCAGTTTTACCAC
Organism: Closterium sp. Naga37s-1; assembly: GCA_947471745.1. Classification (NCBI taxonomy): domain Eukaryota; kingdom Viridiplantae; phylum Streptophyta; class Zygnematophyceae; order Desmidiales; family Closteriaceae; genus Closterium; species Closterium sp. Naga37s-1. Next base: position 143,033 of record CANJKZ010000947.1, on the reverse strand, counting down.
GCCACCTCGCGCCGTGTCCTGCCCTCTCAGGACGTCACTTTTGACGAGTCCGTGCCCTACTACCGCCTCTTCCCCTACCGCACTGCCCCGCTCCCCCCCCGCCTCTCTTCCTCGTGCCAGGTGCTGCTGTGGTAGACCCCCTCCCCCCTCAGGGTGCCGCTCCCTCAGGTGTGTCCCAGGTAGACCCGGTTGAGCCTGTCGAGGTAGCTGTCGACTCTCGTCCTGCCAGGGGTGCTGAGCCTGAGCGTGCGGAGCCTGGGGTTGCGGAGTCTGGGGGTGCTGAGCCTGGGGGTGCGGGGTCTGGGGGTGCGGAGCCTGCGGGTGCTGAGTCTGGGGGTGCTGAGCCTGGGGGTGCGGAGCCTGCGGGTGCTGAGTCTGGAGGTGCTGAGCCTGGGGGTGCTGAGCCTGGGAGTGCTACGTCTGAGAGTACTGAGCCTGAGCGTGCTGCACCTGGGGGAGGCCTCTCCTCGCAGCAGCTGCGTGAGTGGTACTTACAGTACTGCAGCCTCAGGAGAGGTGCTTCTGGAGCTCGGAGTGGTGCCGGAGCTGGTGCTAGTGCTTCCCCTCCTAGGCGGGAGCTCCCCTCTCCCCAGCAGCTCCGAGAGTGGTACGCTAGGCGCTGCAGTCTCCGGAGTGGCGCTCCCGGTGTCGTGGAGTCTGGAGCTTCTGGAGTTACTGGAGGTGCTGCTGCTGCTGGCGGTGCGGCTGGCGCTGCTGGAGGTGCTGCTGGTGCTGCTGGAGCTGCTGGAGGTACTGCTGCTGCTGGAGGTGCTGCTGGCGCTGCTGGAGGTGCTGCTGGTGCTGCTGGCGCTGCTGGAGGTGCTACTGGTGCTGGAGCTACTGGAGCTGCTGGTGGTACTGCTGCTGCTGGCGGTGCTGCTGGCGCTGCTGGAGGTGCTGCTGGTACTGGTGCTGCTGGAGCTGCTGGAGGTGCTGCTGCTGCTGGTGGTGCTGCTGGCACTGCTGGAGGTGCTGCTGGTACTGGAGCTGCTGGGGACCCTGCTGCTGCTGGCGGTGCTGCTGGAGCTGCTGGGACTGGCCCTGGTGAGGGGGTTGGAGCTGGAGGTGCTGAGCGGCCACGGCCGTACTACGTTCCGCTCCTTCAGCAGGTTCTTGGCCTTCCGCCCTCTCCTGGTCCTACTCCTCCCCTACTGAGTCCACCGCTTGTCCAGTCGCAGTCACAGTTACAGCCAGTCTCTCCACTTCCTGGTCCTTCTCCCTACACTGCGCCGACGGGAGGTCTTACGGAGCGTCGTGAGCCTGAGTCTCGTCCTCCGTCGCCTGAGACTCGTCCAGAGTCGTCTGAGTCGCGTCCAGAGTCGCCTGTCCGCGCTGTCCGCGCTGGTCGTCGTGTTCCACGTCAGCGTCCTCCTCCTGTCCTTGGCACTCACTATATGACCCTGCGTCCCTCTACTGCTCCACAGCGTGTCCCACTGCCGTCTCCACCAGCGTCCTCTCTTCCTGCTCTTGCTGACCCGGAGTCTGACTCTCTTCGTGCTGCCAGTCCTACTGTCACGTGTCTCCTTGCCACTGCTGTCACTGACCCTTCCTTTGAGTCCTCTGCTGCGTCTGCTCTAGTCGCTGAGCTTGTTGACTTTGCTGCTGCCTGTCGTCTAGACTACGCCGCTAGCCTTGTTGCTGAGTCTGAGTCTGAGTCTGTCTGTCCTCCGTCTGTCGGGGGTGAGTGTGCTCTTGGCACGGACGTCCTTGAGGACAGACAGGAGGAGTTTGAGTGCTTTGCCGCTGCTTTGCCTCATCTCGTGTCCATGCTAGTTGCCCCTGAGGGAGACCCGGATGCACCAGACATCCCGACCCCACGCTCCTACGCAGAGGCGATGGAGGGTCCCTACTCCTCTCAGTGGCAGACAGCCATGGACGCAGAGATGGCTTCCTGGAAGTCCACAGGCACCTACGTCGACGAGGTTCCCCCACCTGGGGTGAACATCGTCAGTGGCATGTGGATTTTCAGGGTGAAGCGGCCGCCGGGTTCTCCGCCTGTCTTCAAGGCGCGTTACGTTGCACGAGGCTTCAGTCAGCGAGAGGGAGTTGACTTCTTCCAGACCTTCTCCCCGACCCCGAAGATGACCACTCTTCGGGTTCTGCTGCACGTCGCTGCTCAGCGTGAATACGAGCTCCACTCTCTTGACTTCAGCACTGCGTTCTTACAAGGCAGCCTGCACGAGGAGATCTGGCTGCGCCGCCCACCTGGCTTCACTAGGTCGTTCCCTCCTGGTACCCAGTGGAGCCTCCGGCGGCCAGTCTACGGTCTCCGCCAGGCACCCCGTGAGTGGCACGACACACTGAGGACTACTCTTGCTGCTCTTGGGTTTGCTCCTTCTACTGCTGACCCGTCGCTGTTTCTACGCACCGACACCACTCTGCCGCCGTTCTACGTTCTTGTTTACGTAGACGACTTGGTCTTTGCTACTGCTGACACTGAGGCACTCGCCCACGTGAAGTCGGAGCTGCAGAAGAGACACACGTGCACAGACCTGGGTGAGCTGACAAGCTATCTTGGCTTGCGGATCACCCGGGACAGAGCACAGCGCACCATCACCTTGACTCAGTCACACATGGTGCAGCAGGTCCTTCAGCGCTTCCGCTTCACGTACTCCTCGCCTCAGCCCACTCCTCTGCCTACCGGTCACTCGCTCTCAGCTCTGCCTTCGGATGAGTCCGTAGAGCCGAGTGGCCCGTATCCAGAGCTTGTGGGGTGCCTCATGTACCTGATGACCTGCACTCGACCTGACCTGGCATACCCTCTTAGCATCCTAGCACGCTATGTCGCTCCCGGCCGTCACCGGAAGGAGCACATGGATGCCGCTAAGAGGGTGTTGCGCTACTTGTGCAGTACTTCGGGCATGGGGCTCGTGCTTGGAGGTCGGAGCGACGTTGTCCTCACGGGTCACTCAGACGCTTCTTGGGCTGACGACCAGGCTACGCAGCGGTCGTCTCAGGGTTACACCTTCAGCCTTGGCTCTGGTTCAGTTTCTTGGCGTTCTACTCGCTCTTCTTCTGTTCTCAGCTCCAGTTGTGAGGCTGAGATCTACGCCACAGCCATGGCTGCACAGGAGTTACGCTGGCTCACCTACCTGCTGACCGACCTGGGAGAGCGGCCTCGTTCTCCTCCAGTGCTGTACGTTGACAACAAGGCCGCCATTGCCTTGTGTGAGGAGCACAGACTGGAGCACAGGACGAAGCACATCGCTCTGCGCTACTTCCTTGCTCGAGAGCTGCAGCAGCGTGGTCAGCTTCGTCTGCGTTACGTGGCCACTCGGGCCAACACTGCTGATGTGTTCACCAAGGCGCTTCAGCCTTGTGACCATCAGCGTTTCTGTACTGTTCTAGGCCTTGTGCCTACTCTCCCTCACTTGCTCACTTCTTGACTCTGCTTGTACTGTGATCTCTATATATATATACCTGCATGTTTACTCTTGTTAGGTTGTGATCACTGTACCTCTTGTTATATTATCAAACTGCATGTGAACTGGTCTTGTGACCACTTGCTTGTGCTCGAAATTTGTGTGGTTTCCTTGAGATCCACCCTGAGCTTGCTTTGCTTTGCTTTGACTGGTCTTGTGACCATCTGGTTGTCTCCCACTTAGCCTATGGGGGTGTGTCAAACGTTATACATGTTCATATTGTGTAGGCTATAGTGGGTTTAGCCTTAGGGGGTACAACATTGCTAGGGTTTCCTACCTGTATCACCCTGCTGCCTAGTTTCACACATTCTCGTTCAGTTCTACATTCTAACACAACGTAGACCAGCACCCAGCAGGTCACTCCGTCGTCGCCGGCCTTGAAGTAGAGCGCCTCGTCGACCTGGCTCTTCTTCCAGCCAGCGCCCAGCAGTACACTGTCGAGAGCCCTGTACCACAGTAGCGGCGACTGCTTCAGCCCGTAGAGGCTTTTCAGCAGCTTGCACACCCGGCCGGTCCCGTCGTCGAAGTAGTCCGGCTGGTACATGTAGAGAACCCTGTCGAGCTTGCTCTGCAAGAAAGCGTTCTTCATGTCGAGCTGCATCAGGTGGAGGTCGAGAACGGCGACGATGCTGAGGAAGATCCTCAGCGTGACGTAGCTGCTCACCGGCGAGTACGTCTCGTCGTAGTCGGCACCGTACACCTGCGTGAAGCCCTTCACGACCAGCCTCGCCTTCTCGCGCTCGACGGTGTCGTCGATGCGGTACTTGGTCGTCAGCACCCACCGGTTCTTCATGATGTTCACCCCGCGTGGGCGTTCGACCAGCTCCCAAGTCCCCATGCCGATGAGGCTGCGGATCTCTTCTTCCATGGCGGCCTTCACCGCCTCGCCCTTCCAGCTCGACAGCGCCTCCTTCACCGTCATCGTGGCGATGTCCCAGCGGTGTTCGGGGTCGGCATGCACGTCAGGGTCGAGCTCCGGCAGGTCTTAATCCTCCTCGGCGTCGTCGTACAACAGGTCGTCGTCGACCTCGTCGAACACCGTCGTGAAGGCGGCTGTCGGTAGGCAGGCGTGGAAGCTCAGCCGCTCCGGTGGCCGTCGAGCTCGGCCTGTGCGTCGCAGCTCAGGCTTTGTGATCGGCACTTCCACTACGTCGCTGTCGGTGGACTCCTCACCCGCCGACTGCTCTCCTTCGTCGTCGACGTCCTCGTCGTCGACCAGCTGCTTCGACCCTTCGACCGGTTGCTCGTCTGCTGCTGACTTCGACAGTTCCCCTGTCGACCGCCCCAGCTGCTGCTCCCCTGTCGAATGTACCCCTGCTGTTGCCTCCTGTTCGACCGGCTCCCCTGTCTGGTGCTCCCCTGTCGTCGACGGCTTCCCATCCTGGTCGACGAGCTTGGCGCCTTGTCGACCGCCGGCGATGCCACGGGCCGGCGCCACAGGCAACGCCTCAAGGCTCCCCTCATCGTCGGTGGTCGACACAGGCCGATCTGCGACGGGGAACGGAGGAGCAAGAGCAGGGGAAGGGGGAAGAACCTCCACAACATCCTCATCAACAGGCTCGTCGACGTCGGCGAGCAACGGAACCGTCGCCGTCGAGGTGTCCGTCGGCGGGTGCGCCTGCGTCCGCCCTGACGTCGGCCCATACTTCGCCTTCCACACCTCCAGCGACAGCGTCTCGTAGAAGATCACCTCGACCGACGTGACCACCCGGTTGTCGGTCAGGTCGAGCACCTCCCAGCCCTTGCTCTCCGACGACACACCCAGGTGAAGTCCCCAGCGAGCCTTCGGCGCCAGCTTCCCACCGCGCTGCTGCTCGGGAACCATGAACTGCACCATGCAGCCCCACACTCGCGCAAGCGTAAGGTCGGGCTTCGTCCCGGTCAGCAGCTGGTGCGGAGTCGTCCCCGGCGGCGTCGTCGACCGCTCCAAGCAGTTGCGCACCCAGACAGCTTGTCGTAGAGCAAGGTGCCACCAGTGGTGCTGCACGCCCATGTGCAGCGGCATCGTCCGCACGGACTCGACGACCGTGCGCATCTCCCGCTCAGCCATGCCATTCTGCTGCGGAGTGTAGGGGCACGTCAGGTCGTGGACGATGCCCTTCCCGTCGACGAAGTCGGTGAACGCCTTCCCGAGGAACTCCCCTCCTCGATCGGAGCGAAGCGACAGCACCGACTTCTTCGTCTGCCGTTCCACCAGCACCAGCCACCGCTGAAACTCCCGCAGCACGTCGCTCTTCTTGGCGACCGGCATTGCCCATACAAATCGAGTATGGCGATCCTTCAGCAGCAGGAAGTACAAGCTGCCATCCTTGGCAGCCACCCGAAATGGCCCGCACAAGTCAATGTGCACGACAACCAGTGCCTCCGCTGCGTCCGAGCCCTTGGTGGGGAAGGTGTGTCGCGCCAGCTTTCCTCCGACGCACGAGACACACGGCGGGTCTGCTCCGGTCGACGACGTGATGTCGAGCCCAGTAGCAACACCATGCTTCGCCGAGCTCTTGATCGTGTCGACGCTGACGTGGGCGAGCCGCGCATGCATCCTATCGGGGGTCGTCTTCGTCGCCGAGACGATCGTCCGCAGAGCCACCACCTCGGTCGACTGCGACTGCGTCGAGCAGGGGCGAAGGTCGGTGCAGAGGACTCGTCCGGTGTAGCGTGCTCGACCGAGCACCTCCCCGGTCGCGGCGACGAGAAGCATCTCGTCGCCATCGCCCTGCAGTAGCACCCCGCTCTCCTTCAGCTGGCCAGCAGACAGCAAGTTCGCCTGTACGCCCGGAACGTAGAGTACGTCGGGGATGAGGACCCGCTTCCCGGCCTCCCCTTGCAGAGCGACGGTTCCGCGACCCTCGACAGGCTGCAATGCCCCGTTGAACCCACGCACGTGCTTCACCCCGTCGCTCGGCCCCATGTCGACGAAGACCGACTTCGTCCCCATCAGGTGGTGGGAGCACCCGCTGTCGAGCAGCACCGCCATTGGGTTGGCCTGCACAGCTGCCGCCACCGCCTGGAAGTCCTCGCCAGCCTCCGGAGCCAGCGAGACCGTCGGCTCTACCACGCCGACCATCGAGCACGACGCATCCCCGTCGCCTCGGCCCTTGCCGCTGGAGTTGTCGACGTCCTTCGTCGACGACGTCTTCTTCGACGCCTGCTTCTCCTTGCGCGGCTTCTCATCTCGACGGGGGCGACGACTGGCCGATCGACCGCGGCCTCCCTTGTGGTCGTCCTCGTCGCTGTCATCGCGGTCGGGGCACTCAAAGGAGAGATGGTCGGGGTCGCCGCAGATCCAGCACTCCCGCCGTCGACCACCACCTCGTCGACCCTTGTCCCGCGTCGACCGCTTCTCGTCGACGTCCTTCGTCGAGCGCCCACCTCTGCTACCACCTCCGCCTGGCTTCCCGCGCTGCTCCTGCTGACGATTCGGCTTCGTCGGTGCAGCGTAACTCGCCTGCGGAAGGAACTCCGTGGGCTGCTCTGCCTCCTGCATCGCCTCATCCTGGAGGATGTAGCTGGTGAGGGAGTCCTCGTCGAGGGACTCACGTGTGCCGGGCACCATCGTAAACCTCTTCATGAGGTTGTAGCTGCGCGGCAGGCCCTTGAGGACGTGGGTGATGTAGGACGCCGTCGAGTATTCGGCGCCCGCCATCCTCATCTCAGCTAGGATCCGTCGAGCTCGGTTGCAGTAGTCCGTCGCCGACTCCTGCTCGCCCATCCGAATGTGAGTCATCTTCTCCTCCAGCTGTCCGATGTACAGGTCGTCCCTGGCCTGGTACGTCGACATGATGAAGTGCCATGCCTGGTGACCAGCATCTAGTCGCTCTCGACAGCTCCTGAGCGCTAGCTGCACCACCGGCGAGCAGCACCTCGAGATGACCATGAAGGTGAGCAGGTGAGCAGAACGAAACTCCCCGCGCAGCTCGACATCCTCCTCGGGCGGAATTGGCACGGTGCCGTCGGCGAAGCCCTTCAGCCCGGCGACCTCCAGCTGAGGTTCGATCGACTCCCTCCAGGTGATGAGGTCCCGTCGACCTTGCAGCGGTGCGACGGTAATCCGGTCCGGCGAGAATTTGAAGTAGCCATACGCCGGTGCAATCCCGCCTGCAGTCACATGCGTCGTCGCCGAGAGCCCTCCACCGCTTCGTAGAGGAGAGCGACGTCGAGCATCGACGTCGGCACGCGAGCTGCCTGCAGCCGCCGTCGGCCGCTGTACTCGCGACTGGATTCCGTCGACACCACCGTCGACCTTGATCACCCCTCTCTGCCTCGTGCCTTCACTGCCGCTGACTCGTGCACCACCGTCGACCTCGTCGTCGACGCCACCTTTGTTGCGCACCGGTCGAGGAGATGCAGGACGGGAAGGGTGTTCCGTCGCCCACTGCGACCGGATATCCAACTCGGCGATCACCAAGGGGATCGTCCCGTACTCGCCATCCGCGTGGCGTCTCCTCGCGTCAGCCAAACGTGCCTCCAAGGTGTCCGCTACGCCCGCATCAACTACGGGGTCGACCATGGCGACTATCGCTGCTGCCGGTCTACGAACGACTTAGTGGGTGCAAAAGTCGGCTCCTATTTGAAGGTCGCGTGTTCGATCCACGCTCACCGCACCATGCGGAGAGTCACTCTACAACGGTAGCGAGCTAGACTACGGGGCTTGGCACGAACTACTAGAGGTGATCGTAGCTTTGCTTGGTTCCTTAGTGCTTGCACACTCACGGGAGGAATCGGCAAGAGTTTCCACTAGGCAAAGTCGAAATTACAGAATAATTGAACAAGCAATGACAGGATGACTACATCAGGCACCTAGCAATCCTGCAGCTAGCCTGGTCGACCGCCAGCACAGCTCGGTCGACCGCCTGCCAGCATTGCGTAGAGGAGCCGCGCCAGCACTGTAGAAGGGCGACCTGCCAACAGAGCAGGTCGACGGCGTGCCAACGCTGCAGCAGAGCGGCTGTCCAGCGTTGCCCCGTAGAACACAGCAGTGCGCACGCTCGTAGGTGCGCGCAGACGATTGGCCCGACTTGCTTCGTTGGGCATCCGTCGGCTGATGTCTGCGCCTGACGAGCCACATCGACTTCGGGATACCAGCCCGCAGTCGCCTGCGCCATCGCAACCTCGACGACGTTCGCGTGCCTCCGCAGAACTCGTCGAGCAGGTTACCCGGTCGACCCGGTCGACCACCAGGTGCTTCCGGTCGACCACCACTGCTTCTGCTCGACCACCAGGTCCCTCTGGTCGACCACAACTCCCGTCGAGCTACCCTCTGGTCGACGGACCCCTTCCGACTGCTCCGTCGACCTCCCGGTCGAGCGGCAGGTCGACGGGATGCTCCGGAGACCTCCCGGTCGAACAGCAGGTCGACGGGATGCTCCGGAGGCCTCCCGGTCGAGCTGCAGGTCCTGGTCGACGTCTCACCCGTCGCCCAGACCAGTCAGTTGCAGCTGTCGAGCTCCCTGGTCGACAGCAACACCACAGCGGTTCCCTGCAGCTCGACGAAGCCTGTCGAGCAGCTCTCCCACTGTGAATGGTCGGCTGCTACTCCCGTACATCCGACCAAGTCGTAGGCATTGCCCAAGCGAGGGCGGGGCCAACACTCCATTCCGGTTAACACTCCCCTGCCGCGCTCACGCTTGGGCCTCCAGCCCACACTGCAGTACTCCACGGAGAAAACTCGTCCTCGGCGTGCACCCCACACACAGCACGCCGTCACCGCACCAGCCGTGCAGAAGGGCACGGCACCTACTGCTGCACCTCGTCGTCGCCGTCGCCGACGTCGGCCAGACGAACTTGGCCGATGGCGACAGAGCACCGGTTGAAAGCCGGAAAATGCAGCGCCTTCGTCAGGAAGTCCGCCGGCTGCTCGGTGGTCGGGATGTACTTCAGCACGAATTTCCCGCGCCTCACCATATGCTGCAGCCAGGCGTAGCGTCGCTCCATGTGCTTGAGGTTGCCCGTCAGCCCCAGGCCCTCAGCGACCGTGATTGCCGACTGGTTGTCGACGCGGAGGATGGTCGGCTTCCCAGCGTCGAGCAGCTTGAATTCCGCAAGGAGGAAGCGAAGTCGACGCCCCTCCTTGCCGGCATCCGTGGCCGCCACGTACTCCGACTCAGTCGACGACAATGTCGCGCACTTGATGCGCGAGCTCGACCAGGAGATGGCGGCCCCTCCGTAGACGAACACATAGCCTCCCGTGCTCGTCCGGTTCTGCTTGTCGCCCGCGTCGTCGGCATCGACGTAGCCGATCAACTCCAACGATTCTGGTCCACCGCCGAACTCTAGGGCGGTGTCGCGGGTGACGGCGAGGTATGCGAGGCAGCGGTCGACCTCGCGCCAATGCTGGTCGCTCCTCACCGTGAGGCCGCTCCCCAGCTTGCTGCAGGCGAACGCGATGTCCGGCCTCGTCGTCGTCGCCGCGAACTGCAGCGAGCCGACCTTCTGCCGGTACTCCTCCTCCTCGCGCTCCTGAGCCTCCTCGTCGTCGAACGTCAGCTGAGCGTAGGCGTCGACCGAGACCGGCGTCTTCGGGACTCGACCGCCTTGCTCCTCGTCGATGAAGCGCCTGCGCAGCTTGTCGGCGTAGCCCTGCTGGTGCAGCCACAGCTTCCTGGCCGGCCTGTCGCGCACGATCTCCAACCCAAGGTACTTCACCACCGGCGAGATCTCACGCAGCTCGAAGGCGGCCTCCAGCAGCTCCTTCAGCTCCTTCAGCATCGCGGTGCTGCTGCTGGCGGCGAGCAGGTCGTCGACGTAGACCAGCACCCAGCAGGTCACTCCGTCGTCGCCGGCCTTGAAGTAGAGCGCCTCGTCGACCTGGCTCTTCTTCCAGCCAGCGCCCAGCAGTACACTGTCGAGAGCCCTGTACCACAGTAGCGGCGACTGCTTCAGCTCGTAGAGGCTTTTCAGCAGCTTGCACACCCGGCCGGTCCCGTCGTCGAAGTAGTCCGGCTGGTACATGTAGAGAACCCTGTCGAGCTTGCTCTGCAAGAAAGCGTTCTTCATGTCGAGCTGCATCAGGTGGAGGTCGAGAACGGCGACGATGCTGAGGAAGATCCTCAGCGTGACGTAGCTGCTCACCAGCGAGTACGTCTCGTCGTAGTCGGCACCGTACACCTGCGTGAAGCCCTTCACGACCAGCCTCGCCTTCTCGCGCTCGACGGTGTCGTCGATGCGGTACTTGGTCGTCAGCACCCACCGGTTCTTCATGATGTTCACCCCGCGTGGGCGTTCGACCAGCTCCCAAGTCCCCATGCCGATGAGGCTGCGGATCTCTTCTTCCATGGCGGCCTTCACCGCCTCGCCCTTCCAGCTCGACAGCGCCTCCTTCACCGTCATCGTGGCGATGTCCCAGCGGTGTTCGGGGTCGGCATGCACGTCAGGGTCGAGCTCCGGCAGGTCTTAATCCTCCTCGGCGTCGTCGTACAACAGGTCGTCGTCGACCTCGTCGAACACCGTCGTGAAGGCGGCTGTCGGTAGGCAGGCGTGGAAGCTCAGCCGCTCCGGTGGCCGTCGAGCTCGGCCTGTGCGTCGCAGCTCAGGCTTTGTGATCGGCACTTCCACTACGTCGCTGTCGGTGGACTCCTCAACCGCCGACTGCTCTCCTTCCTCGTCGACGTCCTCGTCGTCGACCAGCTGCTTCGACCCTTCGACCGGTTGCTCGTCTGCTGCTGACTTCGACAGTTCCCCTGTCGACCGCCCCAGCTGCTGCTCCCCTGTCGAATGTACCCCTGCTGTTGCCTCCTGTTCGACCGGCTCCCCTGTCTGGTGCTCCCCTGTCGTCGACGGCTTCCCATCCTGAATCGACGAGCTTGGCGCCTTGTCGACCGCCGGCGATGCCACGGGCCGGCGCCACAGGCAACGCCTCAAGGCTCCCCTCACCGTCGGTGGTCGACACAGGCCGATCTGCGACGGGGAACGGAGGAGCAAGAGCAGGGGAAGGGGGAAGAACCTCCACAACATCCTCATCAGCAGGCTCGTCGACGTCGGCGAGCAACGAAACCGTCGCCGTCGAGGTGTCCGTCGGCGGGTGCGCCTGCGTCCGCCCTGACGCCGGCCCATACTTCGCCTTCCACACCTCCAGCGACAGCGTCTCGTAGAAGATCACCTCGATCGACGTGACCACCCGGTTGTCGGTCAGGTCGAGCACCTCCCAGCCCTTGCTCTCCGACGACACACCCAGGTGAAGTCCCCAGCGAGCCTTCGGCGCCAGCTTCCCACCGCGCTGCTGCTCGGGAACCATGAACTGCACCATGCAGCCCCACACTCGCGCAAGCGTAAGGTCGGGCTTCGTCCCGGTCAGCAGCTGGTGCGGAGTCGTCCCCGGCGGCGTCGTCGACCGCTCCAAGCAGTTGCGCACCCAGACAGCTTGTCGTAGAGCAAGGTGCCACCAGTGGTGCTGCACGCCCATGTGCAGCAGCATCGTCCGCACGGACTCGACGACCGTGCGCATCTCCCGCTCAGCCATGCCATTCAGCTGCGGAGTGTAGGGGCACGTCAGGTCGTGGACGATGCCCTTCCCGTCGACGAAGTCGGTGAACGCCTTCCCGAGGAACTCCCCTCCTCGATCGGAGCGAAGCGACAGCACCGACTTCTTCGTCTGCCGTTCCACCAGCACCAGCCACCGCTGAAACTCCCGCAGCACGTCGCTCTTCTTGGCGACCGGCATTGCCCATACAAATCGAGTATGGCGATCCTTCAGCAGCGGGAAGTACAAGCTGCCATCCTTGGCAGCCACCCGAAATGGCCCGCACAAGTCAATGTGCACGACAGCCAGTGCCTCCGCTGCGTCCGAGCCCTTGGTGGGGAAGGTGTGTCGCGCCAGCTTTCCTCCGACGCACGAGACACACGGCGGGTCTGCTCCGGTCGACGACGTGATGTCGAGCCCAGTAGCAACACCATGCTTCGCCGAGCTCTTGATCGTGTCGACGCTGACGTGGGCGAGCCGCGCATGCATCCTATCGGGGGTCGTCTTCGTCGCCGAGACAATCGTCCGCAGAGCCACCACCTCGGTCGACTGCGACTGCGTCGAGCAGGGGCGAAGGTCGATGTCCCAATGGATGACGAAAATCCACGCGAAAGCAACAACGCCGAAGCCTTTTACCACTTCGCCGACAACGGTTACGTTACACCTGCACAAGTCAACACCGACGAAGCAGAACGCGTAGGACCTAACTTCGCACCTGATCCAGAAGCGGGAGACGAAGCAGTTTATCCAGAGGATACTTCACTCCCTCGCTTCACACAGAGTGGGCTCCAAATCCTCGGTCTCGTCACCGCAGTCCACGGCGCAGCCATTCCTAAAGAGCCTGCGACAGTTCAACAGGCTCTGGGGGGGGAGCATAAGGAAAAATGGCGCGAAGCCATGGACAAGGAACTGAAGGCACTGGAGGAACGCAACACGTGGAAAGTAGTTCCCATCGGCGTAGCACGGAACAAGACCATTCTCACCGGGAAATGGGTCTTCCGCGTGAAGACGAAGGCTGACGGCACCATTGATAAATTCAAGGCACGATGGGTCGTGCGCGGCTTCGACCAAGAACACGGACGCGACTTCACCGAAACTTTCGCTCCGGTTAGCCGCCACACCTCACTACGCATTCTCCTCGCAATCGCCGCCATGAAGAAGAAAAAGTTGCGGCAAATTGACGTCGCGAACGCGTTTCTCTACGTACCTGTTGATGCAGAAATTTTCGTCGAGCTACCGCATGGCTCCCACAGAGAACCTAACCAAGTCTGCCAGCTACTCAAGTCACTCTACGGCATCAAGCAGGCTCCGCGACTGTGGCAACAGTACCTGCACGCTCGCCTCATCCGCATCGGCTTCAAGCAACTACCGCACAATCAAGGAATGTACCGGCTCACGGAAAACGACGACTACATCCTACTAATCGTCTACGTGGACGATCTCCTTTACATCGGCTCAACTGACGGCATCACTACCTGGTTCGAAGGGGAGCTGCAGCGAGATCTCACGCTCACAGTTTCATCTACCGTCACTCAGTATCTCGGCCTCAACATCCGGGAAGAGGAGGACGCGATCTACCTCAGCGCCGAGAAATATGCCGACACCATCGCTAAACGCTTTACGCTCACACCGACAGCCATCTCCACGCCATACCGCTACACGTCAGGAAACAACAAGGAAGGCTCCGCTCTACTCAAGCCCGCCGGCATACGCGACTACCAGAGAAAACTGGGCTGCCTCCTCTTCGCAGCTGTCACCTGCCGCCCAGACCTATCGTACTCTGCAAGCCAACTCGCCACCTACCTCAAGAGGCCCGAAGCGGAACACCTAGCGGAACTCGACCGCGCTCTTCACTACTTCGTCATCACCTCAACGATCGGCTTAACTTATTACAAGAACGCAACTACGCCGCCTAAGTTAATCGGCTACGTCGACGCCGATCACGCTGGCGATTCCGACAACAGGCGTTCTCGCGCTGGCTACATCTACCGCCTCAAACCTATCGGACCTATCTCTTGGCAGTCGAGCAAGCAGGAATTAATAGCTCTCTCGTCAGCCGAAGCAGAATATATTGCACTTTGTTCAGCCACCAAGGAAGGACTTTACCTTCGCGAACTGCTGAAAGAAGCAAAGCTGGCTCAGTTACCCAGCTTCACTCTGTTCTGCGACAACCAGTCGGCAATTCGCATCACCAACAAAAGCGGCTTCGCGAACAGAACGAAACACATCGCCCTGCGATATTTCTTCGTGAAGGACGAGATCGAGAAAGGGAGGCTCGAGCTGTCATACTGCCCCACGTCCGAGATGGCAGCTGACTACCTGACCAAGAAGCTTGGAAAGCAGAAGTTTGAGTACTGCATGCTGCTGACTGGACAGAGCCACGTCAGCGACACTCCAGAAGCGAAGGGGAGTGTTGGAAACAATCGGTCTTAGGCGCCTCTGTCGTGTCGAAACACTAAGGCACAAATGAAGCAGAGCATATCGAAGCACCGGCGAGTCAACCCTCGGAGGTTGAAGCAACCGCTGGAGGTTACGGGGAAGTCAAAGGTCAGCGACCTTTGACCTGACGAATACAGCGCGACAGCAAGGACACACAACTGACTCGCTACAGAGCAGTTGCCCGAGTCGTCACTGTATCGAACCGCAACAGCAACAGTAAAGTAGTTACAACCGTACCTCTTCGTATTCCTTGTACTCTTATATATATTCTTGTATCTCTTTGTTTCAATCAATCTACTTTGCCCTCACATACTAGCGCAAGGTGGTTCACAACTCTTTAATTAACGCTTCCGCTATTACACCAACTCTACCCAGAGTTCACCCCTGTAAAGATCCTAAGGGCTTTTTCAGCCCAACAAGGAGGCCCTCCTTACGAGAGTGCGTGTACGTCCCGGAAATTGCGGCTGCGCAGATAGTCGGTGAGGACGGGGTGGTTCTCAATTTTGTCCAGGGCAACCCAATTGTCTTCAGTTGGTGTGCGGTCTTTCCATCGAATCAGGAACTCGATCCTGCGGGCTCCACGTCGGTCACGAACGCGATGGCTTAGAATTTTCTCGGGTGTGATGACTGGCTCGGTGTGTGGTCGTGTCATGCTGGCGGGTCGGTGGCGGGGCAGTTGGCTTGTGGATGGTACGTAAGGGCGGAGGAGGCTGACGTGGAAGGACGGGCTGACGTACCAGTCAGCGGGGAGGAGGAGGTGGGCGGTAACGGGGGTGATCATGTGGCTAATGCGAAATGGCCCACAATATCTGGGGCAGAGTTTCGGGGTGATGGGGAGGCGGAGGTTTTGAGTGTCGAGTAAAACTAAGTCGTCGGGCTGGTAAGTGACGGGACGGCGATGGCGATCGGCGTTGCGTTTTGCGATTACGTTTGATTTTTTTATTGCGTCTGCTGCCCGGGTCCGTGCTGCCTGTAAAATCTCGGCGAACTGCTGCGCACGTGGTACGAGGTTGTCGGGATTCGGGGTCATGGGTACTGTGGGGTCTTGTCCGTAGTTTAGGTAAAACGGTGACTGTTGGGTCGTTGCAGATGGCGAGTTGTTGTACGCGAACTCGATGAGTGGCAGTTGCTGTTCCCATGTGCTTGGGTCGTCGCACGTGGCTCGGATAAGCTGCTCCATGGTCTGGTTTGTCCATTCTGTCTGTCCGTCTGTCTCGGGGTGGTAAGAAGAACTGAACTGTAGTGGCGTGCCGAACTGCTGCCACAACTTCTGCCAGAAGTTGCTGGTGAATTTCGTATCCCTGTCGCTAATGATTGCTGCTGGTATCCCGTGTAATCGAACGACGGTGGTGATGAAGAGCCGAGCTGTTTCTTCGGATGAGATGGATTTCTTGCATGCTGCGAAATGCGCCATTTTCGTCAACCGATCGACGACGACCAGGATCGCATCGTTCCCACTTGCCCCGGCCGGTAACCCCGTGACGAAGTCCATCGTCTCCTGCTGCCAAGCACGCTCTGGGGGTGGTATCGGCTGCAACTGCCATGCCGGCCGCTTCCGTGATGATTTCATGAGTTGGCAGATGGGACATGACGCCACGTGCTGTACGTCGGTCAACATTTCGGGCCAATAGTAATACCGCTGCAGCTGCTGCCGTGTTTTTTCTACCCCGAAATGACCCGAGGTAACACCGTCGTGTGCTTCCTGTAATAACAGCTCCCTTAGGAAAGTATACCCTGGCACCAGATGCGGTCGGTGCCGACTTTTACGTAATAAACTCCCTTTGCTGCTGCGAACTGCTGCGAATTACCTCCTGTGAAGAATGGGTCGGTTTGATACCCGTGGGTAAATAGTCCTGTCAGTAGCGGGCTGGTCTGGGCGAGTAGTATGGCATGAATTTGGGCAGTGGGGGGGGGTCAGTGCGTCGGCGATGTTGGATGCCCCTTTTTTGTAGGTGACTGTGTAGTGAAAGTTTGACTCGAGGAAATCGAGCCAGCGGATCTGTCGTGGGTTGAGGTTTGGCTGTGCGCGGAGGTAGTGTAGTGACTTGTGATGTGTCCGTACTGTCACGTCGGCTCCGGTCAAGTAACAGCGCCACACTTTGAAGGCGTGCACGATCGCGAGCATTTCGCGGTCGTGTATCGGGTACTTCTTATCGGGCGGGTGCAGCTTCCATGATTCGTACGCGATGGGCTGGAGGCCGTTGCCGAAATCCTGTAACAGGACCGCTGCGATGGCGATGTCGCTTGCGTCCGTAACGACTTCGAAAGGGCGATGGGGATCGGCAATGCGCAGGACGGGTGTTGTACAGAGAACATTTTTCAGGGCAGAGAAGGCAGCATGCTCTTTCTCCCCCCACGTAAACTCTACCCCCTTTCGTAGTAGGTCAGTGAGCGGGGCAGTCGGCTGCACCATGTCGGGGACGAACCGACGGACGTAGTTAACGAACCCTAAAAAACTCTGGAATTCCGTGAGGTTCGTCGGGGGACGCCACGCTTTGACCGTATCCAGCTTCTTTGGGTCAATTTCGACCCCCGCCTCCGAAATCACGTGCCCCAGAAACTCTAGTCGGTCCTGAAAAAATTCACACTTCGATCCCTTGGTCAGTAGTCGATTCTCGTCTAAAATATTAAACACTGCTTCTAAGTCCGTTAAGTGTTGCTGCTTATCCCGGCTGTAAACGAGGATGTCGTCGAGGTAAACTATCACGCCCTTATCTAATAGCGGTCTAAAAGCCTCGTGCATGGTCATCTGAAAAGTCGCGGGGGCATTGGTCAGTCCAAAAGGCATGACGGTGTACTCGAAGGATCCGTATATAGTGCGAAAAGATGTCTTAGCACATTCCGATGGTTCGACTCGAATCTGATGGTAACCCCCCCGTAAGTCAATCTTCGAAAACACTCGGGCGGTTCGCAGTTGGTCTATCAGTTCGTCAGTGCGGGGAATCGGGTATCGCGATTTGATGGTTACTCGGTTCAGGGCTCGGTAATCAATACACATGCGAAAACCTCCGTCTTTTTTCGGTGTGAACAGTATCGGTGCGGCAAACGGTGACGAGCTCGGTCAAATGAACTGCTTCTCTAACAGGTAATCTAACTGCTTCTTGAGCTCATCGAGCTCCGGCTGTGTCAGTCTGAACTGGCGCTGTACAGCTGGCTGTGCCCCCGGTTCTAACTCTATTTTGTGGTCGTGCGCGCGCTGAGGTGGCAGTCCTTCCGGTAAATCATCCGGGAAAATCTCCGGGTACCGTTTCAACAGTGCCTGTAATTCGGGCGGTACAGCTGCTAGAAGTTTCTGAAAATCACCCGGCGCCTCTGCATCCCCCACTATTGCTATATCCAATGCGTACACGTCAGCTCCAGCGGTGACATCCCGTTTCATCGTGATGGCGTTGACGTGGACCGTTGAAGGCTCAGGCGACTGCCAGCGAGGTAATTTGACCCAGTTACCGCTACTTCGCACAGTGCAGCTACCCGTCGTCCAGTCAATTCGTGGGTTGTATCGTCGCAGCCAATCACGTCCCAGTAAAATGTCGTGCCCATCCAGTGTCGTCGCGAGCATTTCCTGTGTAAATCCGAAGTTTCCCCCACAGCGGACTTTTACTCTCTCCACTTTTTCCCGTATAGCCAGAGGCATGCCATCGACTAAGCGTGCATCTATCTCCGGTAAACACCGACTAAGTGTCAGTTGCAGTTTTTGTGCGGTCGTGGTATTAACTAAACTGTGACTTGCCCCTCCATCTATAAATATCTTTACTGCTGCTCCCTGTATTTTCCCGTGGATCAGTACCGGGCAATCCGTCGCTGTACCCTCCTTATTCATCCGAGCCCGATCGATGGCGTGAATCGGTACTGTGACTCGGTGAGGATCGGTGAGGTTGGGCGAGCAGGTAATCTCGTCAGTAGTTGGCCCGTTTTCTACTGACTGCTGGCGTTTCCCTGCCTCTGAGATTCCCTCCCCTGCATCGCTCCACGACGCCTTAGTTCCTCTGGGCACTCGCTCTTGCGGTGGCCCGGCCTATTGCAAGCAAATAAGCGCCCCTTAAACGGCACGGCAGCTGCATTCGTCGCAACGGCATGTATGGTGGCATGCTCGGTCGGTCCCCGAGGGCGATGTCCGTAGTAGGACCCCGGCCTCGGTCGGCGCAATATGTCGATTTTCTCGGCGAGCGCGAGAATCTTGTTGAAGTTTGAGAGTCCGCGTAGCATGATTTCGTGCGAGATGTCCGGCTTCAGCCCTCCGACGTAACGGTCCACCCGCTCCGCTTCGTGCATGTAGCCGACTTGTTCGCATAGGGCAAGAAAACCGCTCGTATAGTCTTGAACTGACCCGAGCTGCCGCCAAGTGCGTAGTCTCTGACGCGCCGAGATTGAAGCTGCGATCGGCTCGAAGCGCGCCCGAAGCCCTGCGCACCAGGCATCCCACGTGCTGTACTGGGCGATTTCGCAGAAAGAACGCCAAGTAACGGCCGGCCCCGTGGGCTCTTCCTCTTGCGACGGTGGCTCGTAGGCGTGCGGCGAAGTGACGATCACTCGCCACCAGTCCATGGCGGGTCCCCGTAGCAGCGAAACTGCATATCAAATCTTCGCTGCGTCCGCGACGACGTAATGGGCGTCGAAAAGCACGTCCATCGTGAAAATCCACGATTGAACCGTCGGACTCTCGCGTTGGCTAGGATAGAAGAAGGGCGGGTGCTGCAGCTTGAGTGGCATCGGCTCGTAAATGTCGTCGGTGCCTGCTGGTGCCGCAAATCCGACATGACGACGCGTTTCGCGCGGCGTATTCACGGTCGGGGCGGCCCTGTTCCTCGTCATGCCGGGCATTGACTGGGCTGCGCCATCACTGGCTATGCCTGAGCGCTGTCCCACGCTGTCATGCTGTGATGGTGTTCCGGACGAGATGACGATTGGCTCGTCCGACTGTGCAGGTGCATTTGCGGGTGTTAGTGTTGCTGCAGATGCATTTGTCGCCGACTGCCGGCGAGCGGCGTCAAGTTCCGCCGAGAGTGTCGCAACTTCGAGAGCGGAATTCTCGAGCTGGCTCACCAGGCGATCGAGCTGCTCCTGCGTTAGTGTCGCGATATTAAATTCAGCCATGGCGGGGGTGTCGGGCAAGCTCAGCGAGAGCCTCTGTCGTGGCCGTACGTGCTTACGCGAGAGCACTTCGAGCGGCGGTGCTTGGTCGCTGAGAGGCGTCTACCCCCCTAAAAAATTGAGATAGTGGGGAAGCGAAGGTGTGGATGCGGTCCGAGAGAAGATCGTAGGCTCTGGATACCAAGTGTTACGAGTGCAATTGAGCGAGCGAGCGAGAATTGCACTATCGAAGCAAAAACAGTGAATGAGCGAAGGATTGAGCAAGAACTAAATGGCGAAGGCCATAGTGGTAACGGTAACGAATTGTGGGTGACGCATGATGGGCCTGGGACTGAGGTTGGGACTGAGGTTGGGAATGTCGAGGCGGAGGCCCGGAGCGCGGGTTACCAGCCGAGCCGTGAGGTCGGTGTGTGACGGGCGAGGTGGCGAGAAGATTGTCGAAGCGAGGATTGCGAGTGGTAACGGTGCTGACTGTGGTGCTATAGTGACGTACGCGCCAAGCAGGGATGCGGTGTAAGGAAATGGAAATTTCCTTACAGATAGACTGCCTCGAATCGAGTGCATACTTTTGGCGCCGCCTTCTTGACCTCTCGGCGGCCCGCGATGGGACCAGCACGAGGTTAGGGAGGTTGTGTGGTTCGGCTTTCAGCCGTCACTGTGGTGTGGTCAAGGAGGTGCGGAGATTGCAGATTTCAATCTGCGATGATAAGAGGAAACGTTTCTTCGCATTATCAGAGTGGAGCTCGCGCGCAGTTCGCACAGTTTCGAGCAAGCACGCCAGGGTACAGAATGTAACCTTGTTTCGTTTCCCATGGTGTCAGAGTGACACTGCTACAGCTTGTCAGACGAACTCCCCACACAACCATTTTCCCGCCACATGTGCTTGCTGAAACCGGCTCGACGACTCTTGGTTCTTGATTTTGCGTTTCTGTGATTGGATCCGAGCCAGGAGTCAGGTTCCCATACCAGACATTCGAAGCCTGGTGGTGGGGAAAACAGAACCCACGCTTGTTCCGCTAGCTTCGTGTAGGCCCCAGACCGGGTGGGCCCTGGAACATCACACAGTCAAACGTTGGCTGGGCGCGGCTTCGTGCGGGCTGGGCGCCCCTTCATCTGTCCTCTAAAACCCGACTAAACCAGAGGAGACCGATGCGAAACACGCCGGACCCCTTTGCCTTTCTCCCCTCTTTTGCTTTTCTCCCTCTCCCTTACCTCACCCATCGACTCTCCCTCTCCCACAGCCTCGCGATTGATCATAGCGGTGTTCTGTTGCCGCACCACTTGATGCGGGGGCAAACAGGACAGCACCGCATCACATGGTGCGGCATCAGGCTTCCGCGAACCATCAAACCCCCAGGTTGGTGCAGCACAGCCTCCTGCCACACTCCGCGCAATTGCACAAGTAGCGACAGCACAAGTAGTCATGGGCAGTGATTGGTTGGCGAAAGTTGTTGTAGTGGCGATGAAAGTGGCAGGAAGTATTTTTGTTTTCTTTCCAGACCGTGAAACCTTCTCTTGCGATGGCAATTGGATGGTTGGATGGCCTGAAAGCAAACGAGCCAACCAGGACAACGAGAAGCATTTTTCCCTGCCCCGCACCACTTGATGCGGTGCCTTGATCCCCCCTCTGACCCTGAACCAGGCCCGCACCAGTCCCGCACCCATTTTGCCTGGGATTGGGGGATTACGAGTGCGTCAGTGGCTCACCGTTCTTTTGGGCGAACGGACTGCACTGAACTGTTAGGTCCGGGAAGAGGTTCAGTTTCCCGAGCCTAGAATCAAGGAATACGCACTCATAAATGAAGCTCGCAGGATCTCCGGTGGAACCCCGGAAGAAGCATCAATCTGGTGCAGTGCGGAGGGGTACGGACCAAGTGGTGCGGCAACAGAACAGGGCCCATACAAGGGACCATAGCTTCAGTGGTTTCATCTGGTTAGATATAGAGCGGTTTAGAAAGATTGTAAGGGAAACCAGGCTATTGTGCCAACACCAAAGCAAGTTCCCTCCACGTCCCTATCAGCCACTGTCCTTGCAGTGTTTTGTCAGGATGGCCGACCGAGCCAGGGACGAATCGCGCTGGTCTTTTCAGAAATCCAGCTGTGCTTTTGCAGTGTGTTTGGTCATCCAGTGTCAGTTCCGGCTTTATCTGATCTGCTCGTTCGCGTGTGTCTGTGTAATGCCAGCACGATTGCAGGGGATGCATCAGTGAGGTTCCTTCTGGTGAGGTGATCCGTTTGTCCTCCTCGTGTTCCTTCCGTTAGTTGTCGTTTCGTTGCGTCAAATCATCCAGGCATGGTCGAATTCGAATCGTGCTCTGTCGCTAGTACTTAGTCAAGGCTGCTTCCAAGCATCAGCATCTAAAGACGGATATAGTATTCTCGCTCGCGCACGAGCTGCGTGTCTAGTAAAATGTACATAACACAACGCAGTTGCGGCTATCGACGTTAGGGTTGTGCACCTTGCTGATTCAGTCTACACTCCAAGCTTGCACTGGGAAATCTGAAAGCCGATTGCCTCTATTCATTCGTATGTACTCTGAGAGAGGCACAGCGTAGTAAATAATTTTGAGTTCGATATACTTAGTATTTGAGAGAAATCAAGAAAGTTACCAATGAGGGGTTTGGTGCGCAGCGGTCTTTGGAGCACCGCCTTTGTCATCTCCTTCACCTCCGTCCTCTCTTTATTATCAAATTCGCTCCAAAGTAGCGAGATCGGTTACGACATCCCGGATACCGCCACGCTCGACGTCACTCCGATAGTGAGTCCTTCGTCACAAGATGTGAGACTTCAGGCGCGACCGGCGGGCTTGCAACGCACTAGCGTGTCAGCTTCAAGCGGGGATGGTCTGCTGAGATCGGATCTGCCTGCAGCAAGCAATATCCTGACGCGGAAGGAGCTTCCGAAGCCGTTGATTTCTGAAAACTCCCAAGAACCCATGCCGTTGATTTCAGGGAATGCTCAAGATCCGCAGCAGAAGCTTGTTGATGGCATTGATATTGTCGAGATGGAGTTGGAGGATGAAGAGACACCCATAAGAAGATCCTTATCTTCAACTTCTTCGTCTTTATCCGAAAACGCGGATCCCGCAGAGGGAAACACGAATGTTCTACAATCGAATGTTCCAGTAGCGGAGAATCTGGTGTCGGACAGGAGAATATGCGGAGAGGGGCCGTTGAAAGTGTTTGTGTACGATCTGCATCAGAAGTTCAATTTCGGGCTGTTTCGACATAAGGAGCTCGAGAGCTTGCCTTTTAGCGCGGATGAGGCTCCTCAGCTGCAGTATCAGAGGAAGGCGAACGGAGGGGTGTCCGGACGAGGCTTCGAACACAGCGGCGAATATTTCATCGTTTATAACTTACTGGTGAGTGTACACTGCGGCATTCTTCCGCCCTCCCCTTCCGCCTTCTCCCCCTCACCCCCTTCACCGTTTCCCCTGGCTTCGAACACAGCGGCGAGTTCTCCATCGTTTACAACCTACTGGTGAGTATACACTGAGGTGACTTTTGAGTCGACTCAAAGTGGCTTCGAACACAGCGGCGGATGTTGCATCGTCTACAACCTTCTGGTGAGAATACACTGAGGTTTTCTTCCGCCCTCCCCTTCCGCCTTCTCCCCCACACCCCCTCCACCGTTTCCCCTGGCTTCGAACACAGCGGCGAGTTCTCCATCGTTTACAACCTACTGGTGAGTATACACTGAGGTTTTCTTCCCCCATTTGCCCCTCTTCCCTCGCTCCTCCTCCCCTGCTCTCCGTATGTTCGAACACAGCGGCGAATATTTCATCGTCTACAACCTACTGGTGAGTGTACACTGCAGTATTCCTCTCCCCTAATTTCCACGCCTCCTCCCCAGCTCCCCCTTCGTTGGTTGCAGCGGCGAATATTTCATCGTCTACAACCTACTGGTGAGCATGCACTGTGATTTGTTCCCGCGCCCTTCTCCCCCTTGCCCCACTCCCCCCACACCTTCTCCCCTTCTCCCCGTATGTTCGAACATCGCAGCGAGTTCTTCATCGTTTATAACCTACTGGTGAGAATGCACTCCCGTGTTCTTTCCCCTCGCTGCACTCTCCTCCCTCCCCCCCACTCCACACCTCCTCCCCTACTTCCCCTGCGTTCGAACACAGCAGCAAATTCTTCATCGTTTATAACCTACTGGTGAGCATACACCGTGATTTGTTCCCCCGCCCTTCTATTCCCCCGCCCTCCCCCCCCCTTCCACTCACCTTCCCTAGTGCTCCCGCTGCGTTCGAACACAACGGCGAGTTCTCCTCCCTCCCCCCCACTCCACACCTCCTCCCTGCTTCCCCTGCGTTCGAACACCGCGGCCTTATAAGAGTGACGGATCCCGCTGCAGCGGATGATTTCCTCCCCCCTGCCAACCCCACATGCGCGCCCTGTGCTTCCCCGTGCCTCCGCCTGTTCAGGCGAACAATCACAGCGACAGCAGCAGCAGCAACGGCGACATTATAAGAGTAACGGATCCCGCTGCAGCGGACGTGTTCTTTCCCCCTGCTAACCCCACATGTGCGCCTTGTGCTTGCCCGTTGCCTCCCTGTGCTTTCCTGCGCTTCCCCTCTTCCTCCCCGCGCATCTTCCTGAGCAGGCGAACAACCACAGCGACAGCAGCAGCAGCAACGGCGACATTATAAGAGTAACGGATCCCGCTGCAGCGGATGTGTTCTTCGTGCCCTTCCTCGCTTCGCTCAGCTTCAACATCTTCACCACCAATGGCATGCGAGGGGCGCTCGCAGAAAAGGACAAAATTCTCCAGGTAAGCAGGGCTGAGCACGAATCTCAGGTGAATCTCCAGGTGGGCTGGGCTCAACTCGCCCCAGTCTTGAGTTGAGTCAAAAGTCATCCCAGTCTTGACTGTAGTCTGTCTGCCGGCATGAGGTTTCTCGACTTCTTCATGCCCTTCCTGGCGCCGCTCAGTTTTAACATCGTCATCACCAAAGGCATGCGAGGGGCGCTGGCGGGAAAGGACAAGATCCTGCAGCAGGTGCGTTGGGCACGGCTCGGTAGGAGGAGCTGTGCGGCGTCTTGAAGGGGTCCTCCTGGCGGCAGGAGGGGCCACATCATCCCCCCCAGGCTGTAGCCCAACGCTGATGCTGTTGCATACATCATACATCCTCATCGCAGTCTGTCGCTGCTCGCCCTTTCTTCCCTCACTGCAGGAGGAGCTGTGCGGCGTGTTGAAGGGGTCCCCCTGGTGGCAGCGGTCGGGCGGCAGGGATCACATCGTCCCCAGGCTGCAGCCCAGCGTCCATCCACTCCCTCTCTCTCCTTCCATCTCATCCTCCTCTTTCTTCCCTGACTGCAGGAGGAGCTGTGGGGCGTGTTAAAGGAGTCGCCGTGATGGCAGCGGTCGGGCGGCAGGGATCACATCATCCCCATGCTGCAGCCCAACGCCCTTCGCCACTGCTGTCATACACATCCCCATATGACTGTCTAACATCTGCTCTTCTTCCCTCACTACACAGGAGGAGCTGTGGGGCGTGCTGAAGGAATCAAAGTGGTGGCAGCGGTCGGGAGGCAGGGATCACATCATGCCCATGCTGCAGGGAGCCCAACGCCCAACGCAGCCCAACGTTAGCATACATCCCTGTCTTACTTTTCCTGCTGTGTTGTTGTCTGTGTGGGTTTGACAGGAGGAGCTGTGGGGCGTGTTAAAGGTGTCGCCCTGGTGGCAGCGGTCGGGAGGCAGGGATCACATCATCCCCATGCTGCAGCCCAACGCCCTTCGCCACATTCGCCAGCGCCTCGCCCCAGCCATGTTCCTGCTGCTCGATTTTGGCCGGTCAGTCCCCTTAGACTTCTTGGTCTGAGTCAGGAGTTACTTTGAGTCTGCGTCTTTGAGCTGCCACATTCGCCAGCGCCTCGCCCCGCCCCAGCCATGTTCCTCCTACTCGACTTCGGCCGGTCAGTCCCCTCCCTTAGATGACTTGGTCTGAGTCATACGTCACTCCGAGTCTGCACTCTTGAGGCGCAATATTCACCAGCGCCTCGCCCCGGCCATGCTCCTGCTGCTCGTCTTCGGCCGGTACGTTAATTTGGTCGCTGTTTTGAAATTTTAACCATAAGTAGTCTTGATTGGGTCTGCACTCTTGTGGCGCCGAATTCACCAGCGCCTCGCCCTGGCCATGCTCCTCCTGCTCGTCTTCGGCCGGTACGTACCAGGTTGTGGCACGCCTGAGTAAGGACAATAGTCGTTCCATACAAGCACATGGTGCCATACAGCCACATGGTGCCGTGCCGTCTTACACAGAGCTCGAACCCCCTTGCTGTATCCCCTCATTCCACCCACTCACCAGGTTGTGGCACGCCTGAGTATGGACAATAGTCGTTCCATACAAGCACATGGTGCCATACAAGCACATGGTGCCATACAAGCACATGGTGCCATACAACCACATGGTGCCATACAACCACATGGTGCCATACAACCACATGGTGCCATACAAGCACATGGTGCCATACAAGCACATGGTGCCATACAAGCACATGGTGCCATACAAGCACATGGTGCCATACAACCACATGGTGCCATACAACCACATGGTGCCATACAACCACATGGTGCCATACAACCACATGGTGCCATACAACCACATGGTGCCATACAACCACATGGTGCCATACAAGCACATGGTGCCATACAACCACATGGTGCCATACAGCCACATGGTGCCATACAACCACATGGTGCCATACAAGCACATGGTGCCATACAACCACATGGTGCCATACAACCACATGGTGCCATACAACCACATGGTGCCATACAACCACATGGTGCCATACAACCACATGGTGCCATACAAGCACATGGTGCCATACAAGCACATGGTGCCATACAAGCACATGGTGCCATACAAGCACATGGTGCCATACAAGCACATGGTGCCATACAAGCACATGGTGCCATACAAGCACATGGTGCCATACAAGCACATGGTGCCATACAACCACATGGTGCCATACAACCACATGGTGCCATACAACCACATGGTGCCATACAACCACATGGTGCCATACAACCACATGGTGCCATACAACCACATGGTGCCATACAACCACATGGTGCCATACAAGCACATGGTGCCATACAAGCACATGGTGCCATACAAGCACATGGTGCCATACAAGCACATGGCGCCATACAAGCACATGGTGCCATGCAAGCACATGGTGCCATGCAACCACATGGTGCCATACAACCACATGGTGCCATACAACCACATGGTGCCATACAACCACATGGCGCCATACAACCACATAGCTCCGCCTTACACAGAGCCGGCGTTCCCCTCTGCCTCCACTAAACCCTTCCACCAACCACCAGATATGCTCAAGGCGTGGCCCGTCTGAGCAAGGACATAGTGGTCCCATACAACCACATAGCGCCGCCTTACACAGAGCCGGCGTTCCCCTCTGCCTCCACTGCGTCCCTCCTTCCTCCCCTCTCTCAACCCTCACAGGCAGCAGAGGGGCTGCGGAATTCGCGCTTCTGTCTGAACGCGGCGGGAGTCACCCCTTCGTCCGCCCGCCTCTTTGACGCCATTGCCAACCACTGTGTGCCAGTGGTCACTCCCTCTCTCCCTCCTTCCCTCTCCCTTCCCACCCAACAGGCAGCAGAGGGGCTGAGGAATTCCCGCTTCTGCCTGAACGCGGCGGGAGACACCCCTTCGTCCGCCCGCCTCTTTGACGCCATCACCAGCCACTGCATGCCCGTTGTGATCAGCAACAAGATCGAGCTGCCTTTTGAGACGTCAATAGACTATTCAGATTTCACTCTCTTCGTCTCCCATGAGGTGAGTCCCATGCCTCAAACCTAGTTTTCTTCGCCACTCACTGCGTGCCCGTTGTGATCAGCAACAAGATCGAGCTGCCCTTTGAGACGTCCATAGACTACTCCGACTTCACTGTCTTCGTCTCCCATGAGGTGAGCTCTCTCTCTCTCTCTCTCTCTCTCTCTCTCTCTCTCTCTCTCTCTCTCTCTCTCTCTCTCTCTCTCTCTCTCTCTCTCTCTCTATGGGACTAGGGTTTAGGGTTTAGGGTTTTGGGTACTCTCTGGAGACCAGAGGAGAGTCCCATCACCAGCCACTCACTGCGTGCCGGTGGTCATCAGCAACAAGATCGAGCTGCCCTTTGAGACATCGATAGATTACTCCGACTTCACGCTGTTTGTCTCACATGAGGTGAGCCCTCTATGTGTTTTGGGAGTGTCTCTAGAGGAGAGCCCCATCGGTGAGCCCCATCGGTGAGCCCCATCACCAGCCACTGTGTGCCGGTGGTCATCAGCAACAAGATTGAGCTGCCCTTTGAGACATCGATAGATTACTCCGATTTCACTCTCTTTGTCTCCCATGAGGTGAACTCTCTTCAATCGATTCTGATTTGATTGCTGGAGGGAGTGACTGGATGTGCTGAGAGATGTGCGCCCCATCACCAGCCACTCACTGCGTGCCCGTGGTCATCAGCAACAACATCGAGCTGCCCTTTGAGACGTCCATAGACTACTCCCACTTCACTCTCTTTGTCTCCTATGAGGTGAGCCTCTCTCCATCCCTGGACCCTGTGACTTGGGAATGTCTCGAGGTGATAGTCCCATCACCAGCCACTGCATGCTTGTTGTGATCAGCGTCGCTCTCTCTGAACTGGCTACGCTCTTTCTCCCGATTCCCCACTCTCCCCTCCTCCATCCCTGGACCCTGTGACTTGGGAATGTCTCGAGGTGAGAGCGCATCACCAGCCACTGCGTGCTTGTTGTGATCAGCGTCGCTCTCTCTGAACTGGCTACGCTCTTTCTCCCGATTCCCCACTCTCCCCTCCTCCATCCCTGGACCCTGTGACTTGGGAATGTCTCGAGGTGAGAGTGCCATCACCAGCCGCTGCGTGCTTGTTGTGATCAGCGTCGCTCTCTCTGAACTGGCTACGCTCTTTCTCCCGATTCCCCACTCTCCCCTCCTCCATCCCTGGACCCTGTGACTTGGGAATGTCTCGAGGTGAGAGTGCCATCACCAGCCACTGCGTGCTTGTTGTGATCAGCGTCGCTCTCTCTGAACTGGCTACGCTCTTTCTCCCGATTCCCCACTCTCCCCTCCTCCATCCCTGGACCCTGTGACTTGGGAATGTCTCGAGGTGAGAGTGCCATCACCAGCCACTGCGTGCTTGTTGTGATCAGCGTCGCTCTCTCTGAACTGGCTACGCTCTTTCTCCCGATTCCCCACTCTCCCCTCCTCCATCCCTGGACCCTGTGACTTGGGAATGTCTCGAGGTGAGAGTGCCATCACCAGCCACTGCGTGCTTGTTGTGATCAGCGTCGCTCTCTCTGAACTGGCTACGCTCTTTCTCCCGATTCCCCACTCTCCCCTCCTCCACCCCTGGACCCTGTGACTTGGGAATGTCTCGAGGTGAGAGTGCCATCACCAGCCACTGCGTGCTTGTTGTGATCAGCGTCGCTCTCTCTGAACTGGCTACGCTCTTTCTCCCGATTCCCCACTCTCCCCTCCTCCATCCCTGGACCCTGTGACTTGGGAATGTCTCGAGGTGAGAGTGCCATCACCAGCCACTGCGTGCTTGTTGTGATCAGCGTCGCTCTCTCTGAACTGGCTACGCTCTTTCTCCCGATTCCCCACTCTCCCCTCCTCCATCCTTGGACCCTGTGACTTGGGAATGTCTCGAGGTGAGAGTGCCATCACCAGCCACTGCGTGCTTGTTGTGATCAGCGTCGCTCTCTCTGAACTGGCTACGCTCTTTCTCCCGATTCCCCACTCTCCCCTCCTCCATCCCTGGACCCTGTGACTTGGGAATGTCTCGAGGTGAGAGTGCCATCACCAGCCACTGCGTGCTTGTTGTGATCAGCGTCGCTCTCTCTGAACTGGCTACGCTCTTTCTCCCGATTCCCCACTCTCCCCTCCTCCATCCCTGGACCCTGTGACTTGGGAATGTCTCGAGGTGAGAGTGCCATCACCAGCCACTGCGTGCTTGTTGTGATCAGCGTCGCTCTCTCTGAACTGGCTACGCTCTTTCTCCCGATTCCCCACTCTCCCCTCCTCCATCCCTGGACCCTGTGACTTGGGAATGTCTCGAGGTGAGAGTGCCATCACCAGCCACTGCGTGCTTGTTGTGATCAGCGTCGCTCTCTCTGAACTGGCTACGCTCTTTCTCCCGATTCCCCACTCTCCCCTCCTCCATCCCTGGACCCTGTGACTTGGGAATGTCTCGAGGTGAGAGTGCCATCACCAGCCACTGCGTGCTTGTTGTGATCAGCGTCGCTCTCTCTGAACTGGCTACGCTCTTTCTCCCGATTCCCCACTCTCCCCT
The DNA here is from genome assembly GCA_947471745.1 of Closterium sp. Naga37s-1. NCBI lineage: Eukaryota > Viridiplantae > Streptophyta > Zygnematophyceae > Desmidiales > Closteriaceae > Closterium > Closterium sp. Naga37s-1. The sequence continues at coordinate 113,297 of CANJKZ010000947.1, read as the reverse complement.
CCTCCATCCCTGGACCCTGTGACTTGGGAATGTCTCGAGGTGAGAGTGCCATCACCAGCCACTGCGTGCTTGTTGTGATCAGCGTCGCTCTCTCTGAACTGGCTACGCTCTTTCTCCCGATTCCCCACTCTCCCCTCCTCCATCCCTGGACCCTGTGACTTGGGAATGTCTCTAGGTGAGAGTGCCATCACCAGCCACTGCGTGCTTGTTGTGATCAGCGTCGCTCTCTCTGAACTGGCTACGCTCTTTCTCCCGATTCCCCACTCTCCCCTCCTCCATCCCTGGACCCTGTGACTTGGGAATGTCTCGAGGTGAGAGTGCCATCACCAGCCACTGCGTGCTTGTTGTGATCAGCGTCGCTCTCTCTGAACTGGCTACGCTCTTTCTCCCGATTCCCCACTCTCCCCTCCTCCATCCCTGGACCCTGTGACTTGGGAATGTCTCGAGGTGATAGTCCCATCACCAGCCACTGCGTGCTTGTTGTGATCAGCGTCGCTCTCTCTGAACTGGCTACGCTCTTTCTCCCGATTCCCCACTCTCCCCTCCTCCATCCCTGGACCCTGTGACTTGGCAATGTCTCGAGGTGAGAGTGCCATCACCAGCCACTGCGTGCTTGTTGTGATCAGCGTCGCTCTCTCTGAACTGGCTACGCTCTTTCTCCCGATTCCCCACTCTCCCCTCCTCCATCCCTGGACCCTGTGACTTGGGAATGTCTCGAGGTGAGAGTGCCATCACCAGCCACTGCGTGCTTGTTGTGATCAGCGTCGCTCTCTCTGAACTGGCTACGCTCTTTCTCCCGATTCCCCACTCTCCCCTCCTCCATCCCTGGACCCTGTGACTTGGGAATGTCTCTAGGTGAGAGTGCCATCACCAGCCACTGCGTGCTTGTTGTGATCAGCGTCGCTCTCTCTGAACTGGCTACGCTCTTTCTCCCGATTCCCCACTCTCCCCTCCTCCATCCCTGGACCCTGTGACTTGGGAATGTCTCGAGGTGAGAGTGCCATCACCAGCCACTGCGTGCTTGTTGTGATCAGCGTCGCTCTCTCTGAACTGGCTACGCTCTTTCTCCCGATTCCCCACTCTCCCCTCCTCCATCCCTGGACCCTGTGACTTGGGAATGTCTCTAGGTGAGAGTGCCATCACCAGCCACTGCGTGCTTGTTGTGATCAGCGTCGCTCTCTCTGAACTGGCTACGCTCTTTCTCCCGATTCCCCACTCTCCCCTCCTCCATCCCTGGACCCTGTGACTTGGGAATGTCTCGAGGTGAGAGTGCCATCACCAGCCACTGCGTGCTTGTTGTGATCAGCGTCGCTCTCTCTGAACTGGCTACGCTCTTTCTCCCGATTCCCCACTCTCCCCTCCTCCATCCCTGGACCCTGTGACTTGGGAATGTCTCGAGGTGAGAGTGCCATCACCAGCCACTGCGTGCTTGTTGTGATCAGCGTCGCTCTCTCTGAACTGGCTACGCTCTTTCTCCCGATTCCCCACTCTCCCCTCCTCCATCCCTGGACCCTGTGACTTGGGAATGTCTCGAGGTGAGAGTGCCATCACCAGCCACTGCGTGCTTGTTGTGATCAGCGTCGCTCTCTCTGAACTGGCTACGCTCTTTCTCCCGATTCCCCACTCTCCCCTCCTCCATCCCTGGACCCTGTGACTTGGGAATGTCTCGAGGTGATAGTCCCATCACCAGCCACTGCGTGCTTGTTGTGATCAGCGTCGCTCTCTCTGAACTGGCTACGCTCTTTCTCCCGATTCCCCACTCTCCCCTCCTCCATCCCTGGACCCTGTGACTTGGGAATGTCTCGAGGTGAGAGTCCCATCACCAGCCACTGCGTGCTTGTTGTGATCAGCGTCGCTCTCTCTGAACTGGCTACGCTCTTTCTCCCGATTCCCCACTCTCCCCTCCTCCATCCCTGGACCCTGTGACTTGGGAATGTCTCGAGGTGAGAGTGCCATCACCAGCCACTGCGTGCTTGTTGTGATCAGCGTCGCTCTCTCTGAACTGGCTACGCTCTTTCTCCCGATTCCCCACTCTCCCCTCCTCCATCCCTGGACCCTGTGACTTGGGAATGTCTCTAGGTGAGAGTGCCATCACCAGCCACTGCGTGCTTGTTGTGATCAGCGTCGCTCTCTCTGAACTGGCTACGCTCTTTCTCCCGATTCCCCACTCTCCCCTCCTCCATCCCTGGACCCTGTGACTTGGGAATGTCTCGAGGTGAGAGTGCCATCACCAGCCACTGCGTGCTTGTTGTGATCAGCGTCGCTCTCTCTGAACTGGCTACGCTCTTTCTCCCGATTCCCCACTCTCCCCTCCTCCACCCCTGGACCCTGTGACTTGCGAATGTCTCGAGGTGAGAGTGCCATCACCAGCCACTGCGTGCTTGTTGTGATCAGCGTCGCTCTCTCTGAACTGGCTACGCTCTTTCTCCCGATTCCCCACTCTCCCCTCCTCCATCCCTGGACCCTGTGACTTGGGAATGTCTCGAGGTGAGAGTGCCATCACCAGCCACTGCGTGCTTGTTGTGATCAGCGTCGCTCTCTCTGAACTGGCTACGCTCTTTCTCCCGATTCCCCACTCTCCCCTCCTCCATCCCTGGACCCTGTGACTTGGGAATGTCTCGAGGTGAGAGTGCCATCACCAGCCACTGCGTGCTTGTTGTGATCAGCGTCGCTCTCTCTGAACTGGCTACGCTCTTTCTCCCGATTCCCCACTCTCCCCTCCTCCATCCCTGGACCCTGTGACTTGGGAATGTCTCGAGGTGATAGTCCCATCACCAGCCACTGCGTGCTTGTTGTGATCAGCGTCGCTCTCTCTGAACTGGCTACGCTCTTTCTCCCGATTCCCCACTCTCCCCTCCTCCATCCCTGGACCCTGTGACTTGGGAATGTCTCGAGGTGAGAGTGCCATCACCAGCCACTGCGTGCTTGTTGTGATCAGCGTCGCTCTCTCTGAACTGGCTACGCTCTTTCTCCCGATTCCCCACTCTCCCCTCCTCCATCCCTGGACCCTGTGACTTGGGAATGTCTCGAGGTGAGAGTGCCATCACCAGCCACTGCGTGCTTGTTGTGATCAGCGTCGCTCTCTCTGAACTGGCTACGCTCTTTCTCCCGATTCCCCACTCTCCCCTCCTCCATCCCTGGACCCTGTGACTTGGGAATGTCTCGAGGTGAGAGTGCCATCACCAGCCACTGCGTGCTTGTTGTGATCAGCGTCGCTCTCTCTGAACTGGCTACGCTCTTTCTCCCGATTCCCCACTCTCCCCTCCTCCATCCCTGGACCTTGTGACTTGGGAATGTCTCGAGGTGAGAGTGCCATCACCAGCCACTGCGTGCTTGTTGTGATCAGCGTCGCTCTCTCTGAACTGGCTACGCTCTTTCTCCCGATTCCCCACTCTCCCCTCCTCCATCCCTGGACCCTGTGACTTGGGAATGTCTCGAGGTGAGAGTGCCATCACCAGCCACTGCGTGCTTGTTGTGATCAGCGTCGCTCTCTCTGAACTGGCTACGCTCTTTCTCCCCATTCCCCACTCTCCCCTCCTCCATCCCTGGACCCTGTGACTTGGGAATGTCTCGAGGTGAGAGTGCCATCACCAGCCACTGCGTGCTTGTTGTGATCAGCGTCGCTCTCTCTGAACTGGCTACGCTCTTTCTCCCGATTCCCCACTCTCCCCTCCTCCATCCCTGGACCCTGTGACTTGGGAATGTCTCTAGGTGAGAGTGCCATCACCAGCCACTGCGTGCTTGTTGTGATCAGCGTCGCTCTCTCTGAACTGGCTACGCTCTTTCTCCCGATTCCCCACTCTCCCCTCCTCCATCCCTGGACCCTGTGACTTGGGAATGTCTCGAGGTGAGAGTGCCATCACCAGCCACTGCGTGCTTGTTGTGATCAGCGTCGCTCTCTCTGAACTGGCTACGCTCTTTCTCCCGATTCCCCACTCTCCCCTCCTCCACCCCTGGACCCTGTGACTTGCGAATGTCTCGAGGTGAGAGTGCCATCACCAGCCACTGCGTGCTTGTTGTGATCAGCGTCGCTCTCTCTGAACTGGCTACGCTCTTTCTCCCGATTCCCCACTCTCCCCTCCTCCATCCCTGGACCCTGTGACTTGGGAATGTCTCGAGGTGAGAGTGCCATCACCAGCCACTGCGTGCTTGTTGTGATCAGCGTCGCTCTCTCTGAACTGGCTACGCTCTTTCTCCCGATTCCCCACTCTCCCCTCCTCCATCCCTGGACCCTGTGACTTGGGAATGTCTCGAGGTGAGAGTGCCATCACCAGCCACTGCGTGCTTGTTGTGATCAGCGTCGCTCTCTCTGAACTGGCTACGCTCTTTCTCCCGATTCCCCACTCTCCCCTCCTCCATCCCTGGACCCTGTGACTTGGGAATGTCTCGAGGTGATAGTCCCATCACCAGCCACTGCGTGCTTGTTGTGATCAGCGTCGCTCTCTCTGAACTGGCTACGCTCTTTCTCCCGATTCCCCACTCTCCCCTCCTCCATCCCTGGACCCTGTGACTTGGGAATGTCTCGAGGTGAGAGTGCCATCACCAGCCACTGCGTGCTTGTTGTGATCAGCGTCGCTCTCTCTGAACTGGCTACGCTCTTTCTCCCGATTCCCCACTCTCCCCTCCTCCATCCCTGGACCCTGTGACTTGGGAATGTCTCGAGGTGAGAGTGCCATCACCAGCCACTGCGTGCTTGTTGTGATCAGCGTCGCTCTCTCTGAACTGGCTACGCTCTTTCTCCCGATTCCCCACTCTCCCCTCCTCCATCCCTGGACCCTGTGACTTGGGAATGTCTCGAGGTGAGAGTGCCATCACCAGCCACTGCGTGCTTGTTGTGATCAGCGTCGCTCTCTCTGAACTGGCTACGCTCTTTCTCCCGATTCCCCACTCTCCCCTCCTCCATCCCTGGACCCTGTGACTTGGGAATGTCTCGAGGTGAGAGTGCCATCACCAGCCACTGCGTGCTTGTTGTGATCAGCGTCGCTCTCTCTGAACTGGCTACGCTCTTTCTCCCGATTCCCCACTCTCCCCTCCTCCATCCCTGGACCTTGTGACTTGGGAATGTCTCGAGGTGAGAGTGCCATCACCAGCCACTGCGTGCTTGTTGTGATCAGCGTCGCTCTCTCTGAACTGGCTACGCTCTTTCTCCCGATTCCCCACTCTCCCCTCCTCCATCCCTGGACCCTGTGACTTGGGAATGTCTCGAGGTGAGAGTGCCATCACCAGCCACTGCGTGCTTGTTGTGATCAGCGTCGCTCTCTCTGAACTGGCTACGCTCTTTCTCCCCATTCCCCACTCTCCCCTCCTCCATCCCTGGACCCTGTGACTTGGGAATGTCTCGAGGTGAGAGTGCCATCACCAGCCACTGCGTGCTTGTTGTGATCAGCGTCGCTCTCTCTGAACTGGCTACGCTCTTTCTCCCCATTCCCCACTCTCCCCTCCTCCATCCCTGGACCCTGTGACTTGGGAATGTCTCGAGGTGAGAGTGCCATCACCAGCCACTGCGTGCTTGTTGTGATCAGCGTCGCTCTCTCTGAACTGGCTACGCTCTTTCTCCCCATTCCCCACTCTCCCCTCCTCCATCCCTGGACCCTGTGACTTGGGAATGTCTCGAGGTGAGAGTGCCATCACCAGCCACTGCGTGCTTGTTGTGATCAGCGTCGCTCTCTCTGAACTGGCTACGCTCTTTCTCCCGATTCCCCACTCTCCCCTCCTCCATCCCTGGACCCTGTGACTTGGGAATGTCTCGAGGTGAGAGTGCCATCACCAGCCACTGCGTGCTTGTTGTGATCAGCGTCGTTCTCTCTGAACTGGCTACGCTCTTTCTCCCGATTCCCCACTCTCCCCTCCTCCATCCCTGGACCCTGTGACTTGGGAATGTCTCGAGGTGAGAGTGCCATCACCAGCCACTGCGTGCTTGTTGTGATCAGCGTCGCTCTCTCTGAACTGGCTACGCTCTTTCTCCCGATTCCCCACTCTCCCCTCCTCCATCCCTGGACCCTGTGACTTGGGAATGTCTCGAGGTGAGAGTGCCATCACCAGCCACTGCGTGCTTGTTGTGATCAGCGTCGCTCTCTCTGAACTGGCTACGCTCTTTCTCCCGATTCCCCACTCTCCCCTCCTCCATCCCTGGACCCTGTGACTTGGGAATGTCTCGAGGTGAGAGTGCCATCACCAGCCACTGCGTGCTTGTTGTGATCAGCGTCGCTCTCTCTGAACTGGCTACGCTCTTTCTCCCGATTCCCCACTCTCCCCTCCTCCATCCCTGGACCCTGTGACTTGGGAATGTCTCTAGGTGAGAGTGCCATCACCAGCCACTGCGTGCTTGTTGTGATCAGCGTCGCTCTCTCTGAACTGGCTACGCTCTTTCTCCCGATTCCCCACTCTCCCCTCCTCCATCCCTGGACCCTGTGACTTGGGAATGTCTCGAGGTGAGAGTGCCATCACCAGCCACTGCGTGCTTGTTGTGATCAGCGTCGCTCTCTCTGAACTGGCTACGCTCTTTCTCCCGATTCCCCACTCTCCCCTCCTCCATCCCTGGACCCTGTGACTTGGGAATGTCTCGAGGTGAGAGTGCCATCACCAGCCACTGCGTGCTTGTTGTGATCAGCGTCGCTCTCTCTGAACTGGCTACGCTCTTTCTCCCGATTCCCCACTCTCCCCTCCTCCATCCCTGGACCCTGTGACTTGGGAATGTCTCGAGGTGAGAGTGCCATCACCAGCCACTGCGTGCTTGTTGTGATCAGCGTCGCTCTCTCTGAACTGGCTACGCTCTTTCTCCCGATTCCCCACTCTCCCCTCCTCCATCCCTGGACCCTGTGACTTGGGAATGTCTCGAGGTGAGAGTGCCATCACCAGCCACTGCGTGCTTGTTGTGATCAGCGTCGCTCTCTCTGAACTGGCTACGCTCTTTCTCCCGATTCCCCACTCTCCCCTCCTCCATCCCTGGACCCTGTGACTTGGGAATGTCTCGAGGTGAGAGTGCCATCACCAGCCACTGCGTGCTTGTTGTGATCAGCGTCGCTCTCTCTGAACTGGCTACGCTCTTTCTCCCGATTCCCCACTCTCCCCTCCTCCATCCCTGGACCCTGTGACTTGGGAATGTCTCGAGGTGATAGTCCCATCACCAGCCACTGCGTGCTTGTTGTGATCAGCGTCGCTCTCTCTGAACTGGCTACGCTTTTTCTCCCGATTCCCCACTCTCCCCTCCTCCATCCCTGGACCCTGTGACTTGGGAATGTCTCGAGGTGAGAGTCCCATCACCAGCCACTGCGTGCTTGTTGTGATCAGCGTCGCTCTCTCTGAACTGGCTACGCTCTTTCTCCCGATTCCCCACTCTCCCCTCCTCCATCCCTGGACCCTGTGACTTGGGAATGTCTCGAGGTGAGAGTGCCATCACCAGCCACTGCGTGCTTGTTGTGATCAGCGTCGCTCTCTCTGAACTGGCTACGCTCTTTCTCCCGATTCCCCACTCTCCCCTCCTCCATCCCTGGACCCTGTGACTTGGGAATGTCTCTAGGTGAGAGTGCCATCACCAGCCACTGCGTGCTTGTTGTGATCAGCGTCGCTCTCTCTGAACTGGCTACGCTCTTTCTCCCGATTCCCCACTCTCCCCTCCTCCATCCCTGGACCCTGTGACTTGGGAATGTCTCGAGGTGAGAGTGCCATCACCAGCCACTGCGTGCTTGTTGTGATCAGCGTCGCTCTCTCTGAACTGGCTACGCTCTTTCTCCCGATTCCCCACTCTCCCCTCCTCCACCCCTGGACCCTGTGACTTGCGAATGTCTCGAGGTGAGAGTGCCATCACCAGCCACTGCGTGCTTGTTGTGATCAGCGTCGCTCTCTCTGAACTGGCTACGCTCTTTCTCCCGATTCCCCACTCTCCCCTCCTCCATCCCTGGACCCTGTGACTTGGGAATGTCTCGAGGTGATAGTCCCATCACCAGCCACTGCGTGCTTGTTGTGATCAGCGTCGCTCTCTCTGAACTGGCTACGCTCTTTCTCCCGATTCCCCACTCTCCCCTCCTCCATCCCTGGACCCTGTGACTTGGGAATGTCTCGAGGTGAGAGTGCCATCACCAGCCACTGCGTGCTTGTTGTGATCAGCGTCGCTCTCTCTGAACTGGCTACGCTCTTTCTCCCGATTCCCCACTCTCCCCTCCTCCATCCCTGGACCCTGTGACTTGGGAATGTCTCGAGGTGAGAGTGCCATCACCAGCCACTGCGTGCTTGTTGTGATCAGCGTCGCTCTCTCTGAACTGGCTACGCTCTTTCTCCCGATTCCCCACTCTCCCCTCCTCCATCCCTGGACCCTGTGACTTGGGAATGTCTCGAGGTGAGAGTGCCATCACCAGCCACTGCGTGCTTGTTGTGATCAGCGTCGCTCTCTCTGAACTGGCTACGCTCTTTCTCCCGATTCCCCACTCTCCCCTCCTCCATCCCTGGACCCTGTGACTTGGGAATGTCTCGAGGTGATAGTCCCATCACCAGCCACTGCGTGCTTGTTGTGATCAGCGTCGCTCTCTCTGAACTGGCTACGCTCTTTCTCCCGATTCCCCACTCTCCCCTCCTCCATCCCTGGACCCTGTGACTTGGGAATGTCTCGAGGTGAGAGTCCCATCACCAGCCACTGCGTGCTTGTTGTGATCAGCGTCGCTCTCTCTGAACTGGCTACGCTCTTTCTCCCGATTCCCCACTCTCCCCTCCTCCATCCCTGGACCCTGTGACTTGGGAATGTCTCGAGGTGAGAGTGCCATCACCAGCCACTGCGTGCTTGTTGTGATCAGCGTCGCTCTCTCTGAACTGGCTACGCTCTTTCTCCCGATTCCCCACTCTCCCCTCCTCCATCCCTGGACCCTGTGACTTGGGAATGTCTCGAGGTGAGAGTGCCATCACCAGCCACTGCGTGCTTGTTGTGATCAGCGTCGCTCTCTCTGAACTGGCTACGCTCTTTCTCCCGATTCCCCACTCTCCCCTCCTCCATCCCTGGACCCTGTGACTTGGGAATGTCTCGAGGTGAGAGTGCCATCACCAGCCACTGCGTGCTTGTTGTGATCAGCGTCGCTCTCTCTGAACTGGCTACGCTCTTTCTCCCGATTCCCCACTCTCCCCTCCTCCACCCCTGGACCCTGTGACTTGCGAATGTCTCGAGGTGAGAGTGCCATCACCAGCCACTGCGTGCTTGTTGTGATCAGCGTCGCTCTCTCTGAACTGGCTACGCTCTTTCTCCCGATTCCCCACTCTCCCCTCCTCCATCCCTGGACCCTGTGACTTGGGAATGTCTCGAGGTGATAGTCCCATCACCAGCCACTGCGTGCTTGTTGTGATCAGCGTCGCTCTCTCTGAACTGGCTACGCTCTTTCTCCCGATTCCCCACTCTCCCCTCCTCCATCCCTGGACCCTGTGACTTGGGAATGTCTCGAGGTGAGAGTGCCATCACCAGCCACTGCGTGCTTGTTGTGATCAGCGTCGCTCTCTCTGAACTGGCTACGCTCTTTCTCCCGATTCCCCACTCTCCCCTCCTCCATCCCTGGACCCTGTGACTTGGGAATGTCTCGAGGTGATAGTCCCATCACCAGCCACTGCGTGCTTGTTGTGATCAGCGTCGCTCTCTCTGAACTGGCTACGCTCTTTCTCCCGATTCCCCACTCTCCCCTCCTCCATCCCTGGACCCTGTGACTTGGGAATGTCTCGAGGTGAGAGTGCCATCACCAGCCACTGCGTGCTTGTTGTGATCAGCGTCGCTCTCTCTGAACTGGCTACGCTCTTTCTCCCGATTCCCCACTCTCCCCTCCTCCATCCCTGGACCCTGTGACTTGGGAATGTCTCGAGGTGAGAGTGCCATCACCAGCCACTGCGTGCTTGTTGTGATCAGCGTCGCTCTCTCTGAACTGGCTACGCTCTTTCTCCCGATTCCCCACTCTCCCCTCCTCCACCCCTGGACCCTGTGACTTGGGAATGTCTCGAGGTGAGAGTGCCATCACCAGCCACTGCGTGCTTGTTGTGATCAGCGTCGCTCTCTCTGAACTGGCTACGCTCTTTCTCCCGATTCCCCACTCTCCCCTCCTCCATCCCTGGACCCTGTGACTTGGGAATGTCTCGAGGTGAGAGTGCCATCACCAGCCACTGCGTGCTTGTTGTGATCAGCGTCGCTCTCTCTGAACTGGCTACGCTCTTTCTCCCGATTCCCCACTCTCCCCTCCTCCATCCCTGGACCCTGTGACTTGGGAATGTCTCGAGGTGAGAGTGCCATCACCAGCCACTGCGTGCTTGTTGTGATCAGCGTCGCTCTCTCTGAACTGGCTACGCTCTTTCTCCCGATTCCCCACTCTCCCCTCCTCCATCCCTGGACCCTGTGACTTGGGAATGTCTCGAGGTGAGAGTGCCATCACCAGCCACTGCGTGCTTGTTGTGATCAGCGTCGCTCTCTCTGAACTGGCTACGCTCTTTCTCCCGATTCCCCACTCTCCCCTCCTCCATCCCTGGACCCTGTGACTTGGGAATGTCTCGAGGTGAGAGTGCCATCACCAGCCACTGCGTGCTTGTTGTGATCAGCGTCGCTCTCTCTGAACTGGCTACGCTCTTTCTCCCGATTCCCCACTCTCCCCTCCTCCACCCCTGGACCCTGTGACTTGTCTCGAGGTGAGAGTGCCATCACCAGCCACTGCGTGCTTGTTGTGATCAGCGTCGCTCTCTCTGAACTGGCTACGCTCTTTCTCCCGATTCCCCACTCTCCCCTCCTCCATCCCTGGACCCTGTGACTTGGGAATGTCTCGAGGTGATAGTCCCATCACCAGCCACTGCGTGCTTGTTGTGATCAGCGTCGCTCTCTCTGAACTGGCTACGCTCTTTCTCCCGATTCCCCACTCTCCCCTCCTCCATCCCTGGACCCTGTGACTTGGCAATGTCTCGAGGTGAGAGTGCCATCACCAGCCACTGCGTGCTTGTTGTGATCAGCGTCGCTCTCTCTGAACTGGCTACGCTCTTTCTCCCGATTCCCCACTCTCCCCTCCTCCATCCCTGGACCCTGTGACTTGGGAATGTCTCGAGGTGAGAGTGCCATCACCAGCCACTGCGTGCTTGTTGTGATCAGCGTCGCTCTCTCTGAACTGGCTACGCTCTTTCTCCCGATTCCCCACTCTCCCCTCCTCCATCCCTGGACCCTGTGACTTGGGAATGTCTCTAGGTGAGAGTGCCATCACCAGCCACTGCGTGCTTGTTGTGATCAGCGTCGCTCTCTCTGAACTGGCTACGCTCTTTCTCCCGATTCCCCACTCTCCCCTCCTCCATCCCTGGACCCTGTGACTTGGGAATGTCTCGAGGTGAGAGTGCCATCACCAGCCACTGCGTGCTTGTTGTGATCAGCGTCGCTCTCTCTGAACTGGCTACGCTCTTTCTCCCGATTCCCCACTCTCCCCTCCTCCATCCCTGGACCCTGTGACTTGGGAATGTCTCTAGGTGAGAGTGCCATCACCAGCCACTGCGTGCTTGTTGTGATCAGCGTCGCTCTCTCTGAACTGGCTACGCTCTTTCTCCCGATTCCCCACTCTCCCCTCCTCCATCCCTGGACCCTGTGACTTGGGAATGTCTCGAGGTGAGAGTGCCATCACCAGCCACTGCGTGCTTGTTGTGATCAGCGTCGCTCTCTCTGAACTGGCTACGCTCTTTCTCCCGATTCCCCACTCTCCCCTCCTCCATCCCTGGACCCTGTGACTTGGGAATGTCTCGAGGTGAGAGTGCCATCACCAGCCACTGCGTGCTTGTTGTGATCAGCGTCGCTCTCTCTGAACTGGCTACGCTCTTTCTCCCGATTCCCCACTCTCCCCTCCTCCATCCCTGGACCCTGTGACTTGGGAATGTCTCGAGGTGATAGTCCCATCACCAGCCACTGCGTGCTTGTTGTGATCAGCGTCGCTCTCTCTGAACTGGCTACGCTCTTTCTCCCGATTCCCCACTCTCCCCTCCTCCATCCCTGGACCCTGTGACTTGGGAATGTCTCTAGGTGAGAGTGCCATCACCAGCCACTGCGTGCTTGTTGTGATCAGCGTCGCTCTCTCTGAACTGGCTACGCTCTTTCTCCCGATTCCCCACTCTCCCCTCCTCCATCCCTGGACCCTGTGACTTGGGAATGTCTCGAGGTGAGAGTGCCATCACCAGCCACTGCGTGCTTGTTGTGATCAGCGTCGCTCTCTCTGAACTGGCTACGCTCTTTCTCCCGATTCCCCACTCTCCCCTCCTCCACCCCTGGACCCTGTGACTTGCGAATGTCTCGAGGTGAGAGTGCCATCACCAGCCACTGCGTGCTTGTTGTGATCAGCGTCGCTCTCTCTGAACTGGCTACGCTCTTTCTCCCGATTCCCCACTCTCCCCTCCTCCATCCCTGGACCCTGTGACTTGGGAATGTCTCGAGGTGAGAGTGCCATCACCAGCCACTGCGTGCTTGTTGTGATCAGCGTCGCTCTCTCTGAACTGGCTACGCTCTTTCTCCCGATTCCCCACTCTCCCCTCCTCCATCCCTGGACCCTGTGACTTGGGAATGTCTCGAGGTGAGAGTGCCATCACCAGCCACTGCGTGCTTGTTGTGATCAGCGTCGCTCTCTCTGAACTGGCTACGCTCTTTCTCCCGATTCCCCACTCTCCCCTCCTCCATCCCTGGACCCTGTGACTTGGGAATGTCTCGAGGTGATAGTCCCATCACCAGCCACTGCGTGCTTGTTGTGATCAGCGTCGCTCTCTCTGAACTGGCTACGCTCTTTCTCCCGATTCCCCACTCTCCCCTCCTCCATCCCTGGACCCTGTGACTTGGGAATGTCTCGAGGTGAGAGTGCCATCACCAGCCACTGCGTGCTTGTTGTGATCAGCGTCGCTCTCTCTGAACTGGCTACGCTCTTTCTCCCGATTCCCCACTCTCCCCTCCTCCATCCCTGGACCCTGTGACTTGGGAATGTCTCGAGGTGAGAGTGCCATCACCAGCCACTGCGTGCTTGTTGTGATCAGCGTCGCTCTCTCTGAACTGGCTACGCTCTTTCTCCCGATTCCCCACTCTCCCCTCCTCCATCCCTGGACCCTGTGACTTGGGAATGTCTCGAGGTGAGAGTGCCATCACCAGCCACTGCGTGCTTGTTGTGATCAGCGTCGCTCTCTCTGAACTGGCTACGCTCTTTCTCCCGATTCCCCACTCTCCCCTCCTCCATCCCTGGACCCTGTGACTTGGGAATGTCTCGAGGTGAGAGTGCCATCACCAGCCACTGCGTGCTTGTTGTGATCAGCGTCGCTCTCTCTGAACTGGCTACGCTCTTTCTCCCGATTCCCCACTCTCCCCTCCTCCATCCCTGGACCCTGTGACTTGGGAATGTCTCGAGGTGATAGTCCCATCACCAGCCACTGCGTGCTTGTTGTGATCAGCGTCGCTCTCTCTGAACTGGCTACGCTCTTTCTCCCGATTCCCCACTCTCCCCTCCTCCATCCCTGGACCCTGTGACTTGGGAATGTCTCGAGGTGAGAGTGCCATCACCAGCCACTGCGTGCTTGTTGTGATCAGCGTCGCTCTCTCTGAACTGGCTACGCTCTTTCTCCCGATTCCCCACTCTCCCCTCCTCCATCCCTGGACCCTGTGACTTGGGAATGTCTCGAGGTGAGAGTGCCATCACCAGCCACTGCGTGCTTGTTGTGATCAGCGTCGCTCTCTCTGAACTGGCTACGCTCTTTCTCCCGATTCCCCACTCTCCCCTCCTCCATCCCTGGACCCTGTGACTTGGGAATGTCTCGAGGTGAGAGTGCCATCACCAGCCACTGCGTGCTTGTTGTGATCAGCGTCGCTCTCTCTGAACTGGCTACGCTCTTTCTCCCGATTCCCCACTCTCCCCTCCTCCATCCCTGGACCCTGTGACTTGGGAATGTCTCGAGGTGAGAGTGCCATCACCAGCCACTGCGTGCTTGTTGTGATCAGCGTCGCTCTCTCTGAACTGGCTACGCTCTTTCTCCCGATTCCCCACTCTCCCCTCCTCCATCCCTGGACCCTGTGACTTGGGAATGTCTCGAGGTGAGAGTGCCATCACCAGCCACTGCGTGCTTGTTGTGATCAGCGTCGCTCTCTCTGAACTGGCTACGCTCTTTCTCCCGATTCCCCACTCTCCCCTCCTCCATCCCTGGACCCTGTGACTTGGGAATGTCTCGAGGTGATAGTCCCATCACCAGCCACTGCGTGCTTGTTGTGATCAGCGTCGCTCTCTCTGAACTGGCTACGCTCTTTCTCCCGATTCCCCACTCTCCCCTCCTCCATCCCTGGACCCTGTGACTTGGGAATGTCTCGAGGTGAGAGTGCCATCACCAGCCACTGCGTGCTTGTTGTGATCAGCGTCGCTCTCTCTGAACTGGCTACGCTCTTTCTCCCGATTCCCCACTCTCCCCTCCTCCATCCCTGGACCCTGTGACTTGGGAATGTCTCGAGGTGAGAGTGCCATCACCAGCCACTGCGTGCTTGTTGTGATCAGCGTCGCTCTCTCTGAACTGGCTACGCTCTTTCTCCCGATTCCCCACTCTCCCCTCCTCCATCCCTGGACCCTGTGACTTGGGAATGTCTCGAGGTGAGAGTGCCATCACCAGCCACTGCGTGCTTGTTGTGATCAGCGTCGCTCTCTCTGAACTGGCTACGCTCTTTCTCCCGATTCCCCACTCTCCCCTCCTCCATCCCTGGACCCTGTGACTTGGGAATGTCTCGAGGTGAGAGTGCCATCACCAGCCACTGCGTGCTTGTTGTGATCAGCGTCGCTCTCTCTGAACTGGCTACGCTCTTTCTCCCGATTCCCCACTCTCCCCTCCTCCATCCCTGGACCCTGTGACTTGGGAATGTCTCGAGGTGATAGTCCCATCACCAGCCACTGCGTGCTTGTTGTGATCAGCGTCGCTCTCTCTGAACTGGCTACGCTCTTTCTCCCGATTCCCCACTCTCCCCTCCTCCATCCCTGGACCCTGTGACTTGGGAATGTCTCGAGGTGAGAGTGCCATCACCAGCCACTGCGTGCTTGTTGTGATCAGCGTCGCTCTCTCTGAACTGGCTACGCTCTTTCTCCCGATTCCCCACTCTCCCCTCCTCCATCCCTGGACCCTGTGACTTGGGAATGTCTCGAGGTGAGAGTGCCATCACCAGCCACTGCGTGCTTGTTGTGATCAGCGTCGCTCTCTCTGAACTGGCTACGCTCTTTCTCCCGATTCCCCACTCTCCCCTCCTCCATCCCTGGACCCTGTGACTTGGGAATGTCTCGAGGTGAGAGTGCCATCACCAGCCACTGCGTGCTTGTTGTGATCAGCGTCGCTCTCTCTGAACTGGCTACGCTCTTTCTCCCGATTCCCCACTCTCCCCTCCTCCATCCCTGGACCTTGTGACTTGGGAATGTCTCGAGGTGAGAGTGCCATCACCAGCCACTGCGTGCTTGTTGTGATCAGCGTCGCTCTCTCTGAACTGGCTACGCTCTTTCTCCCGATTCCCCACTCTCCCCTCCTCCATCCCTGGACCCTGTGACTTGGGAATGTCTCGAGGTGAGAGTGCCATCACCAGCCACTGCGTGCTTGTTGTGATCAGCGTCGCTCTCTCTGAACTGGCTACGCTCTTTCTCCCCATTCCCCACTCTCCCCTCCTCCATCCCTGGACCCTGTGACTTGGGAATGTCTCGAGGTGAGAGTGCCATCACCAGCCACTGCGTGCTTGTTGTGATCAGCGTCGCTCTCTCTGAACTGGCTACGCTCTTTCTCCCGATTCCCCACTCTCCCCTCCTCCATCCCTGGACCCTGTGACTTGGGAATGTCTCGAGGTGAGAGTGCCATCACCAGCCACTGCGTGCTTGTTGTGATCAGCGTCGCTCTCTCTGAACTGGCTACGCTCTTTCTCCCCATTCCCCACTCTCCCCTCCTCCATCCCTGGACCCTGTGACTTGGGAATGTCTCGAGGTGAGAGTGCCATCACCAGCCACTGCGTGCTTGTTGTGATCAGCGTCGCTCTCTCTGAACTGGCTACGCTCTTTCTCCCGATTCCCCACTCTCCCCTCCTCCATCCCTGGACCCTGTGACTTGGGAATGTCTCGAGGTGAGAGTGCCATCACCAGCCACTGCGTGCTTGTTGTGATCAGCGTCGTTCTCTCTGAACTGGCTACGCTCTTTCTCCCGATTCCCCACTCTCCCCTCCTCCATCCCTGGACCCTGTGACTTGGGAATGTCTCGAGGTGAGAGTGCCATCACCAGCCACTGCGTGCTTGTTGTGATCAGCGTCGCTCTCTCTGAACTGGCTACGCTCTTTCTCCCGATTCCCCACTCTCCCCTCCTCCATCCCTGGACCCTGTGACTTGGGAATGTCTCGAGGTGAGAGTGCCATCACCAGCCACTGCGTGCTTGTTGTGATCAGCGTCGCTCTCTCTGAACTGGCTACGCTCTTTCTCCCGATTCCCCACTCTCCCCTCCTCCATCCCTGGACCCTGTGACTTGGGAATGTCTCGAGGTGAGAGTGCCATCACCAGCCACTGCGTGCTTGTTGTGATCAGCGTCGCTCTCTCTGAACTGGCTACGCTCTTTCTCCCGATTCCCCACTCTCCCCTCCTCCATCCCTGGACCCTGTGACTTGGGAATGTCTCGAGGTGAGAGTGCCATCACCAGCCACTGCGTGCTTGTTGTGATCAGCGTCGCTCTCTCTGAACTGGCTACGCTCTTTCTCCCGATTCCCCACTCTCCCCTCCTCCATCCCTGGACCCTGTGACTTGGGAATGTCTCGAGGTGAGAGTGCCATCACCAGCCACTGCGTGCTTGTTGTGATCAGCGTCGCTCTCTCTGAACTGGCTACGCTCTTTCTCCCGATTCCCCACTCTCCCCTCCTCCATCCCTGGACCTTGTGACTTGGGAATGTCTCGAGGTGAGAGTGCCATCACCAGCCACTGCGTGCTTGTTGTGATCAGCGTCGCTCTCTCTGAACTGGCTACGCTCTTTCTCCCGATTCCCCACTCTCCCCTCCTCCATCCCTGGACCCTGTGACTTGGGAATGTCTCGAGGTGAGAGTGCCATCACCAGCCACTGCGTGCTTGTTGTGATCAGCGTCGCTCTCTCTGAACTGGCTACGCTCTTTCTCCCCATTCCCCACTCTCCCCTCCTCCATCCCTGGACCCTGTGACTTGGGAATGTCTCGAGGTGAGAGTGCCATCACCAGCCACTGCGTGCTTGTTGTGATCAGCGTCGCTCTCTCTGAACTGGCTACGCTCTTTCTCCCCATTCCCCACTCTCCCCTCCTCCATCCCTGGACCCTGTGACTTGGGAATGTCTCGAGGTGAGAGTGCCATCACCAGCCACTGCGTGCTTGTTGTGATCAGCGTCGCTCTCTCTGAACTGGCTACGCTCTTTCTCCCCATTCCCCACTCTCCCCTCCTCCATCCCTGGACCCTGTGACTTGGGAATGTCTCGAGGTGAGAGTGCCATCACCAGCCACTGCGTGCTTGTTGTGATCAGCGTCGCTCTCTCTGAACTGGCTACGCTCTTTCTCCCGATTCCCCACTCTCCCCTCCTCCATCCCTGGACCCTGTGACTTGGGAATGTCTCGAGGTGAGAGTGCCATCACCAGCCACTGCGTGCTTGTTGTGATCAGCGTCGTTCTCTCTGAACTGGCTACGCTCTTTCTCCCGATTCCCCACTCTCCCCTCCTCCATCCCTGGACCCTGTGACTTGGGAATGTCTCGAGGTGAGAGTGCCATCACCAGCCACTGCGTGCTTGTTGTGATCAGCGTCGCTCTCTCTGAACTGGCTACGCTCTTTCTCCCGATTCCCCACTCTCCCCTCCTCCATCCCTGGACCCTGTGACTTGGGAATGTCTCGAGGTGAGAGTGCCATCACCAGCCACTGCGTGCTTGTTGTGATCAGCGTCGCTCTCTCTGAACTGGCTACGCTCTTTCTCCCGATTCCCCACTCTCCCCTCCTCCATCCCTGGACCCTGTGACTTGGGAATGTCTCGAGGTGAGAGTGCCATCACCAGCCACTGCGTGCTTGTTGTGATCAGCGTCGCTCTCTCTGAACTGGCTACGCTCTTTCTCCCGATTCCCCACTCTCCCCTCCTCCATCCCTGGACCCTGTGACTTGGGAATGTCTCGAGGTGAGAGTGCCATCACCAGCCACTGCGTGCTTGTTGTGATCAGCGTCGCTCTCTCTGAACTGGCTACGCTCTTTCTCCCCATTCCCCACTCTCCCCTCCTCCATCCCTGGACCCTGTGACTTGGGAATGTCTCGAGGTGAGAGTGCCATCACCAGCCACTGCGTGCTTGTTGTGATCAGCGTCGCTCTCTCTGAACTGGCTACGCTCTTTCTCCCCATTCCCCACTCTCCCCTCCTCCATCCCTGGACCCTGTGACTTGGGAATGTCTCGAGGTGAGAGTGCCATCACCAGCCACTGCGTGCTTGTTGTGATCAGCGTCGCTCTCTCTGAACTGGCTACGCTCTTTCTCCCCATTCCCCACTCTCCCCTCCTCCATCCCTGGACCCTGTGACTTGGGAATGTCTCGAGGTGATAGTCCCATCACCAGCCACTGCGTGCTTGTTGTGATCAGCGTCGCTCTCTCTGAACTGGCTACGCTCTTTCTCCCGATTCCCCACTCTCCCCTCCTCCATCCCTGGACCCTGTGACTTGGGAATGTCTCGAGGTGAGAGTGCCATCACCAGCCACTGCGTGCTTGTTGTGATCAGCGTCGTTCTCTCTGAACTGGCTACGCTCTTTCTCCCGATTCCCCACTCTCCCCTCCTCCATCCCTGGACCCTGTGACTTGGGAATGTCTCGAGGTGAGAGTGCCATCACCAGCCACTGCGTGCTTGTTGTGATCAGCGTCGCTCTCTCTGAACTGGCTACGCTCTTTCTCCCGATTCCCCACTCTCCCCTCCTCCATCCCTGGACCCTGTGACTTGGGAATGTCTCGAGGTGAGAGTGCCATCACCAGCCACTGCGTGCTTGTTGTGATCAGCGTCGCTCTCTCTGAACTGGCTACGCTCTTTCTCCCGATTCCCCACTCTCCCCTCCTCCATCCCTGGACCCTGTGACTTGGGAATGTCTCGAGGTGAGAGTGCCATCACCAGCCACTGCGTGCTTGTTGTGATCAGCGTCGCTCTCTCTGAACTGGCTACGCTCTTTCTCCCGATTCCCCACTCTCCCCTCCTCCATCCCTGGACCCTGTGACTTGGGAATGTCTCGAGGTGAGAGTGCCATCACCAGCCACTGCGTGCTTGTTGTGATCAGCGTCGCTCTCTCTGAACTGGCTACGCTCTGTGAAGATTGTGAATTGAACAAGTAATTAGATTAGAGGAACAACCTAGCATACATAGTTGGAAGGGAAGGTTGGAAGGGAAGGATGAAAGTGACCATAGGTTGGGTTGACCTCACTTGGGGAAGTGAGGGAACCATAGGTCAAGTGGGTTGGGTTGCCCACACTTTGTAGAAGTGAGGCAACCCTAGGCCCACTTGGCTTGGGGTAACCTCAATTGTGGGAAGTGAGGTACCCACAAGTCAAGAGGGTTGCATTTGGGGGCTCCACCACAATCGGGTGGATTGGCACCCCAAAGTACAAGACTACACCCAAAGTTGGGTGTAGTCCCAACCCAACTGTACACCACAATTGGTGTACAGTCACATGTGTTGGCATGCTACACAATAGATATTTTAACACAACCCCTTAGCATGCTAACACAAGAAGAGAACAACCCCTGAATCAAGGGGCGCCCGGGCGAGCAAGGCCAATGAGGCGGAGGAAGGCAGAGTGCGCGGGGCGAAGGAGGGCCTTAGTGAAGTTGTCGGCCAAGTTGGCCTCGGTTGCAATCTTGCGAACGGCAATGAGGCCCTTTTGGACGAGCTCGCGAACGAAGAAGTAGCGGAGTTCGATGTGCTTGGAGCGGGCGTGATAGACGGGGTCCTGAGTGAGATGGATGGTGCTGGCGTTGTCGCACCAGAGAGTGGGGCACGGCTGGGGGGCGCCAAGCTCCGCAAGAAGGAAGCAGAGCCAGCGCGACTCCTGGGCGGCCATGGTGCCAGCGTAGAGCTCGGCTTCGCAGGTGGAGAGAGAGATGGCGGAGGAGCGGGTGGAGCGCCAGCTGATGAGGCCGCTGCCAAGGGTGAAGCCGTAGCCCTGGGAGGAGCGGCGGTCCGGCTGCGTGTCAGCCCATGAGGAGTCACTGAAGCCCGAGAGAAGGGGACGGGAAGGGCCGCCGAGGGTGAGGGCAAGGTCCCTGGTCCCGCGAAGGTAGCGGAGGACCCGCTTGGCAGCTTTCCAGTGCTCCTCAGAGTGACGACCGGTGCCGACAAAGCGAGCGAGCACGCTGATGGGGTAGGCGAGGTCGGGGCGGGTGCACATCATTGCGTACATCAAGGACCCAACGAGCTCGGCATAGGGGTGGGGGGAGGAGGTGGGGGAGGTGGGTGGAGCGAGTTGGTGACCGAAGGGGAGCGGGGTGGAAACAGGCTTGGCTTGCGCCATGTCGAACTTCTCCAAGACCTGGCCGATGTAATGGGACTGGGAGAGGGTGATTGTGCGAGTAGGGCAGTTGCGAGTGATGGTCATGCCGAGGTAGTGAGTGAGGGCGCCAAGGTCTTTGCACTTGAGCCGCTGCTGCAGGGACAGCTTCACCTGCCCCATGTCGGCCTTGGTGTCAGAGAGCAGGATCATGTCGTCGACATATACCAGAATGAAGAAGCGGCGGGGGGAGGAGCGGATGAAGAGGCTGGCGTCGGAGTGGGAAGCAGAGAAGCCGAGGGACCCCAAGGTGGCAGCCAGCTTCGCATGCCACTCACGCGGTGCCTGCTTCAAGCCGTAGACGGGGCGACGCAGCTGCCAGACAGTGTTCTCAGGAAAGGCTGCGTGGAACCCGGGGGGTCGCCGGAGGAAAATGCGCTCATGCAGGTCGCCCTGCAGGAACGCATTGGAGACATCCATGGAGTCGATTTCCATGTCGTCACGTGCACCAATGTCCATGGCGGCGCGAAGGGTGGGTGGTTTGGCGGTGGGGGCGTAGGTGAACCAGTAGTCCTCAGCCCAAGTCTGCGTGAACCCCTTGGCGCAGTAGCGGGCCTTGTACACTGGTTCCTCGCCCGGCAGCTGCTTCACCCGAAAGACCCATTTGCCGTCAACGAGATTAGCGCCAGCAGGGAGGGGGACATCGACAAAGGAGTCGTTGCGAATGAAAGCCTCACACTCCAGGAAGATCGCTGCTATCCATTTATCCGCATCAGGGCAGGTGATGGCTTCCTGGAAGGTGGAGGGAGTGAAGATGGTGGGGGTAGTAGTGGCGCCAAGGACAGGAAAGCCCAGGAAGTCAAGGTAGAGGGCGGCAAGGAATGGAGTGTGCTCCCGAATGTTAAGAAACTCCTCATGGGAGTCCTCAAGGAGCTGAATGGAGGCAGGAGGAGGAGCCCCAAGGATTTTGTCCACAGAGCGGGTATGGATGTAAGGGAGGAGGAAGGGGGAGGAACGGGAAGTGGCACGACGCCGCTGCTGCTGCTGGTGCTGTGGAAGCTGCTGCCCTTGTTGCTGCGGCTGCGGCTGACCGTGCTGGTGCTGCGGCTGCTGAGGCTGCTGAGGCTGCTGCTGCTGCTGCCGCTGCTGCTGCTGCTGCTGCTGCTGCTGCTGCTGCTGTCCCGGTTGCCGCTGCTGCTGCTGCTGCTGGCCCGGCTGCTGCTGCTGCTGCTGCCCCGGCTGCTGTCCCGGCTGCTGCTGTTGCTGCTGCGGCTGCTGCTGCTGCTGCTGCTGCTGATCCGGCTGCTGGAAGGAGGGAGAGGGAGAGGAGGAGGGAGGGGGGGGAGGGGGTGCGGCCGAGTGAGCGGGGGAAGCGGGTGCGGCAGGGTCGTAGACATCGGCGGAGGAGGAGGGCGGGAGCGGAGCTGCGACGGGTGGGAGGAGAGGGGCTGGAGGGAGAAGGGGCGGGAGGACGGTGTCGGTCCAAGCAAGGGGACGAGTGGGAGGAGGGAGAGGATCAGGGGGAGGAGTGGAGTAATAGGGGACGGATTCGTCGAAGACGACGTCGCCGCTGCGGATGAGGCGATTGGTGGGAGGGTGGAGGAAGAGGTAGCCTGGGGAGTCGCGATTGTGCCCAAGGTAAACGCATTCCAGGGCGCGAGGAGCAAGCTTGCCAGCGGCGCGGGAGCGGTCGGCGGGTGGGATGAGAACGAAGGCCTTGCAGCCCCAAACGCGAAGGCCGGCAGCGTCGGGTTTGGCGTTGGACCAAAGCTCTGTAGGGGAGGAGGAAGGATGCTGAGGGTGGGAGCGGAGATTAAGGAGAAGAGCGGCGTGGAGGAGGGCATAGCTCCAGAGGGAAGGAAGGGTGGAGGCATGAGCAATGAGACAGCGAGCTATCTTGGTGATCTCACGAATGCGGCTCTCAGCAATGCCGTTCTGCTGAGGGGAGTGGGGAAGGGTGGAGGTCTGTTGGATGCCGTAGGTGTTGTAGTATGTGGCAAGGGTGTTATTGATGAACTCACCCCCACCGTCAGAGTGAAGGCGGCCGATGGGGCGTTTGAAGTGATTGCGGCACTGTTCGGCCCAGTTGATGACCACTGCCGGCACCTGGTCTTTCGTGTGAAGGAAGAAGGTGGTGGAGTACCGGCTGTGGTCGTCAACGAGGACGAGCATGTACCGATGCCCCTGGCGGGAGCGGATGGGATAGGGGCCCCAGAGGTCCATGTGCACAAGGTCAATGGGGGCGGCGGCGAAGGTGGGATGACTGTGGTGGGGGGACTGTTTGAGCTTGCCGTGAATGCATGAAGGGCATGGGGGAGAGGGGGAGGAGGGGAGGGGAGGTAAAACAGGAGGAAGGCTGCGGAGGAGGCGAGAGGTGACTGTGGTGCGAAGGGCGGTGAAGTTGGGATGGCCGAGTCTGTGGTGTAAGAGGACAGCAGGGTGGGAGAGGGTAGTGGAGGAGGAGGGAGATGGGGTGATGGAAGGAACGGGAGGGGAGGAGGAGGATGGTGGGGAGGGAGAAGAGGATACTTGAGGGGGAGGGGAAGGGGGAAGTAAAGGAGGAGGAGGTGGACCGGTGGAAGCACCGGAACGAGTGGTGACGTGGCAGAAGGATGGGCGAGGCGTGCGGAGTGTGTAGAGGCGAGTGCGGGGGCAAAGCGGAATGCGGAGAAGGAAGCGACCGGAGGAGGTTTGGTAGAGATCACAGTAATTGGCATAACCGGGGTAAATGGCAGTGATACCAACACCTTGGAGCTCACGGTGGGAGAGGAGGTTGTTGCGGAGAGTGGGGATGTGGAGACCTGTGACCTTACCGGAGGGGAAGGCAGTGCAAGGGAGGGTGGAGAGGTGAGTGCATGGAATGGAAAAGCTGGAATCAGCCCCATGAACCTGAGTGGGAAGTGGTAGTGGGGTGAGAGTGCCAGCGTCTTTCAGTGCGGTTTCAGTGGCTCCACTGTCAAGGACAAAGTCCAGGGTGGGAGAAGAGGGAGGAGGGGGTGGGACGGGGTACTGAAACGAAGTCTCATTGATAGCAGAGGGATACATGGCAGCGACGGACGGTGCAACACTGAGATTACCAAGGAAACTCCCAGAAGTGTAGGGAACACTGGGGGGGGCAGAGGGGAGGGAACCCCAGGGGGGAGGAGGAGGAAGGGAGGTATGAGCGGCCATGGCCGCTGCGCCGAAGGTGAGTGGCTGCTGCTGCCAGGGTGGGGGAAGGAACTGCTGCTGCTGCTGCGGCGGTGGCTGGAAGAACTGCGGCGGCGGCGGCTGCTGGGGCTGGAGAAACTGCGGCTGCTGCTGCTGCTGGTGGAAGTACAGGTGCTGCTGCTGCTGGTGCTGCTGAAACTGCTGCAGCTGTGAGGGTGGGGAGGGGGTAACCATGCGGAGGTGAGCAGGAAGGAAAGAGGGGAGGGTTTGAATGTCCACTAAGGAGGGGCGAGGTGTGACCGAGTTCCAGCGAGGAGGGGTGCCAGTGTTGCCGCGATCAAACCAGGCGTCGTCGAGTGCCTTAAAGCACGTGGTGGGGGGATGGTTGGTCTGGCCGCAAGGGGTACCTGCATGGGGACCATGGCGACGCACATATGTGCATGGGGGGAGAGTGTCAGGGCGTCCGCCTCGAGTCACAGCACCTCCAGCAGGGGCGCTGCCAGCACCACCACCACCGCCACCACGGCCACCACGGCCACCACTACCACCACCGCCACCACCACGGCCTCCACCACCACCACCGCCACCCGCTCCACGGCCTCCGCCGCCGCCGCTGCGACCACCCTGGTTGCGCGGCTGCGTAGCGTTGAGGGAGGTGGAGGAGGAGGACTGAGGGGTGGTAAGGTTGACAACGGGGGTGCGGAGCTTGACCTCCGTGTCAATGATCCACTGGACCACGTCGTCGAGGCCGGCCATGGGGTTGGCCTCAGTGAAGGCATGGAGGCGGGACTCGTAGTCCGGGGTGAGGTTGTAGAGGAGGCGGTGGATTTGCAGGGGCTCGGGGAGGGCAGCTTGGCGTGCCGCAAGGCGATCAGCGACCTCCTGCATGCGCCCAACGTAGTCAACTGCGCCATCACAAGTGGCGAGGGTGATGGAGAAGTACTCCTGGAACAGGGCGCCGACAGAGCTGATGTCGCGACGCTCGAACATGGCCTGGAGCTCGGCCCAGATGAGGGAGGCGCGCATCTCGCGAGCTTGGAAACGGCGCATGAGGGTATCAGGGAGTGCGCCGAGGAGGATGGTGCAGGCGCGGTTGTCAGCAGTGGCCCATGCGATGCTCTGAGGGAGGTAGTCCGCCATGGCCGTATTGTACTCATCAAGGAGCGGAGTTCTTCTCCGGAGTGGAGTTCTTCTCCGGCTGCTGCTGCTGTTGCCGCTGCTGCCGCTGCTGCCGCTGCTGCCGCTGCTGCCGCTGCTGGCGCTGCTGCCGCTGCTGCCGCTTCTGCCGCTGCTGCTGCTGAGAGGGAGGAGGGGGGGGGGGGAGGGGAGGAGGGGGAGGAAGATGGTGGATGCAGCTGCTGCCGCTGCTATCGCTGCTCCTGATGCTGCCGCTGCTGCCGCTGTTGCTGCTGTGGCTGCTGAGCTGTCCCGGCTGCTGCTGCGTGGGAGGAGAGGAGGAGGAAAGGGGGAGGGGGGAGGGAGAACGCAGGTGTAGCTGTGGGCGAAGCTGTTGCTGCCAATGACGCTGCTGCTGCGGGATGAGGCGGCTGCTACGAGGAACGGTCGGCGGCGGGATGCGCGGGTGGCGACGAGGGAATCGTGGCGGCGGAATGAGCGAGCGGCGACGAGGAGGGCGCGGCGGAGGGATGCGCGGGCGGCGACGGGGAAGGCGCGGCGGTGGGATGCGCGGGCGGCGACGAGGAAGGCGCGGCGGCGGGATGCGCGGGCGGCGACGAGCAGGTCGCGGCGGTAGGATGCGGGGGCGGCGATTGTTAGGTCGCGGCGACGGGATGTGCGGGCGGCGACGAGCAGGTCGCGGCAGGAGGTCGCGCGGGCGGCGACTTTAGGTCGCGGCGGCAAGGGATGCAGGCGGCGACGAGAAGGTCGCGGCGGCAAGGGGTGCAGGCGGCGACGAGAAGGTCGCGGCGGCGGGATGCGCAGGCGGCGACGCGAAGTCGCGGCGGCGGGTCGTGCAGGCGGCGACGCGAAGTCGCGGCGGCGGGTCGTGCAGGCAGCGACGAGAAGTCGCGGCGGCGGATCGTGCAGGCGGCGACGAGCGGGTCGCGGCGGCGGGATGCGTAGGCGGCGACGGGGGGTCGCGGCGATGGGGAGTGCAGGCGGCGACGCGAAGTCGCGGCGGCGGGACAGGAGGCGACGACGGGGCGTCGCGGAGGCGGGATGCGCAGGCGGCGCCGAGGAAGGCGCGGCGGCGGTGGGGGGAGGCGGCGACGCGACGTCGCGGCAGCGGGAGGGGCAGGCGACGACGGGGCGTCGCGGCGGAGGGATGCGCGGGCGACGCCGAAGTAGGCGCGGCGGCGGGAGGGAGACGGCGACGGGGGGTCGCGGCAGGGGGAGGAGGAGGCGGCGACGAGGCGTCGCGGCGGGATGTGCAGGCGGCAAAAAGAGAAGGCGCGGCGGCGGAAAAAAGGGGGAGGGGGGGGGGGGGGGGGGCAGCGACGGTGTGTCGCGGCGACGGGGGGCGGTGATGCACTCGCGGCGGTGGGACCCGCAGGCGGGGAGGGCGCAATCACGGCGGAGGGAGGGGAGGGCGGCGACGACGTAGGTCGTGCCAAGGAGATGCTAGGTTGAGCCACACGTAGGGGTTTTGTGGCTGTGGGGTGGGCCCATGGGGAAGAAAAAACTTTGAGGGAGGGAGAGAGAAGGCTTAGGAACAACTAGCTCTATACCATGTGAAGATTGTGAATTGAACAAGTAATTAGATTAGAGGAACAACCTAGCATACATAGTTGGAAGGGAAGGTTGGAAGGGAAGGATGAAAGTGACCATAGGTTGGGTTGACCTCACTTGGGGAAGTGAGGGAACCATAGGTCAAGTGGGTTGGGTTGCCCACACTTTGTAGAAGTGAGGCAACCCTAGGCCCACTTGGCTTGGGGTAACCTCAATTGTGGGAAGTGAGGTACCCACAAGTCAAGAGGGTTGCATTTGGGGGCTCCACCACAATTGGGTGGATTGGCACCCCAAAGTGCAAGACTACACCCAAAGTTGGGTGTAGTCCCAACCCAACTGTACACCACAATTGGTGTACAGTCACATGTGTTGGCATGCTACACAATAGATATTTTAACACGCTCTTTCTCCCGATTCCCCACTCTCCCCTCCTCCATCCCTGGACCCTGTGACTTGGGAATGTCTCGAGGTGAGAGTGCCATCACCAGCCACTGCGTGCTTGTTGTGATCAGCGTCGCTCTCTCTGAACTGGCTACGCTCTTTCTCCCGATTCCCCACTCTCCCCTCCTCCATCCCTGGACCCTGTGACTTGGGAATGTCTCGAGGTGAGAGTGCCATCACCAGCCACTGCGTGCTTGTTGTGATCAGCGTCGCTCTTTCTGAACTGGCTACGCTCTTTCTCCCGATTCCCCACTCTCCCCTCCTCCATCCCTGGACCCTGTGACTTGGGAATGTCTCGAGGTGAGAGTCCCATCACCAGCCACTGCGTGCTTGTTGTGATCAGCGTCGCTCTCTCTGAACTGGCTACGCTCTTTCTCCCGATTCCCCACTCTCCCCTCCTCCATCCCTGGACCCTGTGACTTGGGAATGTCTCGAGGTGAGAGTGCCATCACCAGCCACTGCGTGCTTGTTGTGATCAGCGTCGCTCTCTCTGAACTGGCTACGCTCTTTCTCCCGATTCCCCACTCTCCCCTCCTCCATCCCTGGACCCTGTGACTTGGGAATGTCTCGAGGTGAGAGTGCCATCACCAGCCACTGCGTGCTTGTTGTGATCAGCGTCGCTCTCTCTGAACTGGCTACGCTCTTTCTCCCCATTCCCCACTCTCCCCTCCTCCATCCCTGGACCCTGTGACTTGGGAATGTCTCGAGGTGAGAGTGCCATCACCAGCCACTGCGTGCTTGTTGTGATCAGCGTCGCTCTCTCTGAACTGGCTACGCTCTTTCTCCCCATTCCCCACTCTCCCCTCCTCCATCCCTGGACCCTGTGACTTGGGAATGTCTCGAGGTGAGAGTGCCATCACCAGCCACTGCGTGCTTGTTGTGATCAGCGTCGCTCTCTCTGAACTGGCTACGCTCTTTCTCCCCATTCCCCACTCTCCCCTCCTCCATCCCTGGACCCTGTGACTTGGGAATGTCTCGAGGTGAGAGTGCCATCACCAGCCACTGCGTGCTTGTTGTGATCAGCGTCGCTCTCTCTGAACTGGCTACGCTCTTTCTCCCGATTCCCCACTCTCCCCTCCTCCATCCCTGGACCCTGTGACTTGGGATTGTCTCGAGGTGAGAGTGCCATCACCAGCCACTGCGTGCTTGTTGTGATCAGCGTCGCTCTCTCTGAACTGGCTACGCTCTTTCTCCCGATTCCCCACTCTCCCCTCCTCCATCCCTGGACCCTGTGACTTGGGAATGTCTCGAGGTGAGAGTGCCATCACCAGCCACTGCGTGCTTGTTGTGATCAGCGTCGCTCTCTCTGAACTGGCTACGCTCTTTCTCCCGATTCCCCACTCTCCCCTCCTCCATCCCTGGACCCTGTGACTTGGGAATGTCTCGAGGTGAGAGTGCCATCACCAACCACTGCGTGCTTGTTGTGATCAGCGTCGCTCTCTCTGAACTGGCTACGCTCTTTCTCCCGATTCCCCACTCTCCCCTCCTCCATCCCTGGACCCTGTGACTTGGGAATGTCTCGAGGTGAGAGTCCCATCACCAGCCACTGCGTGCTTGTTGTGATCAGCGTCGCTCTCTCTGAACTGGCTACGCTCTTTCTCCCCATTCCCCACTCTCCCCTCCTCCATCCCTGGACCCTGTGACTTGGGAATGTCTCGAGGTGAGAGTGCCATCACCAGCCACTGCGTGCTTGTTGTGATCAGCGTCGCTCTCTCTGAACTGGCTACGCTCTTTCTCCCGATTCCCCACTCTCCCCTCCTCCATCCCTGGACCCTGTGACTTGGGAATGTCTCGAGGTGAGAGTGCCATCACCAGCCACTGCGTGCTTGTTGTGATCAGCGTCGCTCTCTCTGAACTGGCTACGCTCTTTCTCCCGATTCCCCACTCTCCCCTCCTCCATCCCTGGACCCTGTGACTTGGGAATGTCTCGAGGTGAGAGTGCCATCACCAGCCACTGCGTGCTTGTTGTGATCAGCGTCGCTCTCTCTGAACTGGCTACGCTCTTTCTCCCGATTCCCCACTCTCCCCTCCTCCATCCCTGGACCCTGTGACTTGGGAATGTCTCGAGGTGAGAGTGCCATCACCAGCCACTGCGTGCTTGTTGTGATCAGCGTCGCTCTCTCTGAACTGGCTACGCTCTTTCTCCCCATTCCCCACTCTCCCCTCCTCCATCCCTGGACCCTGTGACTTGGGAATGTCTCGAGGTGAGAGTGCCATCACCAGCCACTGCGTGCTTGTTGTGATCAGCGTCGCTCTCTCTGAACTGGCTACGCTCTTTCTCCCGATTCCCCACTCTCCCCTCCTCCATCCCTGGACCCTGTGACTTGGGAATGTCTCGAGGTGAGAGTGCCATCACCAGCCACTGCGTGCTTGTTGTGATCAGCGTCGCTCTCTCTGAACTGGCTACGCTCTTTCTCCCGATTCCCCACTCTCCCCTCCTCCATCCCTGGACCCTGTGACTTGGGAATGTCTCGAGGTGAGAGTGCCATCACCAGCCACTGCGTGC
This sequence comes from Closterium sp. Naga37s-1, assembly GCA_947471745.1. Lineage (NCBI taxonomy): Eukaryota > Viridiplantae > Streptophyta > Zygnematophyceae > Desmidiales > Closteriaceae > Closterium > Closterium sp. Naga37s-1. The sequence goes on along the minus strand of CANJKZ010000947.1, from coordinate 84,053 downwards.
TTGTTGTGATCAGCGTCGCTCTCTCTGAACTGGCTACGCTCTTTCTCCCGATTCCCCACTCTCCCCTCCTCCATCCCTGGACCCTGTGACTTGGGAATGTCTCGAGGTGAGAGTGCCATCACCAGCCACTGCGTGCTTGTTGTGATCAGCGTCGCTCTTTCTGAACTGGCTACGCTCTTTCTCCCGATTCCCCACTCTCCCCTCCTCCATCCCTGGACCCTGTGACTTGGGAATGTCTCGAGGTGAGAGTCCCATCACCAGCCACTGCGTGCTTGTTGTGATCAGCGTCGCTCTCTCTGAACTGGCTACGCTCTTTCTCCCGATTCCCCACTCTCCCCTCCTCCATCCCTGGACCCTGTGACTTGGGAATGTCTCGAGGTGAGAGTGCCATCACCAGCCACTGCGTGCTTGTTGTGATCAGCGTCGCTCTCTCTGAACTGGCTACGCTCTTTCTCCCGATTCCCCACTCTCCCCTCCTCCATCCCTGGACCCTGTGACTTGGGAATGTCTCGAGGTGAGAGTGCCATCACCAGCCACTGCGTGCTTGTTGTGATCAGCGTCGCTCTCTCTGAACTGGCTACGCTCTTTCTCCCGATTCCCCACTCTCCCCTCCTCCATCCCTGGACCCTGTGACTTGGGAATGTCTCGAGGTGAGAGTGCCATCACCAGCCACTGCGTGCTTGTTGTGATCAGCGTCGCTCTTTCTGAACTGGCTACGCTCTTTCTCCCGATTCCCCACTCTCCCCTCCTCCATCCCTGGACCCTGTGACTTGGGAATGTCTCGAGGTGAGAGTCCCATCACCAGCCACTGCGTGCTTGTTGTGATCAGCGTCGCTCTCTCTGAACTGGCTACGCTCTTTCTCCCGATTCCCCACTCTCCCCTCCTCCATCCCTGGACCCTGTGACTTGGGAATGTCTCGAGGTGAGAGTGCCATCACCAGCCACTGCGTGCTTGTTGTGATCAGCGTCGCTCTCTCTGAACTGGCTACGCTCTTTCTCCCGATTCCCCACTCTCCCCTCCTCCATCCCTGGACCCTGTGACTTGGGAATGTCTCGAGGTGAGAGTGCCATCACCAGCCACTGCGTGCTTGTTGTGATCAGCGTCGCTCTCTCTGAACTGGCTACGCTCTTTCTCCCGATTCCCCACTCTCCCCTCCTCCATCCCTGGACCCTGTGACTTGGGAATGTCTCGAGGTGAGAGTGCCATCACCAGCCACTGCGTGCTTGTTGTGATCAGCGTCGCTCTCTCTGAACTGGCTACGCTCTTTCTCCCGATTCCCCACTCTCCCCTCCTCCATCCCTGGACCCTGTGACTTGGGAATGTCTCGAGGTGAGAGTGCCATCACCAGCCACTGCGTGCTTGTTGTGATCAGCGTCGCTCTCTCTGAACTGGCTACGCTCTTTCTCCCCATTCCCCACTCTCCCCTCCTCCATCCCTGGACCCTGTGACTTGGGAATGTCTCGAGGTGAGAGTGCCATCACCAGCCACTGCGTGCTTGTTGTGATCAGCGTCGCTCTCTCTGAACTGGCTACGCTCTTTCTCCCCATTCCCCACTCTCCCCTCCTCCATCCCTGGACCCTGTGACTTGGGAATGTCTCGAGGTGAGAGTGCCATCACCAGCCACTGCGTGCTTGTTGTGATCAGCGTCGCTCTCTCTGAACTGGCTACGCTCTTTCTCCCCATTCCCCACTCTCCCCTCCTCCATCCCTGGACCCTGTGACTTGGGAATGTCTCGAGGTGAGAGTGCCATCACCAGCCACTGCGTGCTTGTTGTGATCAGCGTCGCTCTCTCTGAACTGGCTACGCTCTTTCTCCCGATTCCCCACTCTCCCCTCCTCCATCCCTGGACCCTGTGACTTGGGATTGTCTCGAGGTGAGAGTGCCATCACCAGCCACTGCGTGCTTGTTGTGATCAGCGTCGCTCTCTCTGAACTGGCTACGCTCTTTCTCCCGATTCCCCACTCTCCCCTCCTCCATCCCTGGACCCTGTGACTTGGGAATGTCTCGAGGTGAGAGTGCCATCACCAGCCACTGCGTGCTTGTTGTGATCAGCGTCGCTCTCTCTGAACTGGCTACGCTCTTTCTCCCGATTCCCCACTCTCCCCTCCTCCATCCCTGGACCCTGTGACTTGGGAATGTCTCGAGGTGAGAGTGCCATCACCAACCACTGCGTGCTTGTTGTGATCAGCGTCGCTCTCTCTGAACTGGCTACGCTCTTTCTCCCGATTCCCCACTCTCCCCTCCTCCATCCCTGGACCCTGTGACTTGGGAATGTCTCGAGGTGAGAGTCCCATCACCAGCCACTGCGTGCTTGTTGTGATCAGCGTCGCTCTCTCTGAACTGGCTACGCTCTTTCTCCCCATTCCCCACTCTCCCCTCCTCCATCCCTGGACCCTGTGACTTGGGAATGTCTCGAGGTGAGAGTGCCATCACCAGCCACTGCGTGCTTGTTGTGATCAGCGTCGCTCTCTCTGAACTGGCTACGCTCTTTCTCCCGATTCCCCACTCTCCCCTCCTCCATCCCTGGACCCTGTGACTTGGGAATGTCTCGAGGTGAGAGTGCCATCACCAGCCACTGCGTGCTTGTTGTGATCAGCGTCGCTCTCTCTGAACTGGCTACGCTCTTTCTCCCGATTCCCCACTCTCCCCTCCTCCATCCCTGGACCCTGTGACTTGGGAATGTCTCGAGGTGAGAGTGCCATCACCAGCCACTGCGTGCTTGTTGTGATCAGCGTCGCTCTCTCTGAACTGGCTACGCTCTTTCTCCCGATTCCCCACTCTCCCCTCCTCCATCCCTGGACCCTGTGACTTGGGAATGTCTCGAGGTGAGAGTGCCATCACCAGCCACTGCGTGCTTGTTGTGATCAGCGTCGCTCTCTCTGAACTGGCTACGCTCTTTCTCCCCATTCCCCACTCTCCCCTCCTCCATCCCTGGACCCTGTGACTTGGGAATGTCTCGAGGTGAGAGTGCCATCACCAGCCACTGCGTGCTTGTTGTGATCAGCGTCGCTCTCTCTGAACTGGCTACGCTCTTTCTCCCGATTCCCCACTCTCCCCTCCTCCATCCCTGGACCCTGTGACTTGGGAATGTCTCGAGGTGAGAGTGCCATCACCAACCACTGCGTGCTTGTTGTGATCAGCGTCGCTCTCTCTGAACTGGCTACGCTCTTTCTCCCGATTCCCCACTCTCCCCTCCTCCATCCTTGGACCCTGTGACTTGGGAATGTCTCGAGGTGAGAGTGCCATCACCAGCCACTGCGTGCTTGTTGTGATCAGCGTCGCTCTCTCTGAACTGGCTACGCTCTTTCTCCCGATTCCCCACTCTCCCCTCCTCCATCCCTGGACCCTGTGACTTGGGAATGTCTCGAGGTGAGAGTGCCATCACCAGCCACTGCGTGCTTGTTGTCAGCGTCGCTCTCTCTGAACTGGCTACGCTCTTTCTCCCGATTCCCCACTCTCCCCTCCTCCATCCCTGGACCCTGTGACTTGGGAATGTCTCGAGGTGAGAGTGCCATCACCAGCCACTGCGTGCTTGTTGTGATCAGCGTCGCTCTCTCTGAACTGGCTACGCTCTTTCTCCCGATTCCCCACTCTCCCCTCCTCCATCCCTGGACCCTGTGACTTGGGAATGTCTCGAGGTGAGAGTGCCATCACCAGCCACTGCGTGCTTGTTGTGATCAGCGTCGCTCTCTCTGAACTGGCTACGCTCTTTCTCCCGATTCCCCACTCTCCCCTCCTCCATCCCTGGACCCTGTGACTTGGGAATGTCTCGAGGTGAGAGTGCCATCACCAACCACTGCGTGCTTGTTGTGATCAGCGTCGCTCTCTCTGAACTGGCTACGCTCTTTCTCCCGATTCCCCACTCTCCCCTCCTCCATCCTTGGACCCTGTGACTTGGGAATGTCTCGAGGTGAGAGTGCCATCACCAGCCACTGCGTGCTTGTTGTGATCAGCGTCGCTCTCTCTGAACTGGCTACGCTCTTTCTCCCGATTCCCCACTCTCCCCTCCTCCATCCCTGGACCCTGTGACTTGGGAATGTCTCGAGGTGAGAGTGCCATCACCAGCCACTGCGTGCTTGTTGTCAGCGTCGCTCTCTCTGAACTGGCTACGCTCTTTCTCCCGATTCCCCACTCTCCCCTCCTCCATCCCTGGACCCTGTGACTTGGGAATGTCTCGAGGTGAGAGTGCCATCACCAGCCACTGCGTGCTTGTTGTGATCAGCGTCGCTCTCTCTGAACTGGCTACGCTCTTTCTCCCGATTCCCCACTCTCCCCTCCTCCATCCCTGGACCCTGTGACTTGGGAATGTCTCGAGGTGAGAGTGCCATCACCAGCCACTGCGTGCTTGTTGTGATCAGCGTCGCTCTCTCTGAACTGGCTACGCTCTTTCTCCCGATTCCCCACTCTCCCCTCCTCCATCCCTGGACCCTGTGACTTGGGAATGTCTCGAGGTGAGAGTGCCATCACCAACCACTGCGTGCTTGTTGTGATCAGCGTCGCTCTCTCTGAACTGGCTACGCTCTTTCTCCCGATTCCCCACTCTCCCCTCCTCCATCCCTGGACCCTGTGACTTGGGAATGTCTCGAGGTGAGAGTCCCATCACCAGCCACTGCGTGCTTGTTGTGATCAGCGTCGCTCTCTCTGAACTGGCTACGCTCTTTCTCCCCATTCCCCACTCTCCCCTCCTCCATCCCTGGACCCTGTGACTTGGGAATGTCTCGAGGTGAGAGTGCCATCACCAGCCACTGCGTGCTTGTTGTGATCAGCGTCGCTCTCTCTGAACTGGCTACGCTCTTTCTCCCGATTCCCCACTCTCCCCTCCTCCATCCCTGGACCCTGTGACTTTGACTTGGGAATGTCTCGAGGTGAGAGTGCCATCACCAGCCACTGCGTGCTTGTTGTGATCAGCGTCGCTCTCTCTGAACTGGCTACGCTCTTTCTCCCGATTCCCCACTCTCCCCTCCTCCATCCCTGGACCCTGTGACTTGGGAATGTCTCGAGGTGAGAGTGCCATCACCAGCCACTGCGTGCTTGTTGTGATCAGCGTCGCTCTCTCTGAACTGGCTACGCTCTTTCTCCCGATTCCCCACTCTCCCCTCCTCCATCCCTGGACCCTGTGACTTGGGAATGTCTCGAGGTGAGAGTGCCATCACCAGCCACTGCGTGCTTGTTGTGATCAGCGTCGCTCTCTCTGAACTGGCTACGCTCTTTCTCCCCATTCCCCACTCTCCCCTCCTCCATCCCTGGACCCTGTGACTTGGGAATGTCTCGAGGTGAGAGTGCCATCACCAGCCACTGCGTGCTTGTTGTGATCAGCGTCGCTCTCTCTGAACTGGCTACGCTCTTTCTCCCGATTCCCCACTCTCCCCTCCTCCATCCCTGGACCCTGTGACTTGGGAATGTCTCGAGGTGAGAGTGCCATCACCAGCCACTGCGTGCTTGTTGTGATCAGCGTCGCTCTCTCTGAACTGGCTACGCTCTTTCTCCCGATTCCCCACTCTCCCCTCCTCCATCCCTGGACCCTGTGACTTGGGAATGTCTCGAGGTGAGAGTGCCATCACCAACCACTGCGTGCTTGTTGTGATCAGCGTCGCTCTCTCTGAACTGGCTACGCTCTTTCTCCCGATTCCCCACTCTCCCCTCCTCCATCCTTGGACCCTGTGACTTGGGAATGTCTCGAGGTGAGAGTGCCATCACCAGCCACTGTTGCTTGTTGTGATCAGCGTCGCTCTCTCTGAACTGGCTACGCTCTTTCTCCCGATTCCCCACTCTCCCCTCCTCCATCCCTGGACCCTGTGACTTGGGAATGTCTCGAGGTGAGAGTGCCATCACCAGCCACTGCGTGCTTGTTGTCAGCGTCGCTCTCTCTGAACTGGCTACGCTCTTTCTCCTGATTCCCCACTCTCCCCTCCTCCATCCCTGGACCCTGTGACTTGGGAATGTCTCGAGGTGAGAGTGCCATCACCAGCCACTGCGTGCTTGTTGTGATCAGCGTCGCTCTCTCTGAACTGGCTACGCTCTTTCTCCCGATTCCCCACTCTCCCCTCCTCCATCCCTGGACCCTGTGACTTGGGAATGTCTCGAGGTGAGAGTGCCATCACCAGCCACTGCGTCCTTGTTGTGATCAGCGTCGCTCTCTCTGAACTGGCTACGCTCTTTCTCCCGATTCCCCACTCTCCCCTCCTCCATCCCTGGACCCTGTGACTTGGGAATGTCTCGAGGTGAGAGTGCCATCACCAACCACTGCGTGCTTGTTGTGATCAGCGTCGCTCTCTCTGAACTGGCTACGCTCTTTCTCCCGATTCCCCACTCTCCCCTCCTCCATCCCTGGACCCTGTGACTTGGGAATGTCTCGAGGTGAGAGTGCCATCACCAGCCACTGCGTGCTTGTTGTGATCAGCGTCGCTCTCTCTGAACTGGCTACGCTCTTTCTCCCGATTCCCCACTCTCCCCTCCTCCATCCCTGGACCCTGTGACTTGGGAATGTCTCGAGGTGAGAGTGCCATCACCAGCCACTGCGTGCTTGTTGTCAGCGTCGCTCTCTCTGAACTGGCTACGCTCTTTCTCCCGATTCCCCACTCTCCCCTCCTCCATCCCTGGACCCTGTGACTTGGGAATGTCTCGAGGTGAGAGTCCCATCACCAGCCACTGCGTGCTTGTTGTGATCAGCGTCGCTCTCTCTGAACTGGCTACGCTCTTTCTCCCCATTCCCCACTCTCCCCTCCTCCATCCCTGGACCCTGTGACTTGGGAATGTCTCGAGGTGAGAGTGCCATCACCAGCCACTGCGTGCTTGTTGTGATCAGCGTCGCTCTCTCTGAACTGGCTACGCTCTTTCTCCCGATTCCCCACTCTCCCCTCCTCCATCCCTGGACCCTGTGACTTGGGAATGTCTCGAGGTGAGAGTGCCATCACCAGCCACTGCGTGCTTGTTGTGATCAGCGTCGCTCTCTCTGAACTGGCTACGCTCTTTCTCCCGATTCCCCACTCTCCCCTCCTCCATCCCTGGACCCTGTGACTTGGGAATGTCTCGAGGTGAGAGTGCCATCACCAGCCACTGCGTGCTTGTTGTGATCAGCGTCGCTCTCTCTGAACTGGCTACGCTCTTTCTCCCGATTCCCCACTCTCCCCTCCTCCATCCCTGGACCCTGTGACTTGGGAATGTCTCGAGGTGAGAGTGCCATCACCAGCCACTGCGTGCTTGTTGTGATCAGCGTCGCTCTCTCTGAACTGGCTACGCTCTTTCTCCCCATTCCCCACTCTCCCCTCCTCCATCCCTGGACCCTGTGACTTGGGAATGTCTCGAGGTGAGAGTGCCATCACCAGCCACTGCGTGCTTGTTGTGATCAGCGTCGCTCTCTCTGAACTGGCTACGCTCTTTCTCCCGATTCCCCACTCTCCCCTCCTCCATCCCTGGACCCTGTGACTTGGGAATGTCTCGAGGTGAGAGTGCCATCACCAGCCACTGCGTGCTTGTTGTGATCAGCGTCGCTCTCTCTGAACTGGCTACGCTCTTTCTCCCGATTCCCCACTCTCCCCTCCTCCATCCCTGGACCCTGTGACTTGGGAATGTCTCGAGGTGAGAGTGCCATCACCAGCCACTGCGTGCTTGTTGTGATCAGCGTCGCTCTCTCTGAACTGGCTACGCTCTTTCTCCCGATTCCCCACTCTCCCCTCCTCCATCCCTGGACCCTGTGACTTGGGAATGTCTCGAGGTGAGAGTGCCATCACCAACCACTGCGTGCTTGTTGTGATCAGCGTCGCTCTCTCTGAACTGGCTACGCTCTTTCTCCCGATTCCCCACTCTCCCCTCCTCCATCCCTGGACCCTGTGACTTGGGAATGTCTCGAGGTGAGAGTGCCATCACCAGCCACTGCGTGCTTGTTGTGATCAGCGTCGCTCTCTCTGAACTGGCTACGCTCTTTCTCCCGATTCCCCACTCTCCCCTCCTCCATCCCTGGACCCTGTGACTTGGGAATGTCTCGAGGTGAGAGTGCCATCACCAGCCACTGCGTGCTTGTTGTGATCAGTGTCGCTCTCTCTGAACTGGCTACGCTCTTTCTCCCGATTCCCCACTCTCCCCTCCTCCATCCCTGGACCCTGTGACTTGGGAATGTCTCGAGGTGAGAGTGCATCACCAGCCACTGCGTGCTTGTTGTGATCAGCGTCGCTCTCTCTGAACTGGCTACGCTCTTTCTCCCGATTCCCCACTCTCCCCTCCTCCATCCCTGGACCCTGTGACTTGGGAATGTCTCGAGGTGAGAGTGCCATCACCAGCCACTGCGTGCTTGTTGTGATCAGCGTCGCTCTCTCTGAACTGGCTACGCTCTTTCTCCCCATTCCCCACTCTCCCCTCCTCCATCCCTGGACCCTGTGACTTGGGAATGTCTCGAGGTGAGAGTGCCATCACCAGCCACTGCGTGCTTGTTGTGATCAGCGTCGCTCTCTCTGAACTGGCTACGCTCTTTCTCCCGATTCCCCACTCTCCCCTCCTCCATCCCTGGACCCTGTGACTTGGGAATGTCTCGGGGTGAGAGTGCCATGACCAGCCACTGCGTGCTTGTTGTGATCAGCGTCGCTCTCTCTGAACTGGCTACGCTCTTTCTCCCGATTCCCCACTCTCCCCTCCTCCACCCCTGGACCCTGTGACTTGGGAATGTCTCGAGGTGAGAGTGCCATCACCAGCCACTGCGTGCTTGTTGTGATCAGCGTCGCTCTCTCTGAACTGGCTACGCTCTTTCTCCCGATTCCCCACTCTCCCCTCCTCCATCCCTGGACCCTGTGACTTGGGAATGTCTCGAGGTGAGAGTGCCATCACCAGCCACTGCGTGCTTGTTGTGATCAGCGTCGCTCTCTCTGAACTGGCTACGCTCTTTCTCCCGATTCCCCACTCTCCCCTCCTCCATCCCTGGACCCTGTGACTTGGGAATGTCTCGAGGTGAGAGTGCCATCACCAGCCACTGCGTGCTTGTTGTGATCAGCGTCGCTCTCTCTGAACTGGCTACGCTCTTTCTCCCGATTCCCCACTCTCCCCTCCTCCATCCCTGGACCCTGTGACTTGGGAATGTCTCGAGGTGAGAGTGCCATCACCAGCCACTGCGTGCTTGTTGTGATCAGCGTCGCTCTCTCTGAACTGGCTACGCTCTTTCTCCCGATTCCCCACTCTCCCCTCCTCCATCCCTGGACCCTGTGACTTGGGAATGTCTCGAGGTGAGAGTGCCATCACCAGCCACTGCGTGCTTGTTGTGATCAGCGTCGCTCTCTCTGAACTGGCTACGCTCTTTCTCCCGATTCCCCACTCTCCCCTCCTGCATCCCTGGACCCTGTGACTTGGGAATGTCTCGAGGTGAGAGTCCCATCACCAGCCACTGCGTGCTTGTTGTGATCAGCGTCGCTCTCTCTGAACTGGCTACGCTCTTTCTCCCGATTCCCCACTCTCCCCTCCTCCATCCCTGGACCCTGTGACTTGGGAATGTCTCGAGGTGAGAGTGCCATCACCAGCCACTGCGTGCTTGTTGTGATCAGCGTCGCTCTCTCTGAACTGGCTACGCTCTTTCTCCCGATTCCCCACTCTCCCCTCCTCCATCCCTGGACCCTGTGACTTGGGAATGTCTCGAGGTGAGAGTGCCATCACCAGCCACTGCGTGCTTGTTGTGATCAGCGTCGCTCTCTCTGAACTGGCTACGCTCTTTCTCCCGATTCCCCACTCTCCCCTCCTCCATCCCTGGACCCTGTGACTTGGGAATGTCTCGAGGTGAGAGTGCCATCACCAGCCACTGCGTGCTTGTTGTGATCAGCGTCGCTCTCTCTGAACTGACTACGCTCTTTCTCCCGATTCCCCACTCTCCCCTCCTCCACCCCTGGACCCTGTGACTTGGGAATGTCTCGAGGTGAGAGTGCCATGACCAGCCACTGCGCGTTTGTTGTTACGTCCCTCTCTCTGAACTGGCTACGTTCTTCTCCTGATTCCCCACTCTCCCCACCCCCGGGACGCCCTGCGCCAGAGCTACCTTCTGCGCACATTCCCTGTTGCTCTCCCTCTTTCAACTCTCAGGGCCACTCTCTCAACTTTCTACGCTCTTTCTCCTAATCCCCCATTCCCCACTCTCCCCACCCCCGGGACGCCCTGCGCCAGAGCTACCTTCTGCGCACATTCCCTGTTGCTCTCCCTCTCTCTCAACTTGCTACGCTCTTTCTCCTAATCCCCCATTCCGCCCACCACCGCCCCCATCAGGACGCCCTGCGCCAGGGCTACCTGCTGCGCCTGCTGCGCACATTCCCCAATGCAGTCCCTCCCTCTGAACTTGCGACGATCTTTCTCCTAATCCCCCAATCCGCCCATACCCTCCCCTCCCCTGGCCCCAGGACGCCCTGCGCGCCTGCTGCGGTATGTGCCCCAGCAGCTATCTGCTGCGCCTGCTGCGCACATTCCCCAAGGCTCTCTCTTACCCGCTGTTTGTTATCTCATGCCACCGCCCCTTTACTCTCTTTCTCCCAGGACGCCCTGCGCCAGGGCTACCTGCTGCGCCTGCTGCGCACATTCCCGAAGGAGAGGTGGCTGCGCATGTGGCAGAACCTGCAGCGCGTGAAGCACCACTTTGAGTTCCAGGTGGGATTTGAAGGGAGGCTATCCTGTGTGAGCTGGTAGGCTGGGAGGTTGGTAAGCTCGTAGACTGGTGTCACTCCGGTGGGCTTGCACTCTCTTTCCCCAGGGAGAGGTGCCTGCGCATGTGGCAGAGCCTGCAGCGCGTGAAGCACCACTTTGAGTTCCAGGTGGGATTTGAAGGGAGGCTATCCTGTGTGAGCTGGTAGGCTGGGAGGTTGGTAAGCTCGTAGACTGGTGTCACTCCGGTGGGCTTGCACTCTCGTTCCCCAGGGAGAGGTGCCTGCGCATGTGGCAGAGCCTGCAGCGCGTGAAGCACCACTTTGAGTTCCAGGTGGGATTTGAAGGGAGGCTATCCTGTGTGAGCTGGTAGGCTGGGAGGTTGGTAAGCTCGTAGACTGGTGTCACTCCAGTGGGCTTGCACTCTCGTTCCCCAGGGAGAGGTGCCTGCGCATGTGGCAGAGCCTGCAGCGCGTGAAGCACCACTTTGAGTTCCAGGTGGGGTTTGAGTGGAGGCTATCCTGTGTGAGCTGGTAGGCTGGGAGGTTGGTAAGCTCGTAGACTGGTGTCACTCCGGTGGGCTTGCACTCTCGTTCCCCAGGGAGAGGTGCCTGCGCATGTGGCAGAGCCTGCAGCGCGTGAAGCACCACCTTGAATTTGAGGGTGGGATTTCAGGTTCTGCTGGGTGCTTTCCAAGGTGGGTGTATAGGCTGCCTGTATGGGTTTGACAGCTTCAGCTGTCATGGCAGACCTGAGTGTGTTATTGTAGAATTGTATCCTGACAGTAAGACTGTTGAACCATCTCCCCTCTCCCTCTCCCTCCTACACCATCTCATTCTGCAGTACCCATCGCAACCTGGTGACGCGGTCAGCATGGTGTGGAGGGAAATCCGCAAGAAGCTTCCTCACGTGCGGCTGGCAATCCACAGGGGGAAGCGGCTAGTGGTGCGTGATTGGACCAATGTGTGACATTTCTGGGGAAATCCCCCTTATGATTCGGGAAAATCCAAAAATCGTAGAATGTGTAGTGTAGAAATATGGTACATGTTTTGGAGAAAGTGAGGTGGCAAGTTGTGTTGTATGCATGTCTGGACAGGCAAAACTCAAGCTAGGCTAGCATGGATTAGGAATGTATCCTAGCAGCGTCACTAATCCCTAACGGAATGCGTATGGTTATGGTATGGGTGGTACGAACTACACCGTAACACCAAGTGGGTGGTTATAAATGTAACAGACTGCCATGGGGGGCGTGCATGTCAAGAATGAAAGTGTTAGTTCATTGATGTGGGTTGGGGTACATATAACAAACCCTAACATCTGTACCCCCTAAAACAAACCTCACTACAGGCTACAACATTTGACACACCCCCATAGCCTAAGTGAGGGGTGTCAAGCAAAAACCATAAGTGTACGGTCACAAGACCAGTCACAAAGAAACAAAGCTCAGGGTGGATCACAACGTCACCACACACTCTGAGCACAAGCAACAGGGGCCACAAGGCCAGTTCGAGAGTTCACAAGTGTGTATAGCAAGAGTACAAGCAAAGCAAACAGTAGGCTCAAGCCTATACACGACTAGAAACTGTGTCAACAAGGCCTAACTGCACACAACACCTCTGGTGGTCACAAGGCGGAAGCGCCTTGGTGAAGATGTCTGCAGTGTTGGCCTCGGACTCCACAAACTCGAAGCGAGCCTGTCCACGTCTCTGCAACTCTCGCAGAAAAAAGTACCTGACGTTTATGTGCTTCACTCTGCTCTCCAGTCGCGGCTCTCGACAGAGGAGAATCGACGCCTTGTTGTCAGTGAACAAGGTCGGTGCAGAGCTCGGCCGCTCACCAAGGTCGGCGAGCAAGAAGGTCAACCAACGCAGCTCATGTGCCGCCATGGCACCAGCGTAGATCTCAGCCTCAGCTGTAGAGGTCGAGACCGAAGAGGAGCGCGTGGACCGCCACGAAACAGCTCCAGAACCCAAGCTGAAACAGTACCCCTAAGTAGACCTATGAGTCTCAGCGTCGTCAGCGTAAGAAGAGTCACAGTGACCAGTAAGTACGACAGGCTGCTGCCCTCCAAGAACTAGCTCCACGCCTGATGTCGTCGCTAGGTACTTCGCCACCCTCACAGCTGCCGTCCAGTGAACAGGACGGTGTCTCCCTGGCGCAACAAAGCGAGCAAGGATGCTGAGAGGGAAGGCGAGGTCCGGGCGAGAGCAAGTCATCAGGTACATGAGGCAGCCCACCAGCTCTGCGTAGGGACCACTAGACTCAAACGGCTCGTCAGGAAAGGGTCCAGTAAGTCTGTGGTCAACAGCAAGAGGTGTGCGCTGTACTGTGGAGTGCTGAAGTTCGAACCGCTGAAGGACCTGCTGCACCATGTGTGACTGTGAGAGTGTAATGGTGCGAGCAGCTCTGTCCCTGGTGATCTGCAGGCCAAGGTAGTGGTGCAGCTCACCAAGGTCAGTGCACGTGTGTCTCTTCTGCAGTTCGGACTTCACGTCTGCCAAGGCAACCCTGTCAGCAGTGGCGAAAACCAGGTCGTCGACGTAGACCAGAACAAAGAACGGTGTGGAGCCACGACGAACGAACAACGACGGGTCGGCAGAAGACGGCTGGAACCCAAGGTCAGAGAGGGTAGAACGAAGAGTGTCGTGCCACTCACGAGGAGCCTGACGAAGACCGTAGACAGGTCGCCTCAGCCTCCACTGGGTCCCAGGAGGGAAAGTGTCAGTGAAGGCAGAGGGACGACGCAGCCAGACCTCCTCGTGTAAGCTACCTTGAAGGAAAGCAGTGGAGAAGTCGAGAGAGTGTAACTCGTAGTCTCTCTGTGCTGCTACGTGCAGTAACGCCTGAAGAGTGGTCATCTTTGGGGTATGCGCGAATGTCTGAAAGAAGTCAACTCCCTCGCGCTGACTGAAACCTCTAGCCACGTAGCGCGCCTTGAATACCGGAGGAGATCCCGGTGGCCGCTTCACCCTGTAGATCCACATGCCATCAACTACGTTCGCCCCAGGGGGGGGGGAACCTCGTTGACGTAGGTGCCTGTGGATCTGTAGGAGGCCATCTCTGCGTCCATGGCAGCTCTCCACTGAGAGGCCCAAGGCCCTGACACTGCCTCAGCGTAAGTGCGAGGAGTCGGTATGTCAAGGGCGTCGGGGTCTCCCTCAGGGGCGAGCAGCATGGCACAGAGATGTGGGGAAGCGGCTGCCAGGAACTCTAGCTCAAACTGCCTGTCCTCTAGGGCGTCACAGCCAAGGGCAGACTCACCCCCGACGGCCAGAGGACTGGTAGGAGGAGCAGCCACAAGACAGGTGGCGTAGTCAAGGCGGCGAGTGGAGGCAAACTCAGTGACTGCGGCAGTAAGGGCGGAGACAGAGGAGACAGAGGCACGAGGGTCGGTAACAAGAGAGGCGAGAACACGAGAGAGAACAGGACGGTACGTGCGGTAGTAGAGAGAGAAGAAGTGAAGGCTGACTCAGGAGGAGACGGAAGGAGAGACGGAGACGAACGAGGCGGACTAGAACAAAAGAGGGCAGTACGAAGGTCAGTAACGAGAACAGGAGACGAGGGACGAGCACGAGGGGAGCAACGAGAGGCCCAAGTCTGAGGAGGAGGGGACAACGGAGGCTGAGAACGAGGGAAAACAGCCGGGGAGGGGTCAGGAGGAGGAAGCGGAGGACCCGAGATGGGAGGAGAGGGGGAGGAGGAAGGAGAGCAGGAGGGGAGACCGAGGGCCCGAAGACCGGAGACAGGAGGAGGAGGCGGCGGCTGCTGCTGCTGCTGCGGCGGCGGCGACTGCTGCTGTTGCGGCGGCGGCTGCTGCTGCTGCTGCTGCGGCGGCTGCTGCTGCTCCTCCTGCTGCTGTAGCGGCTCCAGCTGCTGCGCCTCCTGCTGCTGCGGCGGCTCCAGCTGCAGCTGCTGCAGCTGCTCCTGCTGCTGCTGCTGCTCCTCCAGCCGCTGCAACTCTCTCTCCTCTCTCTCCAACTCCAGCTGCTCCTCACGGGCACGGCGAACACGAGCCTGGTGCCAGGTCGGGTAGGGGTGGGGGGGAGGAGTAGTGTCGGGGGCTGCGGCAGCCCCGGGACTGCCCTCCAAAGCACCTGGCGCACCACCCCCAGAGTCAGCACCACCAACAGCAACACGACCAGGCTCACCAGGACCCAAAGAGGGTGCACCCGCACCCCCAGACGTAGCACCCCCAAAGTCAGCGGGACCAACACCAGCTCCCGGAAGACAAGAGTCTCCTGCAACCACGGGCTCAGCTCCAACTCCAGCACCCCCAGAGCTAGCACCTGTAGGGCCCTCTCCACGAGCACCGGCTCCCGCAGGGTCTGCAACAGGCTGCGAGGAGGACTGCGGGGAAGGAGGCTGCACCTGAGGGGCTACCGAGGGGGGAGGGGTAGCCTGGGACACATCTGACGGGGCGGGACCAGGGGGGGGAGGCTGTACCGGGGGAGCAGGAGGGGGAGCGGAAGTCAAGAAGAGAGGGGGAGGAGGATCCGGGAGACCTCGACTGGGGTACCTGACGTAGTAGGGGGTGGACTCCTCGAAACGGACGTCACGGGAGTCAAAAAACCGGTGAGAGGGAGGGTGGTAAAAGGTGAAGTCAGAGGAGTCCTCAGGGAAACCAAGGAAGACACAGGGAACGGCGCGAGGCGAGAGCTTGTCCGCGGAAGTGTCGCGGACAAGAGCCAAGCAACCCCATACACGAAACCTCGACGCAACACCAGGGGACCCGGTCCAAAGACTGGTCGGTGAAGCCTCTGGCCGAGAGACGCGTGGCCAGAGGTTCAGCTGGTGAGCGGCGTACCTAACCGCGTAGGGCCACAGAAAATGGGGGGCACGGGCGTGAGTCAAGGAGGTGCGGGCGATCTCCATGACCAAGCCTATGCGGCGCTCAGCAACCCCATTCTGCTGTGGGGACTCTGGAAGCGTCCAGGACCGACGAATGCCCTGCTCGCGACAGAATCCAGCGAGAATGCCGGAGCAAAACTCACCCCCTTGATCAGAGTGAAGACAGCTGACACGACGACCATGAGTGCCCTCAGTGGTAAGCAACCACCTGATCAGCGTAGAAGTCACCTCAGACTTCTTCGCCAGGGGGAACACTATGGTGTAGCGGGAGTAGTCGTCAACGACCACAAAAAAGAAACGCTCGCGCTCAGGGCCAAGGCGAGGGGCGGGGCCCCAGACGTCCAAATGGAGCGTCTCAAAAGGCTCGGTGGCCGGACGAAGGGAGGAGGAGTGAGGGGTGGCGCGCAGCCGACCCTCGACGCAGGGACCGCACGGCGGTGCAAGCGAAGGCGGCAGCGACGGCAAGACACGCGGGAGGCCTAAGACAAGACGCTGACGAGACATAGCGCGCAGACGAGGGAGGGACGGGTGCCCCGTCCGATGGTGCCACAGAACGGTGGGGTGTGCAAGCGACCGGCAGGAGCACGACGCAGCAACTGGACCAGACACGGGAACCTGACCAGACACAGCTACCTGGGGGGACGCAGCAACCTGGTGAGACGCAGGGACCAGACTGGGGGAAGTAACCGGGGCCGGGGGCAGGAGTCGCTGCTGCTGCTACTGCTGCTGCCCACCAGGGCCAGTGTGAAGTGTGTAGAGACCAGAGCCCGGCTCGGCAGTAAAGGTGGCAAGAGGCGAGTAAGTGTCGCCGTCAACACAAACCGCCGTCTCACCAGAGGGCTCAATCCACACACCCACGTGCTGACTCACAAGAGGCCTCACGCCCACCAATTTCCTCGAGAACGAGGGGACGTGGAAGCCAGTCAGAGACCCAGAGGGAACAGCAGGGCAAGGTAGAGTAGTAGTGTAGCGAGCAGTGACTGGTCCCGAGGTGGGATCAGCCAGGGCCACAGAGACTGGCGCAGGAAGTGGAGTAAGTGTCGTGTGGTCGCGGAAGAAGCAGTGCGAAGCCCCAGAGTCCAGAGTGAAAGACAGCGAAGCGTCCTCCGAAGTAGCGCCTGGACTAGTGTCTACACAAGTGCCTACACTAGCAACAGGCAACTCAGCAAGACTAGCACCTAAGCTAACAACACACGAGTAAACAGTGTCAGAAGCACTATAATCAACAACGGCATACATAGCATGAGGAGTTCCTAAGAGATCAAGCAACTGAGAAGCAGACATGCCCCAAAGAGCGGAGCCGTACGTCTGAACAAGAGGTAACCAGTCAGGGGCAGGGCCGCCAATGCCGAAGGCCAAGCGAACCGTGTCAGTGAGCTGAGCAAAGCACTGACCAGGAGGGTGGTGCGACCACAAGGCTGGCCTCGGCGAGCACCTGTCAGAACTTGATAGGTGCACGAAGGGTGAACAACACCTCGCTGGGGCGGACGCTGTCCCAGCCCCGAACCCTGCTGCTGCCGCTACTGCTGCGGGGGCTGCTGCAAGGGGAGGGGCTGCTGCTGCTGCACCTACTGCTGCCGCTGGGCCAGGTACCACGCCGCTGCTCCACCCACCGTGGCCGGCAGACCAGGAGGAGGCTGACGAGTCCGGGTGTCGCCTCCACCAGCTGCAGTAGGGGAGTCACTGGCCGCTGCACGAGACGCCTCTCCAGGCCCTGCGCTCCCGCCGCCACCGGTCGGCACGCCACCCCCACCACCTCCGCCGCCAACGCCGCCACCGCCGCCGCCGCCTGCACCCTGACCGCCCCTCCTGCCACCCCTACCTCGAGACCGCGGCGTAGTCGTAACAGCAGCTGCGGTCACGTCAGTAGTGGCAGTGGCTAGCGAGGCAGTAAAAGTGGGCAGCTGAGGGACAGTGCACCCGTGAAACAGTGGAGGGGGCACAGCACCAGAGGCGGAGGCTACTGAGCGGAGGTTGCTCTCGACGTCCTTGAGCGCAGACTCAAGGACCTCGATAGTGAGCTCACTAGGGTGCTTCAGAAGAAGCGTGTCACGAACCGAGGCAAGGCGGTCAGGGAGGCTAGTGGCAATGAAGTAGATAGTAATCGCCATAGGAGGGGGAAGCAGTGCAAGCTGTGCGTCAGTGCAAGCAGCGCGGTAGCTAGAATCGAGCGAGCGGAGGTGAGCAATCAAGTCAGCAGAGCGCTCAAACGAGGCGAGGTCAGGGAACAAGAACGGTAGGAAGAGGCGGCCAAGGGAGACAGTGGTGGGAGTAGCGTAGCGGGCCTTGATCGCAGTCAGGAACTCACTAGCAGTGCGAACCTGAGTGAAGTGGGCCTCCTCAGACTCATGGAGGAGGCTGCTAAGAGCGATGCAGGCCGCAGCGTCACGCGACTTCCACGCCGTCAGGTCAGCACGCTGGCGGGTAAAGCGGTCTCTGGCGGCGTCGTCAGGGGCAGGGCCTAAAGGCGTAGGGTCGTCGGGCGCAGGAAGGTCACCAGTAGCGTGCGCCCAGAGGGACTCGCCCGCCTGGACCTGACTCTCTAAAAGGCGACGCGCGCGTAGGATCCAGCCCGGAAACTCGAGCGGTCTACCGTCAGCGTCAAAACGAAGAACCCTAGGGGTCGCCATAGCAAAAGCAAAGAGGTGGGAAGTGCTGCTGCTGAAGCCCTAATCACTGAGAGCGACTCAGTAGGGCGCTACGGGACATAAGGTAGGGCGTTACGGGACACAGAGTAGGGCGCAACACTGCTGGACTAGGAGGGCTCAGTGCCACGGGCAGGGGTAGCGCGACGCGACGCAGCGGGACATGACGGGCAGCGCGACACGACGCGACGCGACGGGACGGAACGGACTGCGCGACGCGGACGGGCAGCGCGACGCGACGCGAAGGGACGGGACGGACGGGCAGCGCGACGCGACGCGAAGGGACGGGACGGACGGGACGGGACGGGACGGGACGGACGGACGGGACGGACGGACGGACGGGACGGGACGGGACGGGACGGGACGGGACGGACGGGACGGGACGGGATGGACGGACGGACGGGACGGACGGACGGGAGGGGACGGGACGGGACTGGACGGACGGCGCGACACGGACAGGCAGCGCGACGCGGACGGACGGGACGGGACTGAAGGCGCGACGCGGACGGGCAGCGTGACGCGGACGGACGGGACGGGACGGCCGGCGCGACTCGGACGGACGGGACGGGACGGGACAGCGCAGCGGGCGCTAGGGCACGAGAGCGACGTAACGGCAGGCGCAGCGGGCGCGAGGGCACGAGAGCGACGTAACGGCAGGCGCAGCGGGCGCGAGGGCATGAGAGCGACGTAATGGCAGGCGCAGCGGGCGCGAGGGCACGAGAGCGACGTAACGGCAGGCGCGATAGGCGCTAGGGGACAGTACGAGCGTAGCGGGCACTAGGGTACGGGACAGGCTTGGGCGCTACGGACGTGAACGAGAGGAACGGGATCCCACAGGATCCTAACCTAGGTGATACCATGTCAAGAATGAAAGTGTTAGTTCATTGATGTGGGTTGGGGTACATATAACAAACCCTAACATCTGTACCCCCTAAGACAAACCTCACTACAGGCTACAACATTTGACAGTGCATTGCAGTCCAGTCCAGACCTGGAAGCTGCACTGCTCACAAACGCAAGAACTCTATTCCCTGAGTTGCATGTTACTACCGTATTCACATTCCGTTGTTGTGCTACTGTATCCTGGTTTGGCTTTATCATCCATGCATACAGTATTCTAGTTTGATGCACAATCAAGGCTCAGTTGAGCTGGAAGGGACTGCATAACATCACTAGAGAATCCCATATGGGACGCAGTGTGGTCATTGGTCAGCCGTTGATTATGAGTGCCATGATTTTATGGATGGCCAGAAAGGTAATAAAGAAAGTGATGGATAAAGCCAAATCTGAAATATTGGCTGACACCTCCCAGCTCTTCAAAACGCGCCAGCTAGGGGTCGAACCTAGGACTTTTCGCTTAGGAAGCGAACACTCTATCCACTGAGTTACAGGCGCACGTTTGGCTTGTATGTCTAAATTTTTATTTTTATAAAATCAGGCAGAAACCAGTAACACTTTTGGTTTGTGGGTAGTGGTTCAAAGCGGTGAAGTGAGCAAACAGCTCTAACAAACTGTCCAACAGGCGCAGCAGTTCATCAATATAAACCCTCAGTTGCCAGTGTATAGAATTTTTAGTTTTGACACGGAAAAGTACACTCGCACACCAACTACAGTACCAGTATGGACATCAATGCGTTAGTCACAAGGCAAGGCTCCCTTGTCTGTCTTGAAACGCCTTGCGGGACAAACCACTACCCGACCACTGGTCAATAAAAAAAAAGCTTTTCGAGTAAAACTTCAAAGTGACGTTGAATTTGCTCGAAGTGTTAGTCACCAAGGCTCCCTCCCTTGTCTGTATGGAGACGCCTTGCAGGATAAGCCACGACCAGACCACCTATCTTAGGTCAACTCAAGAGTGACATCTGAGTCAACTCCAAGGTGACTTGGAATCGTCTCAAGCGTTAGTCACCACCCAGGCTCCCTTGTCTGTATGGAGACGCCTTGCGGGATAAGCCGCTGCCAGACCCCTTCTCACTCCCTCTCTCACTCCCCTTCTCCTTTGGAGCTGCCTCGCCAGGTGTCAGCCCACGAGTGGACGGGGAGCTGCCGTGAATCAAATCTTCCTTCTGCGAGATTGGAAACAAGGGGGCAAGGGGGGGGGGGGATAATATAAACAGGTCGAGAGGCAATGGTAAAATATAACCATCCCAAGAGTCTGCACCTGATCGGGAGGCAATGGTAAAATATAACTCAACTGCTGCCTAGGGAGACCATACCAAGCCTCTGGGCAAGAAAAAGGCTGGGAGATACTTTGTCAGCAGGCTTGGCAGGACAAACCTTGTCAGTAGGCTCGGCAGGACATACCTTGTCAGCAGGTACGGCAGGTCGAGATGGTGTGGAGGCAGGCTCGGCTTTGAGTGACGCCTCCACCTTGGGCTTGACGGGCGGGCGAGCAGGGGGGGGGCGACTGCAGTGGGGAGAGGGGAAGGGAAAGGGGGAGGGAGGGGGCTTCTTGAGTATTAAGGGACGAACAGGCAGTGATGCAGCAGGCTCGGCTTTGAGTGGTGCCTCCACCTTGGGATTGACGGGTGGGCGCGCAGTGGGGGGACGACTGGAGGGGAGAGTGGGGGGAAGGGAGACGGGGGTTTGTTAAGTAAGGGACGAACAGGCAGTGATGTAGCAGGTTCTGCTTTAAGTGATGCCTCCACCTTGGGCTTGACGGGCGGGCGAGCAGGGGGGGGGCGACTGGACGGGAGAGCAGAGAGGGGAGAGGAGAGAGCAGAGAGGGGAGAACATAAGAGGGTAGATGGGAGGAAGAGAGGGAATTTGTTGAGCAATGAAAGGGCAAAGAGGCAAGGAGGCAGGACGGTTCTGCTTTGAGTGATGTGTCCACCCTGGGCTTGACAGGCATGTGTGCAGTGGGGGTGGGGACTGGAAGGACGGTTCTTGCCAGCCCCTGCATCCCTACCAACCCTGCATCCCTACCAACCCTGCATCCCTACCAACCCTGCATCCCTACCAACCCTGCATCCCTACCAACCCTGCATCCCTACCAACCCTGCATCCCTACCAACCCTGCATCCCTACCAACCCTGCATCCCTACCAACCCTGCATCCATACCAACCCTGCATCCCTACCAACCCTGCATCCCTACCAACCCTGCATCCCTACCAACCCTGCATCCCTACCAGCCCTGCATCTCTACAAGCAGCGTACTCAACCACACCCAGCATTGCACTCACCCTGAAGCCTCGGGTAGAGGTCGCTTCTTCCCTCCCCTGTCACCGCTCCTCCGCCCCCAGCCCCGCCTGCTGCTACCTGCCCCTTAGAGGTTATTTCTCCTCCTCCCTGACTCCCACGTCCTCAAGCAGGGCACTCACGCTAACCTCACACAGCACTCACCCTGAAGCCTCGGGTAGAGGTCGCTTCTTCCCGTGACCTTCTGAAGTGCAGGGCAAGCAAGAGTACCCCCAACAAGAGCGCACTTCACCTCATCCCACACAGCACTCACCCTGAAGCCTCTGGTAGAGGTCGTTTCTTCCCCTCCCCTGTCACGGCCCCTCCACCCCCACCCCCTCCTGCCCCTCCTCCTGCTCCGCCTGCCCCACCTATTCCTCCTCCTGCTGCTGCTGCGCCCTTGCCTCCCCCGCTCTTCCCCTCCTCCTTCACAGTTGCTGCTGCTGGTCCTTCCAGCACGGAAGGCGCATCCCCATCCGCTTCCCTGTCCTCGTGCCGAGTATCAGGCTCCTCCTCCTCCTGGCATGTCCAATAGACAAGTCAGAGAACGACAGAGAAAAATATATCATCATAAAGTTATCCCCCCTTCCTCCTTCACGGCAGCTGCTGCTGGGCCTTCCAGCACTGCAGGCGCATCCCCATCCGCCTCCCTATCCTCTGGCCGAGTGTCAGGCTCCTCCTCCTGGCATGTCCAATAGACAAGTAAGAGAACGACAGAGACAAATATTACATCATACAGTTATCCCCCCTTCCTCCTTCACGGCAGCTGCTGCTGGGCCTTCCAGCACTGCAGGCGCATCCCCATCCGCCTCCCTATCCTCTGGCCGAGTGTCAGGCTCCTCCTCCTCCTGTGTGATGGGGGTTGGTGTGGTGATGGTGAGTGAGGAGAGAGGGGGGAAGATGGGACGGAAACAGGTGTAGTGTAGAAGAATCTGGTAATCAAGCCCGCTCTCTCCTCAGTCACCTCTTCTACAGGTGTAGAAGAGTACATGGTAATCAAGCCCGCTCTTCCCTTCTTGACTTTTGAGTCGACTCAAAAGTCAAGATGGGACGGAAACAGGTGGAGAAGAGTATGGTAATCAATGTCGTGTGCCATAGTAACGAGGTGACTTTTGAGTCGACTCAAAAGTCAACAGGTGTAGAAGAGTATGGTAATCAAGCCCGCTCTTGTTTTGAGGCGCCTCAAAACTAGACTTGTTTTGAGGCGCCTCAAAACTAGATGGGACGGAAACAGGTGTACAAGAGTATATGGTAATCAAGCCCGCTCTTCCCTTCTTTTTCACTGCTGGCAACTGCTGCAGCTGAAGCAGTAGTCACACAGTCACGTTCTAGCATGTCATGGTTCTTAAGACGTGTTAGAGAGAGAGGATGTGAATAACCTCGTCGGGCAGTTGTGCTGTGAGTCGGGGGCTCAGGCATGGACGGGCGCACTGGGAGGGAGCATGCTGCAACTACCCTGCTTGAGTACAGGTAATGTGAGACATCTAAGAAAGTGCAGCTCACCTTGTCAGGTAGTTGCGTGTCAGGGGGACGCGTGTGGAAGGGCACACTGGGTGCGTGTGCTAGTGCACTGCTTGTGGCGGGGTCTTTGAGACGTCTACGAGAGAACGTGAATGACCTCGTCAGGTAGTTGTGTGTCGGGAGCATGCGTGTGGAAGGGCACACTGGGCGCGTGCTGCTAATGCTCTGCTCTTGCCGGGCTTTTTGCAGCGTCTGAGAAAGAATGCAACTCACCTCATCGGGGAGTTGTGTGTCGGGAGCACGCGTGTGAAAGGGCACACTGGGCGCGTGCTGCAGCTTTGATAGATTCTCCAGCAGACGAGTCCTGATAAGAGGAGGAGGACGGACAGAACGAGGAAGGGGAAGTAAGAGGGAGAGATAAGAGGAAGAGGAGAAGATGCACGGAATGCATTTCTTGAGGCACCTAAAAAAAGGAAGATGCACGGAATGCATTTCTTGAGGCACCTAAAAAAAGGAAGATGCACGGAATGCATTTCTTGAGGCACCTAAAAAAAGGAAGATGCACGGAATGCATTTCTTGAGGCACCTAAAAAAAGGAAGATGCACGGAATGCATTTCTTGAGGCACCTAAAAAAAGGAAGATGCACGGAATGCATTTCTTGAGGCACCTAAAAAAAGGAAGATGCACGGAATGCATTTCTTGAGGCACCTAAAAAAAGGAAGATGCACGGAATGCATTTCTTGAGGCACCTAAAAAAAGGAAGATGCACGGAATGCATTTCTTGAGGCACCTAAAAAAAGGAAGATGCACGGAATGCATTTCTTGAGGCACCTAAAAAAAGGAAGATGCACGGAATGCATTTCTTGAGGCACCTAAAAAAAGGAAGATGCACGGAATGCATTTCTTGAGGCACCTAAAAAAAGGAAGATGCACGGAATGCATTTCTTGAGGCACCTAAAAAAAGGAAGATGCACGGAATGCATTTCTTGAGGCACCTAAAAAAAGGAAGATGCACGGAATGCATTTCTTGAGGCACCTAAAAAAAGGAAGATGCACGGAATGCATTTCTTGAGGCACCTAAAAAAAGGAAGATGCATTTCTTGAGGCACCTAAAAAAAGGAAGATGCATGGAATGCATTTCTTGAGGCACCTAAAAAAAGGAAGATGCATGGAATGCATTTCTTGAGGCACCTAAAAAAAGGAAGATGCATGGAATGCATTTCTTAAGGCACCTAAAAAAAGGAAGATGCATGGGGAATGGGCACAATGGGAGAGTGTTGCAGCTGGGATAGATTCCCCATAAGGCGAATGCCGGGTAGGGAAATGCCGAGTAGGGAGGGGGAGCAGGAGGCGATGGCAATGGCGATGGGATAGGCATGGGTATGGGGAAAAGACAATGCTGAGGGGGCGAATGCAATGCTGAGGGGAGAATGCAATGCTGAGGGGAGAATGCAATGCTGAGGGGAGAATGCAATGCTGAGGGGAGAATGCAATGCTGAGGGGAAGAATGCAATGCTGCAAGTTGGATAGATTCGTCGGAAGGCGAATGCCGCCTCGAGAGAGGTAGAGGTGATGGCAATCGGAATGAGGAAAGGACAATGCTCTCCTCGCACCCACCCACCCGCCCGCCCGCCCGCCCGCCCACCCGCCCGCCCGCCCGCCCGCCCGCCCGCCCGCCCGCCCGCACGCACGCACGCACGCACACATTCACGCACGCACGCACACTTTCACACTCTTATACTCACCGCACTGAGTCTAAATATGCCCTCGAGTTCTGGTTCTCCATGTTGCTGGGCGTGATGTGCAGGGTGTAATCCGGGCCGAAATACTCGTAGTAATCGTTGAACGGCATTCGGTCTTCCAGCTCCAACCCCACCGCCACTCCCGTCTGTTCGGGCGGACGGGGAGGAAGGAGGGAGGAGAAAGACGGAGGGACGAGGGAGGACATAGGGAGGGAAGAGGGGGTGCGAGGTTGCGGTGTGACATGCAGGGTGTAGTCCGGGCAGAACTACTCGTAGTAGTCGTTGAACGGCATGCGATCTCTAGCTCCAACCCCACTGCCACTCCCGTCTGGAAAAAGATGCAGGGAAAAACGTAGGGCAAAGGGAGGGCGAGGGAGGAAAGAGGGGGTGCGGGGGCGTGGTGTGATATGCAGCGTGTAGTCCGGGCCGAAATACTCGTAGTAGTCGCTGAAAGGCATTCGGACTTCCAGCTCCAACCCCACTGTCACTGCCGTCTGTTTGGGTGGACAGGGAAGAAGGGAGGGAGGAGATGGGAGATGTGGGAGAGAACAGGGGGTGAGGGTTGCGGCGTGGTGTGGCGTGCAGGGTATAGTCCGGGCCGATATACTCGTCGCAGTCGCTGAAAGGCATTCAATCCTCCAGCTCCAACCCCACTGTGACTCCCGTCTGTTGGCCGGCAGGAAAGAGGAAGGGGAGAGGGGTTAAGGTGTTTGGTAGACAAGTGATGTGCAGCGTATGATTCGGGCCTAAATACTCTTAGTAGTCCTCAGCCCAGTCGGTTCCCAGCACTCAGCCTTAACTCCCAGCAGCAGCTTTTGAGGCGCCTCAAAAGTCGAGTGCCCCCCCACCGACAGGCTGAAGCACCCCAGCCCAGTCGGTTCCCAGCACTCAGCCTTCACTCCCAGCAGCAGCAGCGGCGGCACGGCCCGTTGCAATATTGAAAGGCCGAGGGAGAGGGAGAGGGAGAGGGGGAGGGGGAGGGGGAGGGGGAGGGGGAGGGGGAGGGGGAGGGGGAGGGGGAGGGGGAGGGGGAGGGGGAGGGAGAGGGAGAGGGAGAGGGAGAGGGAGAGGGAGAGGGAGAGGGAGAGGGGGAGGGGAGGGGGAGGGGGAGGGGGAGGGGGAGGGAGAGGGAGAGGGAGAGGGAGAGGGAGAGGGAGAGGGAGAGGGAGAGGGGGAGGGGGAGGGGGAGGGGGAGGGGGAGGGGGAGGGGGAGGGGGAGGGGGAGGGGGAGGGGGAGGGGGAGGGAGAGGGAGAGGGAGAGGGAGAGGGAGAGGGAGAGGGAGAGGGAGAGGGAGAGGGAGAGGGAGAGGGGGAGGGAGAGGGGGAGGGGGAGGGAGAGGGGGAGGGAGAGGGGGAGGGGGAGGGGCGCAGGAAGCGCACACACTCCGAGTGCCCCCGCACCGACCAACAGGTTGAAGCACCCCAGGCGGTCTCCAAAAGTCTTGCCCACCCGTCCCCCCCTTACCTCGTAGCACCAGCAGCGGGCGACGTTGCGAATGGTGTAGCCCCCTCCTCCCAGCAGCAGCAACGGCACGTTGAAAGATCTCAAAAACCGCACACACTCCGAGTGGCCCCGCACCGACAGGTTGAAGCACCCCAGGCGGTCTCCCGATAGCGAGTCCGCCCCGCACTGCAGCACGACGGCGCCCGGTTGAAAGACGTCCATGACCTTTGTGATGAGCGGCTTGAAGAGCGAGAGGTAGCTGTCGTCGTCGATGCCGTCGTGCAGAGGCACGTTGAGGGAATAGTGCTTGCCACGGCCATACCCCGTGTCCCTCAGATCGCCTGGGTGTGGGAGCAGGGGCGGCAGGAGAGACAGGGAAAGATTCAGCACTGTGCTCCACCGCACTGCACCGCACTGCGCCTCCAACTGCAGCACGACGGCGCCCGGCTGAAAGACGTCCATGACCTTTGTGATGAGCGGCTTGAAGAGCGAGAGGTAGCTGTCGTCGTCGATGCCGTCGTGCAGAGGCACGTTCAGCGAGTAGTGCTTGCCGCGGCCATACCCCGTGTCCCTTAGGTCGCCTGGGGTAAGGAAGCAAGCAGACGGGCAGGAAGCAGACAGGAAGGAACAAAGGGAATCAGGAGGGACAAAGCACCACACTCCACCGCACTGCACCGCGCTGCGCGGCGCACTGCAGCACGACCGCGCCGGGCTGGAAGACGTCCATGACCTTGGAGATGAGCGGCTTGAGAGCGAGAGGTAGCTGTCGTTGTCGATGCCGTCGTGGAGGGGAACATTCAGCGAGTAGTGCTTGCCGTGGCCGTACCCCGTGTCCATCAAGTCTCCTGGGGTATGGGAGCAGGCGGGAAGCAGGCGGGAAGGAAACAAGGTGAAATGGGAGGGATTCAGCACTGCGCTTCACTGCACTGCACCGCACTCAGCAGAGCACAAAGCAGCTGGAGTACCCCCGGCTGGAAGGCATGGGTTAGGAGAGGAGATGAGGGGCTTGAAGAGAGAGAGGTAGCTGTCATCGTCGATTCCGTCGTTGAGGGGCACGTTGAGGGGCACGTTGAGGGGCACGTTGAGGGGCACGTTGAGGGGCACGTTGAGGGGCACGTTGAGGGGCACGTTGAGGCACGTTGAGGCACGTTGAGGGGCACGTTGAGGGGCACGTTGAGGGGCACGTTGAGGCACGTTGAGGCACGTTGAGGGGCACGTTGAGGGCACGTTGAGGGGCACGTTGAGGCACGTTGAGGGAATAGTGCATGCTGCGCCCGTACCCCGTGTCCCTTAGGTCGCCTGGGTGTGGGAGCAGGGGTGGCAGGAGAGACAGGAAAAGAATCGGCACTGCGCTCCACCGCACTGCACCGCACTCAGCCCCGCAGTGCAGTGAGAGGTGGCTGTCGTCGTCGATCCCGTCGTGGAGAGGCACGCTGAGGGAGTAGTGCTTGCTGCGCCCGTATCCCGTGTCCCTTAGGTCGCCTGGGGAATGGAAGCAGGGAATCAGGAGGAGGGACAGGGAAAAAATCAGCATTGCGCTCGCGGATAATAGTAAGCGCCTGCCCATGCCAATGCCCAAGAAAGGACTCAGTGCGCTGTGACTCGGTTCGTCGAGACTCGGTGCGTTGGGAATCACGAATCAACTTGAAACCCACATGTGGCCTGAAGGGTCCCAGACCTGTGGATGGAAAATAATCCCCCCACTTGTGCCTAAAGAGCATTGAACCCCCACTTCCCTCCAGCCTCAGCCTCTTGGCTGCCTTAAGCGAACATGCACCCCTTTGCTCTGCCCACCTGTGACCCCATGACCCCTCACCTGTGCCGGGGAAATAATCCCCGAACTTGTGGAAGGACACTGTCATCGCTCGGTCCGTGGCGATTTGGTAACGCGAGTTGTGTGACTCGGTGCGTTGCGACTCAAAAGCCCTCACCTGTGCCGGGGAAGTAGTCGCCAAACTTGAGGAGGGACACGGTCGTGACTCAGTCTGTCGTGACTTTCAGTTAGCATGATATAAAACCCATCTGTTCCCAAAAAGCAAATCTGCCACCCACCTGTGCCCTGTAGGCTCCCTCACCTGTGCCCTGTAGGCTCCCTCACCTGTGCCCTGTAGGCTCCCTCACCTGTGCCCTGTAAGCTCCCTCACCTGTGCCCTGTAAGCTCCCTCACCTGTGCCGGGGAAGTAGTCGCCAAGCCTGTGGAAGGACACTGTCATGACTCGGTCCGTCGTGACTCTCTAGCCAACCTAAACCCACCTGTGCCTGGAAAGTAATCTCCCTACCTGTGCCTTCAAACGATCCCTCACCTGTGCCGGGAAAGTGGTCACCAAGCCTGTGGAAGGACACTGTCATGACTCGGTCCGTCGTGACTCTCTAGCCAACCTAAACCCACCTGTGCCTGGAAAGTAATCTCCCTACCTGTGCCTTCAAACGATCCCTCACCTGTGCCGGGAAAGTGGTCACCAAGCCTGTGGAAGGACACTGTCATGACTCGGTCCGTCGTGACTCTCTAGCCAACCCAAACCCACCTGTGCCTGGAAAGTAATCTCCCTACCTGTGCCTTCAAACGATCCCTCACCTGTGCCGGGGAAGTAGTCGCCAAACTTGTGGAAGGACACGGTCATGACTCGGTCCGTTGTGTAAAACGCCTCCTCCACGCCGTCCCCGTGGTGGATGTCAATGTCGATGTAGAGCACACGCTGGGGGGAGGGAGGGGTTGCGTTGAGGGCAGAAGAGGAAGGATGGAAGAAGCGCTGTAAGACCGGAGGAGAGCACGCCTCCTCCACGCCGTTCCCGTGGTGGATGTCAATGTCAATGTATAGCACTCGCTGGGAGGGAAGGGGTTGATTGGGGGCGGAAGAGGAAGAAGGAAACAAGCGGTGAGTAAGACCAGAGCAGAGCACGCCTCCTCCACGCCGTTCCCGTGGTGGATGTCAATGACGATATAGAGCACGCGCTGGGGGGGGGTAGACACAAGGGAGCGAAGAGGGGGGGAGATGGACAGGATGCGGCATGAGACAGAAAGGCTCCTCCTCCACGCCGTCCCCATGATGGATGTCAATATCGATGTAGAGCACACGCTGGTGGGGAAAGAAGGGGAGGAGGGGAGAAGGAGGTCCAGGGAAGACGAGGGCAAAGGGTATGAGGGAGCAGGCCTCTCCTCCTCCTCCTCCACGCCGTTCCCGTGGTGGATGTCAATGTCGATGTATGGCGAATGTCCACGCCGCCCCCAAGGCGAATGTCAATGTCGATGTATGGCGAATGTCCACGCCGTCCCGCCGTCCCCCTTCTTTCCCCCAGTCAATGTCAATGTCGATGTAGAGCACAAGGAGGTGGGGGAAAGAAGGGGAGAAGGAGGTCAAGGAAAGACGAGGGAGAGGGGTATGAGGAGCTTCACGGGGCTTGAGCATTCGCAGAAGACCCAGTGCCCGTGGTTCAGCTCGGTTCAGCTCGATTTGGATGGAGTAATCACGCTACAAGAGAGGTGGACTCACAGCGTGGTACTTCAACAGCTCCAGGATCGCAAGCACAATATCGTTCACGTAGCAGAACCCTGAAGCTTCGCATTTCTTCGCATGGTGCAATCCGCCCGCCCAGTTGATCGCGATGTCCGAGTGTCCGTGGTTCAGCTTCACCGCACCTCCCACCGAGCCTCCGGTGTAGGTTTGGCAGAACTGGTAGAGCCCGTCAAAGACGGGGCAGTCCTCCCCCACGTTGAAGCGCTTGAGCATCCGCAGCTGCTCGTGCTGGTTCTCCGGGGTGACAGTTCGGAGAAACTCCACATAATCATCTGAATGGAACCTGGCAAAAGGGAGGGAAAGGTGCAAAGGCAGGATTGGCTTGGTAGGGTCCGTCAAAGATAGGGCAGTCCTTCCCCACGTTGAAGCGCTTGAGCATCCGCAGCTGCTCGTGCTGGTTCTCCGGGGTGACAGTTCGGAGAAACTCCACATAATCATCTGAATGGAACCTGGCAAAAGGGAGGGAAAGGTGCAAAGGCAGGATTGGCTTGGTAGGGTCCGTCAAAGATAGGGCAGTCCTTCCCCACGTTGAAGCACTTGAGCATCCGCAGCTGCTCGTGCTGGTTCTCAGGAGTGACAGTGCGGGAGGAACTCCACGTAGTCGTCTGAGTGGAACTTGGCAGGAGGGAGACACGGGTGGAGGAAGGCGGGAAGGGGAAGGCGGGTGGGGGTTTGAGGGGGTCAATGGAACGAGGGAGGGGTTCAGCGGGGCTGGGCTGGGGGTTGTGACGAGTGGTGCAGCCTGCAGCAGAACTGGTAGAGCCCGTCGATGGAAGACGGGGCAGTCCTTCCCCACGTTGAAGCGCTTGAGCATCCGCAGCTGCTCGTGCTGATTCTCGAGAGTCACCTTGCAGAGGATTTCGACGTAGTCGTCCAAGTGGAACCGGGTGGATAGGATAGGTAGTGGGAGAGTGGGGTGGGGACGAGGATCGTTGAAGCGCTTGGGCATCCGCAGCTGCTCGTGCTGGTTCTCGGGTGGGTGTGACTGTTGGGAGAAACTCGACATAGTCGTCCGAGTGAAACCTGGCGATAGTGGGAAGGGATGGCGCCAGAAGGGTGAAGGGCCACAGGAATGGGGATCGTTCAACAAGAGCATCCGCAGCTGCTCGTGCTGGTTCTCCGGGGTGACTGTGAGGAGGAACTCGACGTAGTCATCTGAATGAAACCTGGTAGATAGGTGATAGTGGGTGGGTGGGGACGGGGATTGTTCAACAAGAGCCCGTGGAAGGAAGACGGGGCAGTCCTCCCCCGCGTTGAAGCACTTGAGCATCCGCAGCTGCTCGTGCTGATTCTCCGGGGTGACTGTGCGGAGGAACTCCACATATTCGTCCTAGTGGAACCTGGCAAAAGGGAGAAAGAGGTGCAAAGGCAGGATTGGCTTGGTAGGGTCCGTCAAAGGTAGGATTCTCCGGGGTCACTGTGCGGAGGAATTCGACGAAATCATCTGAATGGAACCTGGTAGGTTGGACGATGGAGAGGAGAGAGAATGGGAATGGGAGAAGCGCTTGAGTATCCGCAGCTGCTCGTGCTGGTTCTCCGGGGTCACTGTGCGGAGGAACTCTACATAGTCGTCTGAGTGGAACCTGGCAAAAGGGAGGGAGAGGTGCAAAGGCAGGATTGGCTTGATCAGGTACGTCAAAGGTAGGGTTCTCCGGGGTCACTGTGCGGAGGAACTCGACGTAGTCGTCTGAGTGGAACCTGGTGGGAGGAACAGGTCGGGAATGGAAACGGGGAGCGTTGATAAGAGGTCTGTGGGGGTAAAAGGTCAAAGGAGGGCTTCAGCTGGCCGGATCCAGACATAACCCCGTTATAAGCACATTCCGTTTTACCTGCACGGACCCCTATCTCCAGCTTGTCGTGCAAACCGGGGTGTATGAACAGGCTGAAGGTCATTCGACTCCAAAAAGAACTGCGTTACAAGCCCCACCTCCACATGTCCTTATCGCAAGCGCAGCCCCGCTATAAGCCTCACCTGCGCAAATCCTTATTGCGAGCGAGAAAATGGTTTGAAAACCTCAAGCTTGGTGTGCAGGCCGTAGCGCATCAGCAGACTGCTAGTCTTTCAAAATTGGAAACAACCCCGTTTTGACAGCAATCCGCCTCACCTGCGCATGCCCTTATCGTCGCGCGGGAAACGACTTGAAGATCTCGAGCTTGGTGTGCAGGCCGTAGTGGATGAGCAGGCTGTGGGCCATCCGGATCCAGACAGAAATCCGTTATAAGCACATTTACTGCACTCACCTGCACATGCCCTTATCGCGCGCGGGAAACGGCTTGAAAATCTCGAGCTTGGTGTGCAGGCCGTAGTGCATGAGCAGGCTGTGGGCCATCCGGTTCCGAAACAACCCCGTCATTAGCACATACACAATACGCAACTGCACATATAACGCGTACCTGCACATGTCCTTGTCGCGAGCGGGAAACGGCTTGAAGATCTCGAGTTTTGTGTGCAGGCCGTAGTGCATCAGCAGGCTGTGGGTCCTCCGGATCCAGAAAAACAAACCCGCTGTAAGCACATTCGCTACACTCACCTGCACATGTCCTTGTCGCGAGCGGGAAACGGCTTGAAGATCTCGAGCGTGGTGTGCAGACCGTAGCGCATCAGCAGGCTGCTAGTCATTTAGAATTGAAAACAACCCCACACTGACAGCAATCCGCCTCACCTACGCATGCCCTTATCGTCGCGCGCGGGAAACGGCTTGAAACTCTCCAAAATGACGTGCAGGCTGTAGTGCACAGGCTGTGGTTCATCTGGATGCAAAAACATCCCTGTTATAAAGCGTACCTGCACATATCTTTATCGCGCGCGGGAAACGGCTTGAAGATCTCCAGCTTGGTGTGCAGGCCGTAGTGCATGAGCAGGCTGTGCGTCATCCGGATGCGGTGCGGCTTCATGGGATGGCCCTGGCCGTAATAGTAATTCCCCACGTCCGGATCGTAGAAATACGCGACGCGCTTCTTTCGCCCTTCCGGTCCCGCGAGATTGCAGAGAGTGCCCGTCGAAGTCATGATCGGATTTGATTCGGCTACAACCAGCTGGGGTTTGTCGCGTGGCTAGGCTCACGGTACGCGTTCGCCGTACTTACGGTTAGGTTTAGTCCACAACGAGGTTGCAGAGATCGCAGCACTATATTTACACCGAGCTGACCTGAGCGGCAGCTCCTGAGGAGTCACAAACCTAGGAAGTAATTTGAGAAATGGAGAGGGAGGAACGAATGAGACCAGGGCCCAGTTCGGATGGCATTGTGGCCATTGTTGGCATTATGGGCATTTTTAACGGGCCCCCCAAAAAATGCCGCTTGGGCATTTCCAGAAACAGCTTCGAAATCGGACTGGAGCTGCAGTGCACCTTCGAAAAAACGGGCTTGAGTGTTCGGTTGGCATTAATTGGGTTTAGATTGATGGCATCAATCGAAATTTATTTTTGCAGAAGTTGGTAGGCAGTTGCCTGGATGGATCGCGTGAGCATTTGATTGGCTGGGATACTTGACCAGTCACTTAATTGCCCCGAATCACTGATCCTCCGCATGGTGCGGCGGGACCTCGAGGCCGCATGGTGCGGCGGATCAGAAAATGGGCACTTTGCTAGAGAGAATGGGGTTGTTGAAAAATCAATGGGGCTGTTCGCCAGCACCATTATAGCAAAAACAACGGGATAACGACGGGATCAGGAATGCTCCTCTCGCCTTCCTGATCCCGTCAGTTAGAGTTCGTTTACCTCCGTCAGCCGGGTCAGCCCGTGAAAAAAGTGCCGAGCCTCACCTACCGTCCAAACCAACAAACAAACTGGGCGTCTGGCGAACGCCCACTTTTGTCCACCAATTCTAACGTTTCGACGGCATATGGAAGCGGGGACGAAACTTTGTCCCCAGGCAAAATACCATCCCCTAGCCATGCCATCGTCATGCCGCGTTTTTCAAAGCACAGCGGTGGCACAGCCGACGCATTGCTGTTCAGAGGGCAACCCTTGAACAAGCCTGTAGTTTGACAAAGGGGGGCTCGTATACCCCCCATTTTTCCATCCCAAACACACCTTCGAAATGCCCCCCGCAGATAACTTGGTCGTGAGCACGAGGTGGCGGGGGTTGTGTTTGAGCGGGAGGTGTTTTATTTGCGCTTTTTACCCACGCTGAGCAAATTTTGGCCAGCGGGCAGCACAAGGGTCAGTGAGGCTAAACTTTCGCGCCACAGGGGGGAAGGTGGGGATGGACCTTCCCGATGCGGTTGCGTAATTTCCTCTTTCGTGTGCGCGAAGTTTCTCGGGCGGCATTACGCCCGAACCTCGGAGGAGGGTTCCGCCCCCGTTTCCATATGCGGCCGCGATGCCGATGCCATCGTTTTCTGTTCAAGAATCGATGTGCTGGCGAACAGCACCAATGGGTTGAAAAAGCCATCGAAAAAAGGTCTGTTCGGCTGGCATCCCATTATTGTGAGGTTCGGCGTAGAACAGTCTATCCGAGCCTTGATAACGTTTCATGCGCTTATCAGAGAACCTTCCAGGGTGGTCGGTTCACTGTAGCCCATCCACCTCGCCCGTTTTTTTAATGGCAGCCGATCTGGGCCCAGAGTTGGTGGTTATGCTTGTCAGGTGGACTTCAGGCAATTTCAAGGGAAGCTGGATGCTGAAAGTTCTGCTGTTACAGGACCTAAATGAATCCTAGCCAACCGCTCTAATATAACATTTTATCGCTCTGCCGTAAATCAACGAGGGAGATGAGAGACCAAGAAGCCGTCGCGGGTTAGAACGAAGAACGGCAAAATTGCGCGACGCGCCGGCGCGCGAACTTATCTCAATCCCATCGACCAAGCTCGCACCGCAGATAGGGCGACCGAACCTCGTCCAAATGGATCGACCTACATGCGCTTCTACGTTATATTCATAATGCGGACGGGTTCTGATAGCGTTACAGGTGCGATTTGGATTTACGGTCAGAATCGCGAAATTACAGCATGGGGTTTCGATTTTTTCACCAAAGACAGATTTTGCGACGTGCTACGTCACTTCAGTCTGGTCGCGCCGACAAGGCTAGTGTTATGCTGATTTTGTTAGGTCTTGTTTTTTATACGGTGTAAAACAAACTAAAACCCCTAGGGATCCAGGCACAGCTTTCAAAGTGTCAACCCTAAACACCTTACCAGCTCTCGTATTTAGGGTTGATACCTCCCGAATTGCACCACATTCGAGGCATCAACTCTAAACACCTTGACATCCGTGTTTAGGGTTGATGCCTCCCGAATTGCGTCCCTGTATTTCGGGGTCTATTTTTTGTCGGCCCCAGCTTAGATATAGTGCTCTTAAATGTTTCAGTAAAACGCGATGGACACGTGGCAAAAAAAATGTATGTATACAAGAAGCGTGACACGCGCGCCAGAATTTTCGCGCTACCGAAACAGTGACATCGAGAGGGACCATCGACTCCCACGCATCAAAACGGGCAGATACAATCGCAAAAGCGCGTGTAAATCGATCGATTTGGACGAGGTTAGGTCGCCCCACCTGCGGTGCGAGCCTGGTTGATGGGATTGAGAAAAGTTCGCGCGCCGGCGCGGCGCGCAATTTTGCCACGAAGAACATCCATTTTCAGATTTTCCGGGGTCAGTTCAGCGCTGCCCTTCCGTAAACCCAGAACGAGCACTGACGGATACACAGAGATTCTGGGTGTGAAGTAAAGTGTTGTTGCCTGGTTTGGATGGAAGAGAGCTTCTAAATCTGGGAGAGTTGTGGTTTGTTTGAAAACTGTCCTCCTGATTCTTCCGTAATTTTCGAGGTTGTTGTGTTACAGGCCTCTTACATCAACTCCCACGGGCAGAAATAAATGTATCTGAGAGGTTGGGGATGTAAAACCCTGCAAAATTTCTCTCTCCACGTCAGGTGAGGGATGTCGCCATACCAAACCGATCCGTTATCCGCGTTGCAAGATGTATCTAAGGATTTTACACGGCACTTGTGTGAGGGGTTCCGTCGCTGGATGTAGAGGCTCTGTTTCAAAACAGTACATGACAGCATTTTAGATTAATATATCACCTTGCATTTTTCTACTACTAGCTGACGATTTCACTGCACACAATGTGCAATGTGACAAGACTGAAGGCAAATGATTTGAGCTGCTAATGAGAGTACCAGTGGTCCTCCCTCATCCACTCGCGTCGTGCAATCCTCGACAAATATGGAAAGGGTTTGCGCAGCACAGCAACGTCTGGTCAATTGTCTCTATAGACGCTTCTTGTCACTGTCACATTTCGTTATATTTAGCGATCCTTATACTCTGATTTCTCAAACTTGCCATCCTGGCAGCACACAGCACACAAAGCATCCTGCTCATGCACATCATGTCACAAAACATTAGCATCTTGCTCTCAATTACGACCTATGCTGACCTATGAGCATGCCCACCAACCAGCATCTCCCATGGGGCTTTCCACAGCACTAGGCGCGGGCGCGGCCCCACCGGCCCACTCGGCAGCATATCAACCACAAATGCACCTGCCTACCTGCCTCTTCCACTACTACAAACAATATTACCTGGTCAACTAACAACTCACCTTGCCCACCAGCGTCTCCCCTCGTGCCACCAAACATGAGCATCGTGCTCTCATGCAACAAGTGGCATCAGCGCCATACGGATCAGCATGTGCCACCAACCAAGCATGAGCATCTTGCTCTCATGGAACAGAGAGAGGCGACAGAGGAAAGATACAGAGAAGACACGAGGGAGGCGAACAGAGTAGACAGAAGGAGGATACAGAAGCAGGCAAACAGAGAGAGGAGACGGAGGGAGGATAGAGGGAGGAAAACAGAGAGAGGTGACAGAGAGAGGATAGGAAGGTAGGCAAACAGAAAGAGGGGACAGAGGGAGGATAAAGGGGGAGGAAAACAGAGAGAGAGGTGACAGGGAGGAAAACACAGAGAGAAGTGACAGAGGGAAGATACAGAGGGAGGAAAATAGAGGTAGAAGTGACAGAGAGAGGGGTGAGAGAGGGAGGATACAGGGGTACGAAAACAGAGAGAGAGAGGTGACAGAGGGAGGATACAGAGGTAGAAAAACAGAGAGAGAGGTGACAGAGGGAGGATATAGAGGTAGTAAAACAAAGAGAGAGGTGACAGAGGGAGGACACAGGAGTAGGAAAACAGAGGGAGAGGTGACAGAGGGAGGGTACAGGGAGGGGGGGGAACAGAGAGAGAGGTGATAGAGGGAGGATACAGAGGGAGGAAAACAGATAGAGAGATGACAGACGGAGGATACCGAGATAGAAAAACAATGAGGTGACAGAGGGAGGAAAACAGAGAGAGGGGACGGAATGAGGATGCAGAGTGAGGAAGACCGAGAGAGGTGACAGAGGGAGGATACAGAGGGAGGATACAGAGGGAGGATACAGAGGGAGGAAAACCGAGAAAGGTGACAGAGAGAGGATAGAGAGGGAGAAAAACATAGCGAGAGAGAGAGAGAGAGAGGCGAGAGAGGGAGGATACAGAGGGAGGAAAACAGAGAGAGGTTACATAGGGAAGATACAGAGGGAGGCAAGCACTCCGCTTTCACCTGCCAGCAGTAGGAGCAGCAGACAGCCCACCGGCCTTCGGACATAGCACCCTCAGAGCTGTGCCTTGCGGGGCGAAGAGTGGCAGTGGAAAAGTGCTTCCAGCCCAAGACTCAAATCCCACCCCCGACGTAGCCAGAGCTGACGCGAACCAGAGCCGCCGGCCGGTCGGCTCTGACGGTGTCCATTAGGCCTTGAACGCCAGATCGGTTACTTGAGCACCGAGTGCCGTGCCGCGCAGATTCCACCCACCACACCCCGACCCACAAGACACAACCCCAGGAGATGCTGCCCCTAAGGCAGTGAACTCCCCACTTGCTCCCATGCTCCCCACCCACCCACCCCACACTTCACCCCCATGCCTTTACCTCTACTTACCACAGCCATGCAGAGCGCCATGATGCTGAGGATACTAGGAAGTGGAGAGCGAAAGGGGGATTAGGGGAGGGAGAGACTCCTCTGTGATCCAGGCAGGGTGCTGCTGGAGGGGAAGGGAAAAGGGAGAGAGGAGGAGGTGAGTGAGAGGGCGGACTCCACTCTCCCGTCCTTGCTCCAGTGCTCCCACATTCAGCCTGCATGGAGAAGGAGGGGGGTGAGAGAGGAGGGGATCAGCTTACCATACCTCATCTGTAACCATACCATACCTTGTACCATACATCCCCGCAGCCACATCTAGCCTAGCCAAGCCCCCCTTCCCCCACTGTTGGTACTGCTGCTGCCGCTTCTGCTGCTGCCGGTCTGCTACTCTGCTTCCCCTGCTGCTGCTGCTGCCCCTCCCCTACCCTCCGCTGCTGCCCCGCTGCTGCTCTGCTGCTGCCCCCTGCTGCCCTGCTACAGCCTTCAATGTACTGGGAGGGAGGGGAGAGGGAGGGAGACAAAGGGGCAAGGGAGAGCAGTCAGAATGGGGAGAAGAGCAGGCAGAAGCATGAAGAAAGAGAGGGGGCAAAAAACGGAAGTGAGCATGGGGAGAAGGCCAAGCAGCAGCATGAGTGCATGAGGAAAAAGAGGCTCACCTTGTTCCAGACGACCCAATCCCGATACTCTCCCATCCCATCCCAGCCGAGTGGAGTGCTGCCCCCTTTGCCTCCCACCTGCATGGCCACAAGGGGAGGGGTGCTGAGGAATGGAAGTGTTGTCCCCCACACCCCTCCCCTCCACCTGCAAGGCACTCACACAGCAGCAGTGAGTGTACTGTGGGGGGACTACAGGCAAATCGGCTAGGCAAAAAAACTGCAAAGGTAGAGGAGTGAGGGGCCACTGGCGGAGGCACAACCACAAGACACAGACCCCCAAGTGAACCTGAGGGGTGAACCTGAGAGGGCTGTAAGGCTTTGGGGGGGCTGAACCTGAATCTGAGGGGTGAGCAGCAGTAGGAGCGGGGGGGTCTGTGGCGTGTGTGCCAGGCCCCAACCAGTGGCAAGATTTCAGAGGTGATAGCATCAATAGCACATGAGGTAAAAACGGAAGCAGAATGATGCGCAATGGGAAGCAGGAAAGGAAACGCCAAGGAAAAAGTGTACTTAGCTGGAAACTTAAAGCTCGGTTGGTGCCCTCCCTCGTCCCCCCTGCTGCCCTCCTGCTCCACCTTGCCGCCCTGCTACAGCCTTCAATGCACTGGGCGCTGGCAGAACGCTGAGAGGGAAGGGGGAGAGAGGCAGGCAAGGAACAAGGGACAGCTGTGAGAATGGGAAGAAGAGCAGGCAGAAGCGTAAAGGCAGGGAGGGAGCAGAAAGGAAAGTGAGCATAAGGAGAAGACCAAGCAGCAGCACGAGAGCACGAGGGAAAAGAGGCTCACCTTGTTCCAGACGACCCAATCCCGATACTCTCCCATCCCATCCCAGCCGAGTGGAGTGCTTCCCCCCAGCCCCGACTGCTGCTGCTTCTGCTGCTGCTCCTGGTCTGCTACTCTGCTTCCTCTGCTGCTGCCGTTGCCCCTCCCCTCCCCTCCGCTGATGCCCTGCTGCGTGCCCCCCTGCTGCCCCCAGGCTGCCCCCTTCTGTCGCGCTGCTACAGCCTTCAATGCTCTGGGGGTGAGGGAAGAGGGAGGGGAGACGGAGGGAGGCAGGGGATCAAGGGACAGCAGTGAGAACAGGGAGAAGCGTGAAGGCAGGGAGCGAGCAAGAAAGAAAATTGAGCATGGGGAGAAGATCAAGCAGCAGCATGAGTGCACGAGGAAAAAGAGGCTCACCTTGTTCCAGACGACCCCATCCCGATACTCTCCCATCCCATCCCAGCGGACTGGAGTGCTGCCCCCCTCCCCTCCCACCACTGCCACCTGCACGGCCACAGGGGAGGGGCGTGAGGGAGAGTCGGTGTTGACCCCATACCCCTCCCCGCCACCTACAATGCGCACACACAGAGCTAGTCAGAGCGCGGTGGTGGGAGCAAGCTGAATGGGAGACTGTGACTTGAAATCCAGCACAAGGGAAGGGAAGAGCCACTGGTTGAGGCATGGCCACAAGCTACGGACCCAAGGGCACCTGAAAAAAAACCTGACGGGTGTACCTGCACCTGAAGGGGTTACCTGCACCTGAGAGGACTACCTGAAGTGGAGGGGTCTGTGGCATGTGAACCGCGCTCAACCAATGGCATTGTTTCAAACGGAAGGGCGAAAGCACAGCCGGCAAACGAACTGGCAGCAACAAAGCAACAAGGCATGATGAGACGGGCAAGGGTGAGGGCATTGAAGTGGTTGATTTAGCTGATAGCGTGAGGGCGAGCTCAAGGCAGCTGCAGCACCACCAGCTGCCTCCCCACGCAGCAGTCCTCCTCCAGGTGCCTCCTCCCTGCACGGCCACAGGGGAGGGGCGTGAGGGAGCGTCGGTGTTGACCCCACACCCCTCCCCGCCACCTGCAATGAGCACACACAGAGCTAGTGAGAGCGCAGTGGTAGGAGCAAGTTGAATGGGAAACTGTGAATTGAAATCCAGCGCAAGGGAAGGGAGGAGCCACTGGTTGAGGCACGGCCACAAGCTACAGACCCAAGGGCATCTGAAAAGGAACCTGAGGGGGGTTAACTGAGGGAATTACCTGAAGCGGGGGGGTCTGTACCATGTGAGCAGTATTCAACCAGTGGCGTTGTTTCACGAAGACGGTGCAACAGCAGATGAAACGAAGGAAACGGTATGGCAGGCAAGGTTGCGGGCATGGGGGAACGGGTACTTAGCTGATTGTGTGGTGCAGGCGGAGGGGGTGCTTCAATGGAGAGTGGGCAGGGCGAGCGGGGGTTGAAGGGACGGACCTGCGAGGCAGAGGAGAAGGGGAGAGAGAGATAGCGGCAGGTGGGAGGGAGTGACTTTTTTAAACGAGAAGACAGGCAGCAGTGTGAGTGCAAAATGACGGTGCATGTGACGCCAACCACAACCCCACAAGAGCCGTTACCAACCTGAACCTGCACCTGAACCTGAACCTGAGGGGGAGTGGGCTCAAGTGGAGTGTGGTGGCAGGGGCGATACTGCAACCTCAACCGTTGATGAGGTCGGCGCTGCTGCCCCGTTGCCCGCGCTCCTGCTGCCCGCCCTGGTGCTCCCCTCGCCTGCTGCTCGCCTGCTGCACTCCCCTTGGCTTGTGAAGGCCTGGCAGGGAAGGGAGGGGATGGAGGGCAGGGCGGAAAGGAAAGGCAGCCGAAAGTAAGAGGGGTTGCAATGGAGAAAAGTGCCAAACACACGTGCAACAGCAGAAACGACAGTGCATGTGACGCCAACCACAACCCCACAAGAGCCGCTACCAACCTGAACCTGCACCTGAACCTGAACCTGAACCTGAACCTGAGGGGGAGTGGGCTCGAGTGGAGTGTGGTGGCAGGGGCGATACTGCAACCTCAACCGTTGATGAGGCCGGCGCTGCTGCCCCGCTGCCCGCGCTCCTGCTGCCCGCCCTGGTGCTCCCCTCGCCTGCTGCCCGAGGGGGCAGGGAGGGACGTGAGGAACGAGGTGAAGGCAGCGAAACAGAATGGAATGAGATGAGAGGAAAAAATGCAGCAAGTGCAAGAATGATGCAGGATGGATGGACTGCTGCAGTGGCACACCCAAGAGACCTCGTACCAGCGGAATCAAACTAAGAAGAATACCTGAGGCTGTACCAAAGTTTTGAACCTGCTACCTTGGGAGAGGGAGGTCTCTTGAGTGTGACAGAGGGCAGTAAAGAAGGGAGTTAGATGCATGGTGCAAGCAAGACATTACGCCAGCACAGGCAGACCGTGTTTCAAGCAGTCAACGGTTCAAGGCAGTCAAAGGGTCAAGCAGTCTGCGTTTCAGGCAGTCAGCGGTTCAAGCAGTCCGTGTTTCAAGCAGTCAACGGTTCAAGCAGTCTGTGTTTCAAGCAGTCAACGGTTCAAGCAGTTTGCGTTTCAAGCAGTCAACGGTTCAAGGCAGTCAAAGGGTCAAGCAGTCTGCGTTTCAGGCAGTGAACGGTTCAAGCAGTCCGTGTTTCAAGCAGTCAACGGTTCAAGCAGTCTGTGTTTCAAGCAGTCAAAGGATCAAGGCAGTCAAAGGGTCAAGCAGTCTGCATTTCAGGCAGTGAACGGTTCAAGCAGTCCATGTTTCAAGCAGTCAAAGGGTCAAGCAGTCCGTGTTTCAAGCAGTCCGTGTTTCAGGCAGTCAACGGTTCAAGCAGTCTGTGTTTCAAGCAGTCAAAGGATCAAGGCAGTCAAAGGGTCAAGCAGTCTGCATTTCAGGCAGTGAACGGTTCAAGCAGTCCATGTTTCAAGCAGTCAACGGTTCAAGCAGTCCGTGTTTCAAGCAGTCAACGGTTCAAGCAGTCTGTGTTTCAAGCAGTCAACGGTTCAAGGCAGTCAAAGGGTCAAGCAGTCTGGGTTTCAGGCAGTCAACGGTTCAAGCAGTCCGTGTTTCAAGCAGTCAAAGGGTCAAGCAGTCCGTGTTTCAAGCAGTCCGTGTTTCAGGCAGTCAACGGTTCAAGCAGTCTGTGTTTCAAGCAGTCAAAGGATCAAGGCAGTCAAAGGGTCAAGCATTCTGCATTTCAGGCAGTGAACGGTTCAAGCAGTCCATGTTTCAAGCAGTCAACGGTTCAAGCAGTCCGTGTTTCAAGCAGTCAACGGTTCAAGCAGTCCGTGTTTCAAGCAGTCAACGGTTCAAGGCAGTCAAAGGGTCAAGCAGTCTGCGTTTCAGGCAGTCAACGGTTCAAGCAGTCCGTGTTTCAAGCAGTCAACGCTTTAAGCAGTCCGTGTTACAGGCAGTCAACGGTTCAAGCAGTCCGTGTTTCAAGCAGTCAACAGTTCAAGCAGTCCGTGTTTCAGGCAGTCAACAGTTCAAGCAGTCAAAGGGTCAAGCAGTCTGCGTTTCAGGCAGTCAACGGTTCAAGCAGTCCGTGTTTCAAGCAGTCAACGGTTCAAGCAGTCCGTGTTTCAGGCAGTCAACGGTTCAAGCAGTCTGTGTTTCAAGCAGTCAAAGGGTCAAGCAGTCTGCGTTTCAGGCAGTCAACGGTTCAAGCAGTCAACGGTTCAAGCAGTCCGTGTTACAGGCAGTCAACGGTTCAAGCAGTCCGTGTTTCAAGCAGTCAACAGTTCAAGCAGTCCGTGTTTCAGGCAGTCAACAGTTCAAGCAGTCAAAGGGTCAAGCAGTCTGCGTTTCAGGCAGTCAACGGTTCAAGCAGTCCGTGTTTCAAGCAGTCAACGGTTCAAGCAGTCCGTGTTTCAGGCAGTCAACGGTTCAAGCAGTCTGTGTTTCAAGCAGTCAACAGTTCAAGCAGTCAAAGGGTCAAGCAGTCTGCGTTTCAGGCAGTCAACGGTTCAAGCAGTCCGTGTTTCAAGCAGTCCGGTTCAAGCAGTCAGTGTTTCAGGCAGTCAACAGTTCAAGCAGTCTGTGTTTCAGGCAGTCAACGGTCAAGCACTCCGTATTTCAAGCAGTCAAAGGTTCAAGCAGTCCGTGTTTCAAGCAGTCAAAGGTTCAAGCAGTCTGTGTTTCAGGCAGTCAAAGGGTCAAGCAGTTTGTGTTTCAAGCAGTCAACGGTTCAAGCAGTCCGTGTTTCAGGCAGTCAACGGTTCAAGCAGTCTGTATTTCAGGCAGTCAACAGTTCAAGCAGTCCGTGTATCAGGCAGCCGAATATCCAAGCATTATGTGTTGCACTTAGCTTTTAAAGGAGTGCTGCTGGGCGGCGCAGCGTGGTGAGATGAGCGCCATGCTGCTCGCTTCTGAAATTTCGCCTCCACGCCATAATGCTTCTCCGCAGCTTCCCCTCCATGCCTTGGGCGCGATTGGTTAATCTCTGCACATGTAAACGCGATATTTGAATTAGAATATTACTTTGTTTAAGAACGTGGTGAAAAGTAGTTAACGTGGTTAATGTGAAAAATCTGGCAGTAGCGGCGCACCTGATGCAGGGAAAGCGCGATTCGAGGCGGACGCGATCCTCCATGCGATTCCGCTTAGCCACAGCTACGCCGCGATTCCGCTTAACCGCGCGATTCCGCTTAGCCACAGCTACGCCGTCGATTCCGCTTAACCCCGCGATTCCGCTTAGCCACAGCTACGCCGTCGATTCCGCTTAACCACAGCTACGCCGGCGATTCCCTTCGCCACGCTATTCTGCTTAACCGCATCGCGAGCTTCGAGCCTGGTTGAGGCGATCAGACGTGCTCGTGGAAGTCGCAGCAGAGGCGACTCTCGAAAATGTTGCTGCTGATGGCAAAAAGCGCTTCAAACCGCAAAACATCTCTGCTGACGGCCGAGATTGCTGGGAACGTGGAGCGTCCCTTTCGACCGCGAAAATCGTTGCAGCTTACGGAGAAATCGTTGCTGCTGACAGCTAAATCTGTTAATGAGGAAGAAAATCGTTTTTCATCGCAACGCTGACGGCCGGCTTGATTGTTGAGACCAGTAAAGCACGAAGCTGCTGACGACGAAAACTGCTACCGACGAGGAAAATCGCAGCTAACGGAATATAGTGATGCTGCTGACTGAGAGACCGCTTCTGTTGACAAGGAAGATCGCTACTGACGACGAAACTCGTTTCTAGCGTCGAAACTCGTTCCTGATGGTGGCGATCGACTCACATTCCGTCCTTATGACTAACAGAGAGCGTAGAGTTGGCTG
Organism: Closterium sp. Naga37s-1; assembly: GCA_947471745.1. Taxonomy (NCBI): domain Eukaryota; kingdom Viridiplantae; phylum Streptophyta; class Zygnematophyceae; order Desmidiales; family Closteriaceae; genus Closterium; species Closterium sp. Naga37s-1. The sequence goes on along the minus strand of CANJKZ010000947.1, from coordinate 40,031 downwards.
GCGAACAAAGGAGAATCATCCGTAAGCCTGACATGGTTGTCCACATTATGCAGGTGAATGAGAGAGGAGCACCAGAGCAGCGAAAATGCAGAGAGTAGAGAGGAATCGGAAAATGGGTCCAACTTGCCCTCTCAACATTGCCCGATCCACGCTGCCTGCTCTGCCTGAGTTCACAAAATTAGAATGGTTGAGAGAGGCAAACAATGTTCCAGTTCGGTTGGGAAAGGTTGTCGGTGTGTTCTCGATTTGGTTTCTTCCCTGTCGATCTCAGGCAGGTTCAGCACAATCTTAGCCAATGCCGAGGTTGGGCTGACGGCAGGTAGCGGATTCTCATCTCAGTGACAAGGTTGGCGCATCGCGCTTTGCCGCAAAAGCGCGCTAAGTTGGCCAGTGTGCGGAACGACGGTTCTCCCCAAAAGGGACGGCGAACCATTTGCGAAATAAAAGCTAGTCGTACAAGCAGCCTAGACGGGCAACATCGTGTTCGCGAAAATCGTGAGCGACATCGCTCAACCCAGGGCTAACGGTTGGTTCTAAAAAACCCGCGAGGTGGCGGAAGTGCTCCACCAAAATCGCTGACACATTTCCGAAGATCCGCCAACACTTGGGGTTTCGCGGAGCTCTTCCCCCCTTCCCGTTTGGCAAACCAACGGATAGGCTGCGGAAAGCGCAGTTTTGGGGATTTTGCGGGAACCTCGTGCGAAAGGATTTGAGATTGTAGGAAAATGCTGAGGAATCTTGGATCGAACGGACCAGCCGGTCCGTTGGCCCAGGCATCCGGTATCTGGGGAAGGGCTTCGCGGAAAACCTTGTATGCCCACCGACACGATTGGCGGATCTCTTAGTGATGTGTCAGCGAATTTGGTGGAGCGCTTCCGCCAGCCCGCGGATTTCCAAGCCCAACTGTTGGCCCCGACCTGGCTGGCGACATTCACGATAATCGCGAGACTTTACGATGGCTCAGTGTAGTGCCATTATCCCCACAGTGCGACACAGTAATTTTTCGTGAACTCAACTTACGTCACCAAATTGTTTCGTCATCCCCTTCCGCAAAACCGCCTTTCCGCCTCTTCGGCGAATATGGCGCGCTTTTATGGCAAGGCGCTAGACAACCTCGGAGTTGGTTGGATGGGTAAGTAGCTTTCGGATCTGGGCTGTGCTGAACTGAACTATTCCTGCAGAGGACAGGGCAGAACCAGACACACGGGAAACCCTTCCCAACACGTTTCAACCGAGCTCAACCATCAAGTCTCTCAACCATTTCCACAATCTCAACCCACGCAGGCAACAGCAGACCAAGCAACCGTAGACTCCATTTCCTCCCACTCTCTTTCTCCACCACCGTTCTCCTTCACTCCATTTCGCTGCTCCACCTATGCGCTCATCAGCATTCCTAACGTTCACGGTAGATTTTCCGGCGTTTGTCCAGCCAACTCTGCGCTACGTCCATATACGGCATCAACGTAGTTTGTGGAGCCGATTGCAGCCATCAGGAACGAGCTTCGACGCTAAAAACGAGCTCCATTGTCAGCACCGATCTGGTTAGTTAGCAGGAATGTCGCCTCCATCAGCAGAATCGGTTTTTCCGTTAGCTGCGATGTCCTCATCGACAGCGTCGCGTTTTGACGATGGCAACAATTCGACCGGCCGTCAGCGGAAATTGTTGTCGGAAATGCTTCTTCCAGTCAGATTTTGCCGTCAGAAGCAACGATTTTTCGCGGTCAGCAGCAATTTCGGCCGTCCGTCAGCGATGTCCGCCATCTGCACCCACAATCCTGAAAATCGCTCGCGACCTCCATAGATGGCCGCATCCAGGTTTGAAGCTCGCGACGCGCCTCGTCAGAATCGCGCAGCCGTCGCTCGTCCATGGCAAGGCCGCGCGTGGACATGGCAAGACCCAAGATTGCTGCGTGGAGGATCGGTTCCGCCTCCAACCGCGTCGTACTACGGCGAAATCGTCGTCCGCGTGTCGTACTACGACGTAAACGTTGGCCGCGCGTCGTCGCACGGCGGAATCGTTGTCCGCGCGTTGTCGCACGGCGAAATTGCCGTCCGCGCGTCGTCGCACGGCGAAATCGTCGTCCGCGCGTCGTCGCACGGCGGAATCGTTGTCCGCGCGTCGTCGCACGGCGGAATCGTTGTCCGCGCGTCGTCGCACCGCGAAACCGCCACCCGCGCGTCGTCACACGTCGAAATCGTCGTCCGGGCGTCATACTACGGCGAAATCGTTGGCCGCGCGTCGTCGCATGACGAATCCGTCGTCTGCGCGCCGTCGCACGGCGGAATAGTCGTCTGCGATTCGTTTCGTGGCGAAATGTCGCACGGCTGTGCCTCCGTTGGCGTGGGGGTGAGCAGCAGCAGCATCAGGTTTCGGTGATTCTTCAACCGCCAGCTAAGTGCCTTCTCCTCCCTCCACTCTCCCTCGCTTGCTGCTCACCGTTTTTCCGTGAAATACTCGCCACTGGTTGGGGCCCGCTTCACAAGCAACAGACCCCCATCTCCCATTGCAGGTAAACCCATCAGGTACAGGTTCCGACCCCCTAAAGCCTTACAGCCCCCTCAGGCTCCCCTGGGGGTCTGTGGCTTGTGGATGTGCCTCCACCAGTGGCCCCCTCCCTTGCCTTGCCTTGTGTTCCTGCCGTCTCGCACGCTGCACTGTCCATTCCCCATCCCACTCTCGCTCCCACCTCCCCCGCTGCCTTCAACTCATCCTCACGGCGCTCCCCTCGCTGCCCTCCCCGCCCACCCATCCCTTCCCTGCCAGGCAAGCCCAAGCGAAGGGGACGGCAGCAGGCGAGCAGCAGGCAAGGGGAGCGCCGAGGCGGGCAGCAGGAGCGTGGGCAGCGGGGCAGCAGCGCCGGTGTCATCAACGGTTGAGGTTGCAGTATCGCCCCTGCCACCACACTCCACTCGAGCCCACTCCCCCTCAGGTTCAGGTTCAGGTTCAGGTGCAGGTTCAGGTTGGTAGCGGCTCTTGTGGGGTTGTGGATGGCGTCACATGCACTGTCGTTTCAGCTGTTGCACGTGTGTTTGACACTTTTCTCCATTGGAACCCCTCTTACTTTCGGCTGCCTTTCCTTTCCGCCCTCCCTCCCCTCCCATCCCTTACCTGCCAGGCCTTCACAAACCAGGGGGACGGCAGCAGGCGAGCAGCAGGCGAGGGGAGCACCAGGGCGGGCAGCAGGAGCGCGGGCAGCGGGGCAGCAGTGCCGGCCTCATCAACGGTTGAGGTTGCAGTATCGCCCCTGCCACCACACTCCACTCGAGCCCACTCCCCCTCAGGTTCAGGTTCAGGTTCAGGTGCAGGTTCAGGTTGGTAGTGGCTCTTGTGGGGCTGTGGTTGGCGTCACATGCACCGTTTTTTTTTTGCACTCGCACTGCTGCCAGAGTCTTCTCGTTTAAAAAAATCACTCCCTCCCTCCTGCATTTTTACTATCTCTCTATCTCTCTCTCCCTTCTCTGCCTCCCAGGTCCGTCCCTTCAACCCCCGCTCGCCCTGCCCACTCTCCATTGAAGCACCCCCTCCGCCTGCTTCACACAATCAGCTAAGTACCCGTTCCCCCATGCCCGCAACCTTGCCTGCCATACGGTTTCCTTCGTTTCATCTGCTGTTGCACCGTCTTCTTGAAACAACGCCACTGGTTGAGTACTGCTCACATGCTACAGACCCCCCTGCTTCATGCAACCCTCTCAGGTGCAGGTAACCCCTTCAGGTGCAGGTACACCCCTCAGGTTCTTTTTCAGGTGCCCTTGGGTCTGCAGCTTGTGGCCGTGCGTCAACCAGTGGCTCCTCCTTTCTTCTCGTGCGCTGAGTTTGAAGTCATAGTTCCCCCTTCAGCTTGCTCCCACCTCCGCGTTCTGACTAGCTCTGTGTGTGCGCATTGCAGGTGGCGGGGAGGGGTGTGGGGTCAACTCCTACGCTCCCTCACGCCCCTCCCCTGTGGCCGTGCAGGGAGGAGGCACCTGGAGGAGGGCTGCTGCGGAGGGAGGCAGCTGGTGGTGCTGCAGCTGCCTTGAGCTCGCTCTCACGCTATCAGCTAAGTCACCCACTTCCACGCCCTCACCCTTGCCCGCCACATCATGGCTTGTTGCTTTGTTGCTGCCAGTTCGTTTGCCCGCTGTGCTTTCGCCCTTCCCTTTGAAACAATGCCATTGGTTGGGGCCCGGTTCACATGCTACAGACCCCCACTCTTCAGGTAACCCCCTCAGGTGCAGGTAACCCTCTCAGGTGCAGGTAACCCTCTCAGGTGCAGGTAACCCTCTCAGGTGCAGGTACACCCCTCAGGTTCTTTTCCAGGTGCCCTTGGGTCTGCAGCTTGTGGCCGTGCCTCAACCAGTGGCTCCTCCTCCCTTCCCTTGCGCTATTCGAGTCACAGTTTCCCATTCGACTTGCTCCCACCACCGCGCTCTTGACTAGCTCTGTGTGTGCGGATTGCAGGTGGCGGGGAGGGGTGTGGGGTCAACACCGACGCTCCCTCATGCCCCTCCCCTGTGGCCGTGCAGGGACTCGTGGGGACGGGAGGGAGGCAGCACTGCAGGATGGCCGTGCAGGTGGCAGTGGTGGGAGGGGAGGGGGGCAGCACTCCACTCGGCTGGGGTGGGAAGAGAGAGTATCGGGCTGGGTTGTCTGAAACACGGTGAGCCTCTTTTCCCCTCCCTGCCACAGATGCTTGAATGTCTGTTCTTCCTTCACTCGCGCTGCTGCTTGGTTTTCTGCCCATGCTCACTTCGCTTCGCTTGCTGCTCCCTGCCCTGTGTTCCCTCTTTTCTCATTGCCCTTCACATCCCCGTCCTCTCCTCCCTCCCTTCCTCTCTCTGCTCCAATCCCCGTCGTCCCAGCAGGTCGCTCATACGGGAGTGGCAGTGGCGGGGGACATGGAGTGCAACAGCAGCTGCTCTCCACCCAACCCACCCACAGCTAAGTATCCGCCCTCACTTTCTCCTCCCAATCTCTCTCGTGTTCGTTTGCTTTCCACGTTCATCCTTGCTGCATCTCCTGTTTTCTTGTCTCTTCAGATGCAAGCCTCTGGTCGAGCCAAAGCATCAAGCCACAGACCCATTTTCTTGGGTAAATCCCCCCAGGTGTTACAGGTATACTCTCAGGTCTGCAGGTAAGCCTCCCAGGTGTGTACCCCCCTTGGATCTGTGGCTTGTAGCTGAGGCTGCACCAGTGGCCCCCTTCTCTGCTCTCACCTGCCATCCCACCCCACCCCACCCATGCACTCCTCTGAGATTTCTACCCCTAGCCGCATACTCACTTCTCTTCAGTTCTCTCCTTTCCGTTGAGGGGAGGGGCGTGGGGGTCAACACCGCCGCTCCCTCGCGCTCCACCCCTGTGGCCGTGCAGGTGGCAGTGGTGGAAGGGGAGGGGGGCAGCACTCCACTCGGCTGGGGTGGGAAGGGAGAGTATCGGGCTGGGTCGTCTGAAACAAGGTGAGACTCTTTTCCCCTCCCTGTCACAGATGCTTGAATGTCTGTTCTTCCTTCACTCGCGCTGCTGCTTGGTTTTCTGCCCATGCTCACTTCGCTTCGCTTGATGCTCCCTGCCCTGTGTTCCCTCTTTTCTCATTGCCCTTCACATCCCCGTCCTCTCCTCCCTCCCTTCCTCTCTCTGCTCCAATCCCCGTCGTCCCAGCAGGTCGCTCACACGAGAGTTTCCTACTGGCGGGGGACATGGAGTGCACAGGCAGCAGCTGCTCTCCACCCAACCCACCCAAAGCTAAGTACCCGCCCTTCCTTTCTCCTCCTAGTCACTCTCGTGTTCTTTTCATTTCCACGTCTACTTTTTCTGCATCTTCTGCTGTTTTGTCTCTTCAAATGCAAGCCTCTTGTTCAGCCAAAGCTTCAAGCCACAGGCCCCTTTTCTTGGGTAAACCCCACCAGGTAACAGCAGGTATCCCCTCAGGTTAAGCCTCCCTAGGTATTCTTCCCCCTTGGATCTGTGGCTTGTAGCTGAGGCTGCACCAGTGGCCCCCTTCTCTGCTCCCACATGCCATCTCATGCACTCCCCTCACATTTCTACCCCTAGTCGCTTGCTCACTTCTCCAGTTCTCTCCTTGCTGGTTGTGGGGAGGGGCGTGGGGGTCAACACCGCCACTACCTCACACCCCTCCCCTGTGACCGTTCAGGTGGCAGTGGTGGGAGGGGAGGGGGCAGCACTCCACTCGGCTGGGATGGGAAGGGAGAGTATCGGGATGGGTAGTCTGAAGCAAGGTAAGCCTCTTTCCCTCCCTGCCTCAGATGCCTCATTTCCCTCACTTCAATTCGGCATTCTCGTTTTTGTCCACTCTAGTGTTCTTCTGTTTACTTGACTATTTCAGTTGATGCCGACTTACCTGCCCCTCCTCTCCTGTCTTTTCACCCCCTTTTCCCCCACTGCCAGGTCACTTGGGGAGAGGGGAGGGGGGCAGCACTCCACTAGGCTGGGATGGGATGGGAGAGTATCGGGATGGGTCGAGGTGAGCCTCTTTTCCCCTCCCTGCCAGATATGCATTCGTTTTTGTTCTTTCCATCACTCACGCTGCTGCTTTCCTTCTCCCAATGCTTCACTGTATTGTCTTGCTCCTGTCCTGCCGTCACGCTTCTGTCTGAACTTCTCCCCTTGCTCATTGCTCTCCCTTGCTCCCTGCCTCCCTCCCTTCCCAGCAGCCTGAGGCATCATGGGGCTCTGCATGGCTCAGGGAGGGACGCATGCAGGAAGGCGGGGAGGAGGGCGGACGGGGAAGGAGTCACCTGGTGCTGCTGCAGCTGCCCTCTGCTCGCTCTCACGTCTTACAGTTAAGTTCCCTTAACCCCTGCCTGCCTCGCCATGTTTAGTGTACTTAGCTGGCATCTCGTTTTTGCATGCGCTTCCGCACCTTCCTCTTGAAACAGTGCCACTGGTTGGGCCTGCCTCGCATGCTGCAGACCCCCTTGCTTCAGGTAACCCCTCAGGTGCAGGTGTGCAGGTACCCCCTCAGGTGCAGCCCTTGGGTCTGCAGTTTGTGACTTGGCCTCCACCAGTGGCCCCTCCCCTCTCCTGCCTTGCAAATGCCGTTCCCTCTCTTGCACTTTCAACCTTCATCCCCTTGCTGCCCACTGACCAGCTCTGTGTGTGTGCCTTGCAGGTGGAGGGGAGGGGCGGGGGTCAACACCGACGCTCCCGCACGCCCCTCCCCTGTGGTCGTGCAGGTACCCGTGGGGATGGGATTGAGGCAGCATTGCCAGTCGATGCCACAAGGGAGAGTATCGGGGTGGGCTTGGCCTCTCAAGGTACGTCACCTGCCCTCTTGCCCTCGTCTCTCTCTCTTTCTGTTCTTCAGTTTTGCCTTCTCGATTTCATCAACTTCAGTTTTTTTTTTCCTTCTCTGGTCCAGCCAACTCACTTGCCTTTACTTCCCCCTTTCGTCTGCCTCCACCCCCCTCGCCTGTGGCCGTGCAGGTGCCTGTCTGTGGGGATGGGAGGGGGGCAGCTCTGCCAGTCGCTGCCACAAGGGAGAGTACCGGGTTGGGCTTGGCCTCTCAAGGTACGCCGCCATTCCTTTTGCCCTCAACCCTCTCTATTTCTGCTCTGTAGTTCCGCCTTCTCTTTCTCGTCAACTTCAGTTCATTGGTTTCTCTAGTCCAGCCTATTTACATTCTTTTACTTTCCCCCTATACTTCTGCCCCCCACCCCTGCAGGCCACTGGGCATCGAGAGAAGACTGTAGCAGAGAAGCTGAGTAGCAGACCGGCAGCAGCAGTTGTAGCAGCAGAAGGGGTAGCAGCAGCAGCAGCAGCAGCAGTGGGGGGTGGGGGGTTCGAGGCGGGCTAGGTTAGGTCGAGTCGTGAGCGAGGTGTGGTATGGTATCAGGTAAGGTAAGGTAACAGGTTTGGTATGGAGATCTGATCCCCTCCTCTCTTTCTTCCTCCCCACCCCTCTTTGCAGCCTGAGTATGGGGGGAGCACTGGAGCAAGGGCGGGACAGAGGCATCTCTCTCTTCATCCTCACCTACTCCTCCCCTTCTCCCTCCCGCTGCCCTCTCCCCACTTTCCAGCACGGTCGATGCAGCCAGAGGGAGAGAGGGAGCAAGGGCAGGACAGAGCCATCACACTAACACCCCCCCCCTCCCCCCTCCCTCCTCCTCCTCCTCCCTCCCCACTTCCCAACACCCTGAGGCAACTTGGCGCTCTGCATGGCTGTGGTAGGTAGAGGTAAGAGGCATGGGGTGAAGGGGAGAGTGGGGAGGCGGTGGGAAGCATGGGAGCAAGTGGGCAGGTCACTCTCTCAGGGGCAGCATCCTCTAGGGATGTGCCTTGCAGGTCGGGGTGTGGTGGGTGGAATCTGCGCGGCACGGCACTCGGTGCTCATGTAACTAACCTGACGTTAAGGCTTAATGGGCACCGTCAGAGTCGACCGGCCGGCGACTTTGGTTCGCGTCAGCTCTAGCTACGTCAGGGGTGGGATTTGAGTCTTGGGCTGGAAGCAATTTTCCACTACCACACCTCGCCCTTCAAGGCACTTCCCCTGGGGTGCTGTTTCCAAAGGGGAGTGGGCTGTCTGCTGCTCCTACTGCTGGCAGGTAAGGTGGGGAGGGGATGGGTGGGCTGTGTGGTGATGGTGGTGATGGGGTGATGGTGGTGAGAGGCAGTGGGGTTGGCGGTGGCATATGATGAGCCATATGGCACTGATGCCACCCTTAAGCATGGAAGCATGATGCTCATGCTCGGCTGGTTGGGGGCACATGATGAGTTGCACTGATGCCACCGGTGCATGGAAGCGTGATGCTCATGAATGGGTGAAAGGGGCTGAGACCCCTTGGGTGGGTGAGAGCAAGTGAAAGGGGCTGAGTCCCCTTGGGTGGGTGAGAGCAAGTGAAAGGGGCTGAGTCCCCTTGGGTGGGTGAGAGCAAGTGAAAGGGGCCGAGTCCCCTTGGGTGGATGAGAGCAAGTGAAAGGGGCTGAGTCCCCTTGGGTGGGTGAGAGCAAGTGAAAGGGGCTGAGTCCCCTTGGGTGGGTGAGAGCAAGTGAAAGGGGCCGAGTCCCCTTGGGTGGGTGAGAGCAAGTGAAAGGGGCTGAGTCCCCTTGGGTGGGTGAGAGCAAGTGAAAGGGGCTGAGTCCCCTTGGGTGGGTGAGAGCAAGTGAAAGGGGCTGAGTCCCCTTGGGTGGGTGAGAGCAAGTGAAAGGGGCTGAGTCCCCTTGGGTGGGTGAGAGCAAGTGAAAGGGGCTGAGTCCCCTTGGGTGGGTGAGAGCAAGTGAAAGGGGCTGAGTCCCCTTGGGTGGGTGAGAGCAAGTGAAAGGGGCTGAGTCCCCTTGGGTGGGTGAGAGCAAGTGAAAGGGGCTGAGTCCCCTTGGGTGGGTGAGAGCAAGTGAAAGGGGCTGAGTCCCCTTGGGTGGGTGAGAGCAAGTGAAAGGGGCTGAGTCCCCTTGGGTGGGTGAGAGCAAGTGAAAGGGGCTGAGTCCCCTTGGGTGGGTGAGAGCAAGTGAAAGGGGCTGAGTCCCCTTGGGTGGGTGAGAGCAAGTGAAAGGGGCTAGTCCCCTTGGGTCGGTGAGTGCAATTGAAATGGGCTGTCCCTTTGGGTGGGTGAGCATGATGCTCATGCTTGGTTGGTGGCACATGATGAGCCGTATGGCACTGATGCCACCTGTTGCATGGGAGTGAAGAAGGAGAGGAATCTTTGCTAAATTTCCTATATCAGTGAGTGGGTGAGGGATGGGGGCTGAAACCGCTTAGGTGGGTAAGTGAGAGTGAGAGAGAATGGGGACTGAAACCCTGAAGGCGTGTGGTGAGTGGGGGATAGAGATGGGTGCTGGAAGTGTGGGTGGGTGATTTGGAATGGAGGCTGAGGTCTGTAAGGTGGGTGGGTTAGTGGGAGAGAGGGAAGGGGTGCTCCTTGTGCTGGTAAGCTCGTTTGGATGAGCAGCACACCTCTCACTGCAGCGCCCTTCCACTCTGCCTGCTGCCTCCCAACGGCAGTGCTCTGTGTGCTGCTCCTTGTGCTGGTAAGTTGGTTTGGGTGAGCAGCGTGGGTTGGATGGTCAGTGTGGGAGGAGGTTGTGGTGATGGTGGTCGTGGTATTGGGTTGTGATGGTGAAGTGGGTAGTGGGATGTGAGAATGGGTTGGGATGAAAAGGGCGGGATGAGGCAGAGTGGGTTGGGTAGTGTAAGAGATGAGATAGGGTGGTATGATGCTATGTGCTATGTTAAGGTGTACTATGATAAGGTGTGCTATGATACGGATTGAGCTTTTGAGTCGACTCAAAAGTATGATAAGGTGTGCTATGACACAGAGTGATGATGAGTGTGGTGTTAGTGACTGTTTGGTATGCCACAGTGACTGTTTGGTATGCTACAGTGATTGTTTGGTATGCTACAGTTGTTGTTTGGTATGCTACAGTGATTGTTTGGTGTGCTAGAGTGACTGTTTGGTATGTTTCAGTTGTTGTTTGGTATGCTACAGTGACTGTTTGATATGCTACGTGGCTGTTTGGTATGCTATAGTGACTGTTTGGTATGCTACAGTGATTGGGTGAAATGGGCTTAAATGCCTCTTCTCTCTGTTTCTCTTCTTCTCGGTGTGCCATCCCATCTCTCTGTCCCATCTTCATTGGAACCGTTTTCATCCACAGGTGTTCCTTCCCTTTTCTTAGGGCGTGCTTGCGCAGCTTCTCCCCCGAGGCACGGGGGGAGCGTGTGCAGGTTCCCTGCCATCTATGCACACATGATTGTGACCCATTGGTGCTTCTCATTCTTACGTCATTCCAACCCAACCCATTGAGGATTCAGGTGAAGCCTGTTCCCTCCCATCCTCAGGTGTTCCTTCCTGTTGACTCGGGGCCACGCATGTGCGTCCCTTCCCTTTCCCTATGCATGGGCAACACGCCTTCCTCCACCCAAGCAAAGGTGATGATGGCGTCCATCCTTCGGCGCTTCTCATGCCACCTATCACCTGCCTGGAATTGCTTTCTCATCACTGCTGTTGGCGCTCTTGCAGACAATATCAAATCTTTTTTCATTTCCTAACTTGGTTGAAATAGTCAAATTATGTTTAGTTATTAAATATATTACACAGATGGGTCTACACGGAATCCCCAAGCATTCATCGAAATTATTTTTGATTGGCTGGCCAATCATCGGTGCTGCCCCCGTTTTTCAGCTCCGCACCCAGTCGTCGTCCACCGACCGATACAGACAGATTGTGCCTTGAAGTTACTCGTCAGCGACACTGATTGGAGAACTGGATTTCGTAACGTCGCACATCAGTCCCTCACACTTAACTCGCCCTTCCAATAACGTCGCCCACGTCGTTCACACGAAACTTGGCGCCGATGTTGTCAAGCCGAAATAATCGCCATTTGTTCCTCCCTCAGGGCATCTTCCACAAGTTTTCTGGGATGCCCCTCAATGAGGTTACGTGTGTTCTAGAACGGTATTTTCTTTACAGTCGTCGGTTCTGCACGTTAAGAAACATTGTCGCACACCTGTACCTTCCACCCACAGTAACTGTCGCTTTGTTTCAGCTTTCAAGGTTGCCTTGCCTATTTGTGAAGAGCAGACTGTAGTGCTGTTATCATTTTCATGGCTGCTGCCTGCTGCTCTTGCGAACCCCCTCGTGTCTTCTCAGTGCCGCTGTTGCTGTCGTCGAGAACACTGTGTGCTAACCGACCTTTGGTGTTCTAAAATTAGGGCAACGCTGGTGCCCTTTCGTATGCCGGCAAAACTTTTTTGCGGGGTGAAGCAGCCTGGAGAGTAGGCGAAATCGACTTCATGCTGGTGAAGTTTTCGTGCAGTTACGAAGGCTGGAGTAGTTGTCGCAATCGATCCCTTGTCGTCAATGCGAGCCTAGCTTCTCAACAATTAACCTTTCTTTCTCATTCTAATTATCTACTACCTTTTAACTCTAGGAAGTTATCTTCTATTTATACCTTAACTTCAGTCAGGCCCTTCTTTTGAGGGCCACGAGAGGGCCATGTCAGGGTCAGCAGCTTACCGGCTACAACAGCCTAACCACGATGGCGAGCATCCTATAGTCCCACCGGAGTTCATCTGCCCGCTATCGCACCAGCTCTTATCGGATCCTGTTATTATCGGGTCGGGTCAGACCTTCGAACGCGGCGCCATTGAGAAATGGTTTCAACAGGGCAAACGAGTCTGCCCTATAACGGGGAAACACCAAGAGCACATGCGTCTCTTCCCCAACCAGGCGCTGCGTCAGCTGACTTCTGATTGGTGCGACGCGAACGGGTTACACCTCGCTCCCGGTCTAATTGTAACCCAGATCGATCCGTCAAGCCCGACGGGTAAAACTGCCGGCAACGGTGCAGAACCTGACGGCCAGAATGGCGTTTTGCCGTCAACGTCAGCCGAGCACATGGACGAGGTTATCCGTTTCCGTCAGGAACTGCAGCGAGCCCAAGCGTCTACGCCCAAACTTGACGGCGGAAACGGCGCGTCTAATTTTAACGGGCTCACTCCCTCCGGAGGCGCCATTGGCGGCCGCGCATACGCGGAACCTCCGCGAACGCCGCCGGGACTTGCGGGTGGCTTGCGAGGCGGACTGAGCGGTGCCACACGGACGGTCAAGATCTCCCGATCGCAATCGCTGCAGCCCAAGGCGGGCGCGATGGGGGCGTTTCTCCGCGCGCTGAAAGAAACGGAGGGGGCGGAAGGCGAGGGGAAGGGGGGAGGCGGAGAAGGGGGAGGCGGCGGAAAGGGGTTTGGCGCAGGCGGGGAGAAGTCCCTCGGGTTGCGCCGAGCTGCGGATCCGCTTGACGGGGGGCACGGCGGAGGCGGAAGCGGCGGCTTGCGCGGAAGCGGGGAAGGGGGAAGGGATTCCGGGCGGAGCGGAAGCAGGAACGAGCTCTCCGGAGGCCGGCGGGAAGGGGGAGATTCGGAGGAGCGCGGACGGCAAGACGGCGAGATGGGGAGAAACGGCGGAATTGTGAATCGCCGGCTTAACTTGGGGGGCGCGGGGGTTATGGCGGGCGGAAGCCTTGGGCGCAAGATGGGGAGCGCTATGCGCCGATCGACATCGGTTCAGGTGCAGAATATGTCCGCTTCGGGCGGCCGCGCGGGCAGCGGACGAAAAGACGCGTTCCACGAGGCGGTTGAGGAGATGCTGGGGGAGAAACGGGCAGGAGAAAAAGATTCTGACGGGAGGCGCGGGGGGAGTAAGGATCGGGATTGGGAGAGGGACAGGCATAGGGATAGCGGCGATGAGCGGAATTTCCGCTCCGATGACGATCGCGACCGTTCTACTAACGAGCGTCGCAATAGCGGGGAGTTTCGTCTCGAAAAAGAGTATTCGTCTGAGCGGGAAGAGCGGGGCGGGAGGAGGAGTGGTGAGTATGACAGGAGTTCTAATAGCGGGGGGAGAAATTTATCTAACTTATCGGGCGGCGGGAGAAGCAACCCTAGCAGCGGAGAGTTTGAGATCGGGGGAAGCAGGGGCGCGGGGGAATCGGGGAGCGCAGCTGGGGGAGGGGGAGCCGGAGGAGGGGGACTTTCCAGGCTGGGGGCCGGGGGAGGGGGAGCGGGCGGAGACCCCTTCCGCGGACTGGGCGGAAACAGGGTGCCGATCGGGGGAAGCGTGGGGCGGCGTAGCGGAATGGGGCTGTTGCGGAGCGGATCCCTGCAGCCCCGCAACTCGCGCAAGATCGCGCGCGACTCGTTCTTTGGCGCGCTGGAAGAGGTGGACGAGGAGAAAGGCGCGGGGAAGGGCGCGGGGAAGGGCGCGGGGGGGGATTGCGCCGGGGGGGCGGGCGGGGGGGAAGCGGGCGGGCGCAGGGTTCCGCACTCGCTTTCCGCGGGTGGGCAACTGCCTATGAGCTCTCTTAGAAGCTCCCTTGGTCAGGACGGAAAGCAGGGCTTCGAGTTATCCCAGTCCCACAGACGCGGCCATTCCGTTTCGCTCCACGACTCCTCCAGCGGCGGCGGCGGCGGCGGGGGCGGCGGAGTGCTAGAAAAGGGCGGCGGCGCGTTGGCGGGGCTCCCGGTTGTTCCTCTAACGGGGGGAGCGGCTGTAGCGGGAGTTCCCGGGGTGGGCGGCGTGGTTCTCTCGGGAAAATCACGACCGCTTTCCAGCCTTCGTAGAGCTTCCTCCCTCGTGCCTGTGGGGGCCAAAGATAGGCCGGGGAGCTCGGGGGGGCTGAGAGGCGGGGGAGGCGGAGGCTTAGGGGGGGGCTTGGGCGGAGGCGGAGGGGGAAGAGGCGGGGATTCGGAGGAGTCGTTCTCGTTCCATGATTTTGTGAAGGAGTTGAAAGCTAGTGGCGGCGGTGGTGCTGCTGCTGGCAGTGCTGCTGGTGGTGACTTGGGTGGTGGTGGTGGTAGGGGGGGCGGGGAGGGAGGGACATCAGCAGGGGGAGCGCACAGGAGAACGGGTTCTTCTGGCGAGCGTGACAGTAACGAGCCGTTTTCGTTCTCAGTCAGCCATGCCGAAAACAAAATCGCCAATCCAGATATACCCAGAAGCAGCAGCGCCGCCACGAGCAGCAAAGCCGACTCGGATAGCCCAGCCCGCAGGCAGTTCCCCTCGTCTCTCTCCCTTTCCAAGAGCCCTCGCGGCGCCAGAGGCGTCACTTTCGCCTCTGGGAAAGACCTAGTGGAGGATTTAAGTTTGCGCCCTAAGACCCCTCCCACTAGGTTCGGAGGGTTGGGAGGGGGAGGAGGAGGAGGGTTGAGGCCGAGTAGTGGGGGGTTCGGAGCGAGAGGAGGAGGAGGAGGAGGGGGGTTGAGGCGGGCTACGTCAGTCCAGCCGGGGCTGACGTCAGCGGACATAAGGAAGTGGGGGGCGTTGGATGGGAGTGAGGGGGAAGGGGAGGGTGCGAGGGGGAGTGTGAGGGGAGGAGGACGGGGGGACGGGAGAGGGGAGGGTGGGAGAGCAGGAGAGAGTGGGAGAGAGAGGGAGAGAGATAGGGGGAGGCAGGATGGCGGGAGTGGGCGCAGGAGTGGTATGGGTAGTGGAAAGGGAGACGAAGGGGAAAGGAGAGGAGGAGAAGGGGGGAGCTTAGGCGGAGCCGGGAGAGAAGGAAGGGGGGGATTGAGTGGCGGAGGGGGAGGAGGAGGAGGCTTGCACAGAACGTCTTCCATGCCAGCTAATAAGAAGATAGAACATGACCGAGCGCAGAGGGAGAGAGAGGGGTATGGGGTGCGGGATGGGCACAGGGACGCGCATGGCGTGAGTGACAGAGAAGGAGGCAAGGAGAGGCATAGGGAGGAAGGGCATAGGGATGGGCATAAAGATGGGCACAGGCCCACACGGCCTCATAGCAGCTCGGGCACGCACAGCCGAAGCAGCAGCCACATTGGCACCACAAGTCACAGCAGCAGCAGCAGTCACGGCCACAGTCATCACAGCAGTGGGGGGCATGGGAGTAGCAGCAGCAGTGGACACCACAGCCGCAGCAGCGGCAGTCACAGCAGCAGCAGCCACAGGAAAACGCACAGTGTGAGTCACTCCTCTACCACTGGAAGCGACCATCACTCTTCCTCCTCTTCCTCTGCGGCTGCTGCTGCTGATCTGCCTGCTCTCGTCGAGGCTCTAGCTTCAGACTCTGACGCCGAGAAGGTGGAAGCAGTAAGCACCGTGCGCGCTTTGCTAAAAGCCAATAAGGAAAACAAGGCAAAGCTGATTGCATCCGGTGGTATACCACCGCTGGTGGCTTTCCTACAGAGAAACAGCCCTGCAGGGAAAGACCAGGCGGTAACCGCTCTGCTGAATCTCTCTCTGGTCGCCGGTGCGCCGGCTATAATAGCGTCTGTCGGGGGAATTGCGGCTATTACAGATGTTCTTCGCTCGGGCAGCCCGGCTGCCCGGGAAAACGCGGCGGCTGCCCTTTTCGCGCTTTCGGTCGATGAGGCTAATCAGACGCTGGTTCGGGAAGCTGGAGCTATCCTGCCATTGGTCGGCGTGTTGCGCATGGGCAGCACGCGCGGAAAGAAAGACGCGGCTCTAGTTCTTTTCAACCTGTCCAGAGACCCGCAGAGCCGGCTGGAAATCGTCCGGGCAGATGCGGTGAAAGTTTTGCTCGGGCTGCTGGGGTGCTCGGAAGTCGGGCTGGAAGAAAAAGCCATGGCTGTCCTAGCCAACCTGTGCAGGCTTCAAGAGGGGTGTGAAGCGGTGCTGAGGATCAATGGCGCGGTTCCGGCGTTGGTTGCAGTAGTGGAGGGCGGTTCGCAGAGGGCCAAGGAGGATGCGGTGATGACTCTGCTGATGCTTGCGAATAGCGAACCGGATTGCTGCCGGGGCATGCAGGGGGAGGGGATGATGGAGGTGCTTCATGAGTTGACCCGCAATGGGTCTTCAAGGTGTAAGAGCAAGGCTAAAGCGCTGGTAGAGCTGCTGCAGATGCAGGGGGAGGAGGACTCTGAGTAAGCTGGGGCACAGACTAGCACTCTGGGTGCGAGAGCAAGGAGCGGGGCCAAAAGCTCTGGTGGAGTTGCAGCAGGCCCAGAAAGGGGAGAGCGATAAGCAGGAAGGGCTAGAACTCCTGGATAGAGTGGGCTGAGAGGGAGGTAACCCTCAGTTGAGTGGGTTTGGTGGGAGAAGGAGAAAGGAAGAGATGAATCGACACCGCCCATTTCTTGTCTGTCAAGAAACCGACTCCTGTGAGTTGCCTCAATTGGGATGGGGAGAAGAGGGGAAGTTAAGGAAGGGGGTTATGGTGATACTAATGAGAGAGGCGGGGTTAGTAGTGGTACACTAGGAGTTAATAATGTTTGAGGGGGAATATAATAATGTTCGAGGGGGTAGTTAGTGATTTATGAGGGATTTTTCGATAATGAATGATTGAGGAGAAAGTTGGTAATGGTGGGGTGAGTGCTATAATAGTGGGGGGGCTAAGTGGGGGAACGGGGTGACTACTTGAATGTGCTCGATTGAGAGTGAGTAATGTTGAAGGTTGGGAGGGGCGTTGTTATTGTGTATAAGGTCTTTGTTTGGATGGAGTAGAGGGGGTTAGCTGAGGGTTGAATATGAGTGGGGTTGAATGGCTAGTTCTGATGAGACGGATAAGCAAGGAGTGGAAAAGAACGGCATTAGAATTTACAAGGGGCGGTTTGCCATGTGATGAAAGGTTGATCAGAAAGTCAGAGGCGACAAAGGTGGGCGTTTCAGGCGGCTGTTACTGGTATCGTCAAGGTGCAGAGGTTCAGGATGGAGTGATTCCAGATGATACGGAAGTAATTTGAGTGGGGATGAATGGGGAGGGAGGGGGGATGTGTAGGGAGTGTTTTAAAAGAAGGAATTGTCGAAATTTACTGGTAGGAGGCCGTGGAAGAGACTAGTAGCAGCTGGAAGAGATGAGAGACCAGCAGCACGAGCAGCAGCAGAATCATCAGCGTGATTGGGAAATTTGAGCTTCAGTAGCAACAGCAGCAGTAGTGGAGAGTAGCAGGATGAGGGTTTTCAGAGAGAAGCTTGTATGGGTGTTGTGGTGGAGAGTGGACGATGATCATGATTAATGGATTAGATGGTTGTGGTTGATCAGCTAATGTGTTTGTGTGCTGTGCTAATTGCCGTAGAACATGTCTGTGCTCTGCTTACGCATCTTGTGCATCATGGATACTGTTGGGTGTGTGGAGCAGAGATGATTAACTGGGTGGGTGTTAGGTGATGTGGTTGCGTGCTAATTGCAGTAGAACTTGTCTCTTCTCTGCGTTGCATCTCATGGATGGGCTTTGTGCAGCAGAGACGATTATCCAAGTGCCAGCTGATGTGGTTGGAGGCCAATATGTGTAGTGTAAAGTCTTACTTGAACAATATGGTTGGACAACATGAGCTTACATGTGCTGACAAGTCACTTCTTCATTGATACTGCAGGACCAATGCTTTTATTAGTGTATCACTAATAAACCATCTAACAAACGACATGGTGATTAATACAAGTACCGAATACGGGAAATTTGGAGCGGGTCCAAAGGATTCAACCAGCCTTAGATAGGGAAGAGAGTAGCTGGGTTGTCGTTGATATTGTGGGCCCTGCTGCTCCAACAAAAGAAGATTGAAGCGAAGAAGTTGACCCCTTAGGGTGGTGTGCCACGCTTTGAAGGAGCAGTAATAAGGTGTTAAGTTTAGGTGCTCAAGGTTTAGGACTTAAAACCAGGGTGCACATTCAACGCGGTTCGGCTTGAGATGTTGGGAAGGGGGTTTGGAGAAAAACAGTGATTGGCTCACGAGGGGCGACAAAAAAATGATTCCGCTAGAGCTTCGGGCATTTCGTAGGTGGCGGGAGGGGGTGAAATGGCGGGAGTGGGTGAAACCGAATGGCGGGAGGGATGAAACAGATTGGCGGGAGGGGGGGGAAACGAAATTGCGGGGGAGGGGGGAAACCAAATTGCGGGGGAGGGGGGAAACGAATTTCGACGGGGAGGGGGAAATGAAATTGCGGGGGCGTGGGGAAACGAAATTGCGGGGGAGGGGGGAAACGAATTTCGACTTGAAGGGGTTGAAAGCACACCTCGTAACCCACTCAGTCAAGGGATAACCTTTGATGCACATTCAGCTGAATGTGCACCCCGGTTTTAAGCTTAGGATGGCGTGAGATGAGTAGGCAAAAGAGAATTGAACTATCGAGGGGAACAAACAAGTACAAGCAAAGCATGGCAAGAGAGGGTGCACCACCAAGAATGTAACTACATTACACCTATGCAGCAAGCAGGGTATATAAATATAATTTCAACACACCCCCTTAACCTGCTTGCAGCAGGAACTAGTGCAGGAACACACCCCCTTAAGGGGTACACCAAGGAGAAAGAAGTGAGGAGAGAGAGAGAAAGAGGAGAGGAGGTGGGGGGCGGCGGCTAAAGCTACTTACACACTGGCAACTGGAGCAACTGGCTCACGGGCTACTGGGGTAACGGGCTCGTACGCCTGGAGCATCCCGCTCGTACGGCTAGAGCAACTGACCCACGGGCGACTGGAGCAACGGGCTCACTGACGACTGGCGCTGCTGGCTTCACGACGGTCACCCCCCTCCAACCTCTCCAACCTCTCCCTACAACGGCGGAGACGGCTGGAGGAGCAAACGAGCGGAGGAGGAGGCGGCTGGAGGAGAGGAGAGAGGAGAGGAGAGGCTGGAAATGAGGGCACAGCGGAAGGGAGAGAAGCATGAGGAGGAGGAGATGGAGAGGCGGCTGCTGGAGTGAGGAGAGGAGTGCTGATGTGGCGGTTTGCTGGTCATCCCCGCCACCCCCTCATCCCCCCCCCTCACGACCGTAAACACGGGCACGAGAGATAGGGAAGAGAAGGGCCGCGGGCTGGTGCTGCAGAGTACCTCCCGCCACACCCTCATCCCCCCGCACCCCCCCCCCCCCCCCCCCCCCCAACGCGGCAGGTGCAACGGCGCGGAGGAGGAAATGGAGGGGCGAGGAGTCAGGGGGGCTGGAGTACCCCCATAGCCGCGGCCTCCAGCCCCGCCACCTCCCCTTCACAACGTCCGCATGGGCAGGGCGCTGCAGAGAAGAAGGCGGGGAGCGGGATGGCGCTGGCGAGGGCGCCAACGACTGCCGTTGGCGCTGACGCGGTCGGTCGCTGTCGGCAACTCGCCACCCCCGTCCCCCCTTCCTCCCACTCACTTCGATCGCCCACGCAAGCGCGCAGGGCCGGGACGGGTGGGGAAGCGCATTGGGGGTGAATGGGGCCGCGGCGAAGGCGCAGCAGTAGCAGCGTAGCCAACGAGCAAGGCCGCGACGGGGCAGACGACGGGTAGGCGAACGGGGGCAGCGCGACGGGTGCTGCAAAAGCAGCGGATTTCGCGCCAGCAACGAATTTCGCGCGACAAGCAGTAGCAGCCACGCCAGCAGCAAAATAGGCCGCCAAGGTCGATGGCGGCTTTGGTGGGCCCATCAAAACTAGGTCCTAGGAGGGACCACACTCTGATATCATGTTAAGTTTAGGTGCTCAAGGTTTAGGACTTAAGCTTAGGATGGCGTGAGATGAGTAGGCAAAAGAGAATTGAACTATCGAGGGGAACAAACAAGTACAAGCAAAGCATGGCAAGAGAGGGTGCACCACCAAGAATGTAACTACACTACACCTATGCAGCAAGCAGAATTTCAACATAAGGGACCACATTGAAGATCCGCTGATCTGATTGGAACACTGAGAAAAATGGGATAAGAGTTCGACACAGCAAGACAGGCGGCGATAAGAATGGTGGTTAATGCAATTTGATAAAATCTTATTAAAATACCAAAACCAGATTAGAATAATGATATCGCCTCTGAAACAGGAACCGTAGGATGGCGCAAGCCCCTACGGATCTCGCAGTGTCCCCGATGGCGTCTTGTGATTTAATGTCGCACATAAGGAGAAGTCGAGAGAGGAGAAGTAAGCTCCTAGCCTCGACAGTGACAAGATGTGCTTATAACAAAGAAAATAAGAGAAATTCCTGTGAAGAGAATGGCGTACCAGGTTTAGATGTCGCAAGCAGCCAGGCGATTCAACGCAACGGATAAGGCTGGACGCCGGATATCGAACTCCACGTGACGAATCAGACGGTGATCCTTGGGTACAGCTGACAGCTGGTAGTCATCTTCACATTCGCATCCTTCAGAAAGTTAATCGCCAGCGCAATGCTTCACGTGTGCAGCGAGTGAATCGCCGTTATTGTCACGGTTTACCAGGAAGTTGAATCAGTTAGCAGCTCAAGAAACTGACATTGATCAACAAGTATTGTCCACCTGCCATTTCCTCGAAGCTGTCCGAACGCCGAGACTTCGACGCCGCGTGGCATTGTTATACGGCGACAAATTTGCGGTCATTCCCGCTTGGTGCATCTTATTTCCGATACACGGAAAATGGCATTGTTGACTGCAGAATAAGGCCAGGTGACCGAATCCCCCTGAACCGGTAGTAGTTGCTGAAGAGCTGAGCTGTACATACCTACATGTGGAAACGAGAAATGCATAAGGCAGATCCTAGCAGGTGTTGTGATGTGAAGTCTAGTTCTGGGTTTATGATTTGGCAAGAGTTCAGCGGGAGGAGATGCTCTCGATCTGGCGTCTTTACGAGAGTTTGCCAAGGCAGAGCTGCAAGGGCGTATTCCGGCTCGGTCTGTTCGAATGTGTTGCACTTCACCAAGATGGAGAACGAACGGCTCAGATACACGGAGTGGGGACTTGCCAGGAAAGCGGGACCACGTGTTGTGCGTAGCATTCGGAGCCGAAATAGAGGCTAACGCGCTAGGGTCAGGCAATGGCTGGAACTCGATACAAGCACTTCCCATCCCAACAGATGCTTAAAATCTGTAACGCACTTTTTTAGCTTAACATCTTTGGCATAACACAAGCAGACCTTAGTGCACGTAACACATGCAAAACTTAGTCCTAGAGCATGTTGCTTAGTACTATGCTTCACATCAGCAAAACCCACAAAAGGAACATATTCGACTCCTCGTGCACACCCATGCCGCTCTAAAACCCCAACCTTGGGATTTACCTGGGAGGCGGAATCCCACCCCCTCCCGCATTGATATCATCCGGCTCGATCGTCCTATACTTCTGCGAAACCAGCTCCGCCTGCACCTTCCTCGCTGTATCCGTAGCGCATCCAACTAAAATGAGGATGGACGTTCCAGCAAACCCCCGGAAGGCCGTGAGGTGCGTGATTCCTTCCACAAGAGCCGGCGCTGCCGCCATCGTGCCAAGAAACGCCGACCCAAGCACCGAAATGCGAGTGAGGACCTGTGGTTGAGTAGGCAAAGCAGCAAGAGAAAGGGAAATAAGGAAAGGGGGATGAGAGAGGGGAGGAAATGATAGAGGGACAGAGAGAGGGAAATGGGAAGACAGAGAGCGAAGGGATGAAATCACGAGATATTTTTCTTGCAAAGTATTTGACACAGATCTTTCCTGCCTCTTGAGCTGGTCTTATCACAGATGCATTGCTGCACGTATCACAGCTGGTCTTGGTGAAATGAGCGCAGCTGTTTCCTTGCCAGATCTTGTGTTGGGCACAGATGTGCCCTGCCTGCCTCTTGAGAGAGTGGGTTGTGTGGCAGACGTACTAACTGAAAATGAACAAACAAGGATAACCCACCTTGGTGATCAGTGCCGCTGTTGCTTTGCCGGGCCTCGTGTTGGGCACGGACGCGCCCTGCCTCTTGACTTGAGAGAGAGGGTTGTATGGCAGACGTACTAACTGAAAATGAACAAACAAGGGCGACTCACCTTGGTGATCAGTGCAACGGTTGCTTTCCCAGGGCGCGTGTTGGGCACGGAGGCGCCCTGCCTCTTGAGCTGGTCGCTGACGTCAGCAGGGTCGAGTTGCAGGAAGGTGTAGAAGTAGTTGAAGAAAGCAATCAGTGCCACGTTGGCGGGGAGATAGAAGAAACCTGGTGGGGGGTGATGCAGGGAAAACAGATTGAGAGGAGGAGGGAGAGGGAGTAGGGAGCGGAGTGAGTGAGTTGCAGGAAGGTGTATAAGTAGTTGAAGAAGGCAATGGGTGCCACGTTGGCGGGGAGGTAGAGGAGACCTGGAGGGTGGTGAAAAGGTGCAGAGCGGTTGGTGTCAGAACATTATAGCTCATGCATATTGTGTAGGCTATAGTGGGGTAGCCCATAAGGGGTACAACCCAATTAGGGTTATTACTTGTACTCAATTCATTCATAGTTCATCCATTCCTTGTTTCTTCTCATGGTATCGAGCAGGTTCCCCTGTGGGAACTGTTCCTAGGGCCCACCGTTTTTTTTTTCCTGCCCGGAGCGCACTCAGCCCCTGCCCGAGTCGCGCTCCCCTCTCTCGCGCCGCCCTAGCGGCCCCTTAGCGCCGCCCTCGCGGCCCCTTCGAGCCGCCCTCGCGGCTCTATCCGCCGCCCTTCGCGGCCCCTACTCCGCCGCCCTCGCGGCCCCGATCCGCCGCCCTCGCGGCCCCGATCCGCCGCCCTTCGCGGCCCCGATCCGCCGCCCTCGCGGCCCCTTCTCCGCCGCGCTCACGGCCCCTATCCGCCGCCCTCGCGGCCCCGCTCCGCCGCCCTCGCGGCCCCGATCCGCCGCCCTTCGTGGCCCCGATCCACCGCCCTCGCGGCCCCGCTCCGCCGCCCTCGCGGCCCCGATCCGCCGCCCTTCGCGGCCCCGATCCGCCGCCCTCGCGGCCCCTACTCCGCCGCCCTCGCGGCCCCGATTCGCCGCCCTCGCGGCCCCGATCCGCCGCCCTCGCGGCCCCTTCTCCGCCGCGCTCGCGGCCCCTACTCCGCCGCCCTCGCGGCCCCGATCCGCCGCCTTCGCGGCCCCGATCCGCCGCCCTCGCGGCCCCTTCTCCGCCGCGCTCGCGGCCCCTACTCCGCCGCCCTCGCGGCCCCGATCCGCCGCCTTCGCGGCCCCGATCCGCCGCCCTAGCGGCCTCCGGCCCCTGCTCCTACGGCCCCGGCGCCTGCTCCTACGGCCCCCGCGCCTACTCCTACGAGCAGCCCACCCGCCGAGCCGCCCAGCAACCGAGCAGCCCAGCCGCTGAGCCGCCGAGCCGCCCAGCAACCGAGCCGCCCAGCCGCCGAGCCGCCCAGCAGCCGAGCCGCCCAGCCGCCGAGCCGCCCAGCAGCCGAGCCGCCCAGCAGCCGAGCCGCCCTGCCGCCGATACGCCCAGCAGCCGAGCCGCCCAGCAGCCGAGCCGCCCCGCCGCCGAGCCGCCCAGCCGCCGAGCCGCCGAGCCGCCCAGCAGCCGCGCCGCCCAGCCGTCGAGTCGCCGAGCCGCCCTGCAGCCGAGCCGCCCGAACCGCCCTGTCCGGTAAGAGCAGCGCCTCTCTCACAGCACTGCCCTCACCCTACTGTTTGCACTGCTAGTCTACTGCTGTCATGGCTACCCCTAGTGTCCTCGCTTTTGACGCTGAGGGTCGGGCCATTGACTTTGACGTCTGGATAGATGACCTGCAGCTTTTCTTACAGTGCGACAGAGCAGACGGCCTCTCCCTCTTTGACCTCACTTCTGGTGCCTCTCCTGCCCCCGCTGCTGATGCTGACGCCACTGTTCGCTCACAGTGGGCCACGCGCGATGCTGCTGCACGTCTTGCTGTGCGTCGCCACCTACCTACCTCTGAGCGTGCGCACTTTAGCCAGTACAAGAGTGCTCAGACCTTGTACGACGCTGTAGTTGCACGCTACTCCTCCCCTGCCACGGCTGCACTGAGCCGCCTCATGCTACCGTACCTCTTCCCTGACCTTGCTGCCTTTCCCACAGTCGCTGACCTCATTACGCACCTCCGCACTAGTGACACTCGCTACCGCGCTGCGCTTCCTGCTGAGTTCTGCGCCAAGAACCCCCCCCCCATGTACATCACCCTCTACTACATAGTCACCCGTCTCCCTGACTCCCTTCGCGTAGTCAGGGACCACTTCCTCTCGGTTTGTCCCACCACTCTCACCGTTGACCTCCTCGAGAAGGCCCTCCTAGCAGCAGAAAAGAGCATAGTCGCTGTAGGAGCCTCTCGTGGTGACCCTCGCACCCCCATCTTTGAGGGGTGTTCCCCCTCCCCTCTTTTGCCCTCTGTTGCCTCTGCTGCTGCGGCCGACCTCGCTGGTTTGGAGTCGGTTGGGGCAGCGTCTACCCCTAGCGGGAGACGCCGCCCTGGCAGGGGCAAGGGGGGCAGGGGCGCTGGAGGAGCTAGCGGGGGCGGTGGAGGCGGCGGTGGAGGCGGTGGAGGAGGTAGGGGTGGCGGTGGGGGTGGTGGCGGGGGTGGAGGTGTAGGTGGCGGCAGTGGAGGCGCAGGCGGCAGCGGCGGTGGCGGAGGGAGCGGAGGTGGCGGCGGTGGAGGAGGAGGCGGCGGAGGAGGTGGAGCTGGTCGGGGTGGCGCTGCGCAGAGGGTCAGCTCCGGTGGTGGTCAGCGCCAGCAGCAGCAGCAGCAGCAGCAGCAGCGCACTCGTGACGTCCCCTCCCCTCAGCAGCTCCGTGAGTGGTACACTGCACGCCAGAGGGGTGGGGGTACTGGTCCGTGCACCTACGTCCTGCGCACCGGCGACCGCGCGGGTGAGCAGTGCGGGGGTGCGCACTCCACTCAGCGCTGCTTTGGCCGCCTGACGGACGCTTGGCGTCACCAGTTCCCTGAGGCCACTGAGATCCCCCGCTGGGGTGAGCTGTCTAGGGCGGGTGTAGCTGTCTTTGACCTTGACTTTGATGCTATTCTTGCTGCCATGTATACTGTGACTATTAGTGATGAGGGTGACTGTTACCGGTGTTTTCCGCCCGACCCGGGCATTGAGACTGCTGCTCTAGGTCCTGGTGAGGCTGCTGCTCTAGGTGCTAGCGAGGCTGCTGCTCTAGGTGTTAGAGAGGCTGCTGCTCTAGGTGCGTCTGCTCCCACAGGTACTGGTGAGTCTGCTCTCTCAGGTTCTGCGTCGGCTTCGGCCTCCCACACCTTTACCCTTGACTCGGGGGCTTCTCGCTCCTTCTTTCGAGACCGCACCACACTCACGCCACTTGGCCGGCCAGTTGCGGTCTCTCTGGCAGACCCCTCTGGGGGTCCTGTCCTTGCTCACTTCTCCACTGTCCTCCCGTGTCCGGCGGCCCCCTCTGGCACCCTGTCTGGTCTTTACCTCCCCTCGTTCTCTACGAACTTGGTGAGTGGTGCTGACCTACAGGATGCGGGGGTTCACCAGTTCACTCCTGCGAGTCAGCGGGTGACCCACTGCACGGACGCTCGGACAGGCCGACACCTGGCCACGTTTACACGTCGGCCGGGGTCGAGCCTGTACACACTGACCACTGCGTCTCCTCCGGTCCCTGCGTCTGGTCAGGTAGCTGCGTCGGGTCAGGTGTTTGCTGCAGCGTCCAGGTCTGGTCCTGAGTCTGCCCCCTGCTCGTGTCGCCTCCTGTCTCACGAGACTCTCCTCTGGCACCGCCGCCTTGGTCACCCCTCCCTGCTTCGTCTCCGGAGCATGGCCTCCCGTGTCCTTGTCTCTGGTCTTCCCCGGTCCCTCCCTCCACTTCCTCCGGGGCCTGGCCCTACCTGCGTCCCCTGTGTCGAGGGACGACAGCGGGCTACCCCTCACTCCTCCCAGTTTCCTCCGACAGAGGCCCCGCTGCAGACGCTTCACATGGACGTGTGGGGCCCGGCCCGCGTCCGTGGACAGGGTCACGAGCGCTACTTCCTGCTGGTGGTTGACGACTACTCGCGTTACACCACAGTCTTCCCCTTGCGCAGCAAGGGTGATGTCACTGAGGTGTTGATCGACTGGATCCGCGCAGCTCGTCTCCAGCTCAGGCGGAGCTTCGGCTCGGACTTTCCTGTTCTGCGTCTGCACTCTGACAGAGGAGGAGAGTTCTCCTCTGGCCTTCTGCGAGCCTACTGTCGTGCACGAGGCATCCGCCAGACCTTCACGCTTCCGGACTCTCCACAGCAAAATGGGATTGCTGAGCGCCGCATTGGCATGGTCATGGACGTCGCCCGTACGTCCATGATGCATGCGGCTGCCCCCCATTTTCTGTGGCCTTTTGCGGTTCGGTACGCGGCGCATCAGATCAACCTTCAGCCCAGGGTCTCCATGCCGGAGACCTCCCCAGCCTTGCTGTGGACGGGGAAGGTTGGCGATGCGTCTGCGTTCCGTGTCTGGGGATCTCGGGCGTTTGTCCGCGACTTGTCTGCGGACAAGCTGTCCCCTCGTGCTGCTCCTTGCGTCTTCCTGGGTTTCCCCCCTGACGCCCCAGGGTGGCAGTTCTACCACCCCACCTCTCGCCGTGTTCTGTCCTCCCAGGACGTCACGTTCGACGAGTCGGTCCCCTACTACCGCCTCTTCCCCTACCGCACTCCGTCCCTCCCCCCGCCACCGCTCTTCCTGGTACCAGGTGTCAGAATATTATGCTCTAGCCTGTAGTGGGGTGCTCTATAGCGAGTACAACCCTTCTAGGGTTTGCTATTTGTATCCTCATTCTTGCTAGTGCAACCTCCTTCTTTGCCTAAACTGTTTCTTGCCTAGCTAGGGCTTTCCTAGCTATGGCGCCTTCTTCTACTGCTTATCTTCACATGGTATTAGAGCGATATGCTCCTGGCCTGTGGGCCCCACCTCACTGCTTCCGCTGCTACTGCTACTCCCTGTCCGCCGCGCGCCCCGTGGTGCGCGGCGTCAAAATTAGGGTTTTTCAGCCCGCCGTGCGCCCCGAGGCGCGCGGCGGTTTTCTGCCCGCCGTGCGCCCCGAGGCGCGCGGCGGTTTTCTGCCCGCCGTGCGCCCCGAGGCGCGCGACGGGTTTCTGCCCCGTCACTCGGCGCGTCGCCCCCAGGAGGCGCTACGACGGGCGACGGGGACCCGCGCGTCGCCCCCCGTCGCCCGTCGTGGCCTGCGCGCGGCCCGTACAGCCGGCGCGCGGCCCGTACGGGCTGCGCCAGGCCCGCGCGCGGCCCGTACGGGCTGCGCCAGGCCCGCGCGCGGCCCGTACGGGCTGCGCCAGGCCCACGCGCGGCTCGGGCCGCCTGCGCGCGGTTCGGGAGGCTGTGCCAGGCCCGTGGGCGGCCCGTTCTTCGCTGCCCCTGTCCTCCCCGCTGTCCCCCGTGCTTCTGAAGGCGCCCCACCCCTCCTTCTGCCCGTTCTCCTGGATTAGGGTTTGGGGGTGGGGGGTATGGGGGTGCAGCTTCTGTGTGCCGTTCCCTGCTCCTCCTCCTCCTCCGTCTCCCTGTCCTGCAGCTGCCGCTGAGGGGGGGTGGACCTGTTGGAGCCGTCGGAGTGGTACTAAGGGAGGGTGAAGGGGGAGTGGAGCTAGGGGTGAAGCAGGGGGTGTGTGTCAGGGGGGGTGGTACTGTTTGGGGGAGGTTGAACGGAGGTTGCCGTCGTGTCGCCAGCAGCACCTGTAGTCGGGGGAGTTGCTCCGGTAGCCCAGTCGTAGCCACCTGTGCCAGTCGCCCGTGGGTCCGTTGCTCGTCTGCCGCTACTTTTAGCCGCGGGGCCAGTTACTCCAGTAGTCCGGAGCGCTGTTCCGGTAGCCGCTGTGCCAGTGTGCCTCCTGTTGCCCGTGTGTCTGCAGCTTCAGCCGTCGCCTCCTATCTCCTCTCCTCTCACTGTCCCTCCTCCTCCTCACTTGCCCGTTGTGACTACCACTAGCTTTGCTCATAATTGTGAACTTTAAACTATTGCTTCCTGAACTTGTGCTCAGAATGTGTGGTGACATTGTGATCCACCCTGAGCTTGTTCTGCTTTGCTTGCTCTGCTGATTACACCCCACTTCGGCTATGGGGGTGTGTCAGAATATTATGCTCTAGCCTGTAGTGGGGTGCTCTATAGCGAGTACAACCCTTCTAGGGTTTGCTATTTGTATCCTCATTCTTGCTAGTGCAACCTCCTTCTTTGCCTAAACTGTTTCTTGCCTAGCTAGGGCTTTCCTAGCTATGGCGCCTTCTTCTACTGCTTATCTTCACACCAGGTCCCCCCCCGGTAGACCCCCTCCCCCCTCAGGGTCCTGCCCCTTCAGGTGTGTCCCAGGTAGACGCTGTTGAGCCTGTCGAGGTCGCTGGTGACTCTGGTGCTGCTGAGGGTGCTGAGCCTGGGAGTGCTGACTCTGGGGGTGCTGAGCGTGTGGGTGCTACGCCTGGGGGTGCTGAGCCTGAGGGTACTACGACTGGGGGTGCTGAGCCTGGGGGTGCTGAGTCTAGGGGTGCTACGCCTGGGGGTGCTGCGTCTGGGGGTGCTGAGCCTGGGGGTGCTACGCCTGGAGGTGCTGAGCCTGGGGGTGCGGAGCCTGAGGGAGCTGGGCCTACTGGTGCTGTGCCTGGCGGTTCTCCGGGTGCTTCTTCTCGCCGGGAGCCACTCTCTCCACAGGAGCTGCGTGAGTGGTTTGCCCGGCGCTGGAGGCGAGCTGCTGGAGCTGGAGGAGCTGCGGGTACTGGAGTTTCTGTTGCTGCTGAGGGAGCTGGTGCCACGGGTCCCGGAGGTGCTCGTACTGGGCGTACTGGAGCTGCTGGACCTGCGGGTACTTCTGGAGCTGGAGCTGCTGCGGGTGTTGGCGCGGAGGCTACTGCTGTCGGTCCTGGAGGCGGTCCTGCTGGGGGTACTGCTGGTGCTGCTGGGGGTACTGGAGCTGGAGCTGCTACTGGTGCTGGTGCTGCCACAGGGGGTGCTGGTGCTGTCCCTGCTGTGTCTGGAGTCGCCGCGCGGCCTCGGCCGTACTTCGTTCCGCTCCTTCAGCAGGTTCTTGGTCTCCCGTCTTCTACTGGTCCTCCTCCTCCCTTAGAGTGTCCACAGCCTGTCCCGTCGCAGTTACAGTTACAGCCGGCCTCCCCACTGCCTGCTCCGTCTCCCTACACTGGTCCTACTGGAGGTCTTGCTGAGCGTCGTGAGCCTGCGTCTCGCCCTGCGTCGCCTGTCCGTGCTGCTCGCACTAGTGGTCGCGGTTCGCGTCAGCGTCCTCCTCCTGTCCCTGGCACGCACCGGATGTCTCTGCGTCCGTCCACTGCTCCTCTGCGTGCCCCTTTGCCTTCTCCTCCTGAGTCTTCTCTTCCTGCTCTTGCCGACCCGGAGTCGGACTCTCTTCGTGCTGCCAGTCCTACTGTCACGCGTCTCCTTGCTACTGTTGTCACTGGCCCTTCCTTTGAGTCCACTGCTGCGTCTGCCCTAGTTGCTGAGCTCGTCGACTTTGCTGCTCGCTGTCGCCTAGACTACGTCGCCAGTCTTGTTGCTGAGTCTGAGTCTGTCTGTCCTCCGTCCGTCGGGGGTGAGTGTGCCCTTGGCACGGACGTCCTTGAGGACAGGCAGGAGGAGTTCCAGTGCTTGGCCGCTGCTTCACCTCATCTCGTGTCCGTACTGCTTACCCCTGAGGGAGACCCGGATGCACTTGACATCCCGACTCCGCGCTCTTACGCGGAGGCGATAGAGGGTCCCTACTCCTCTCAGTGGCAGGCAGCTATGGACGCAGAGATGGCTTCCTGGAAGTCCACAGGCACCTACGTTGACACTGTTCCCCCTCCTGGGGCGAACATCGTCAGTGGCATGTGGATTTTCAGGGTGAAGCGGCCGCCGGGTTCTCCGCCTGTCTTCAAGGCGCGTTACGTGGCTCGAGGCTTCAGTCAGCGGCAGGGAGTTGACTACTTTCATACCTTCTCTCCCACCCCGAAGATGACCACTCTTCGGGTACTGCTGCACGTAGCTGCTCACCGTGACTACGAGCTACACTCTCTTGACTTCAGCACTGCTTTCTTGCAGGGCAGCCTGCACGAGGAGATCTGGCTGCGTCGCCCACCTGGTTTCACTGGGTCTTTTCCTCCTGGCACCCAGTGGAGCCTACGGCGGCCAGTCTACGGTCTCCGCCAGGCACCGCGTGAGTGGCACGACACACTGAGGACTACACTTGCGGCTCTTGGGTTTGCTCCCTCTACTGCCGACCCGTCGCTGTTTCTGCGCACCGACACTTCTTTGCCGCCGTTCTACATCCTCGTGTACGTCGACGACTTGGTCTTTGCCACAGCTGACACTGCTGGACTCGCCCACGTGAAGTCCGAGCTGCAGAAGAGACACACGTGCACTGACCTGGGTGAACTGCGCAGCTACCTTGGCTTGCAGATCACTCGGGACAGAGCACGCCGCACCATTACCCTGACTCAGTCACACATGGTGCAGCAGGTCCTTCAGCGCTTCGGCTTCACGTACTCCTCGCCTCAGGCCACTCCTCTGCCTACTCGCCACTCGCTCTCAGCTCTGCCTTCGGATGAGTCCGTAGAGTCGAGTGGCCCGTACCCAGAGCTTGTTGGCTGCCTCATGTACCTGATGACCTGCACACGACCTGACCTTGCATACCCTCTTAGCATTCTCGCACGCTATGTTGCTCCTGGGAGACACAGACCTGAGCACATGGCTGCAGCGAAGAGGGTGTTGCGCTACTTGTGCAGTACGTCGGGCATGGGGCTTGTGCTTGGAGGGCAGAGTCCAGTGGTCCTTACTGGGCACGCAGACGCTTCTTGGGCTGACGACCAGGCTACGCAGCGGTCGTCACAGGGTTACACCTTCAGCCTTGGTTCCGGCTCTGTTTCGTGGCGGGCTACTCGCTCGTCTTCTGTTCTCGGCTCCAGTTGTGAGGCTGAGATCTACGCAGGAGCCATGGCTGCACAGGAGCTTCGCTGGCTCACCTACCTGCTGACTGACCTCGGAGAGCCGCCTCGTTCTCCTCCAGTGCTGTACGTAGACAACAAGGCCATGCTGGCCTTGTGTCGGGAGCAGCGACTGGAGCACAGAACGAAGCACATTGCTCTCCGCTACTTTCTTGCTCGTGAGCTGCAGCAGCGTGGTCAGCTGCGTCTTGCGTACGTGGCCTCTGAGGCCAACACTGCTGATATCTTCACCAAGGCGCTTGCGCCTTGTGACCATCAGCGCTTCTGTACTCAGCTGGGCCTTGTGCCTACCTTGCCTCACTTGCTCACCTCTTGACCGTGCTTGTACTGTTACATATATATATACCTGCTCTTGCTTGTCTAGCCTTTTTATATATATGTACTCCTGCATGTGAACTGGCCTTGTGGCCTTGAACTTGTGCTCGGAATGTGTGGTGACTTTGTGATCCACCCTGAGCTTGCTTTGCTTTGCTTTACTTGACTGGTCTTGTGACCCCTTGTTCTCCCCACTTTGCCTATGGGGGTGTGTCAGAACATTATAGCTCATGCATATTGTGTAGGCTATAGTGGGGTAGCCCATAAGGGGTACAACCCAATTAGGGTTATTACTTGTACTCAATTCATTCATAGTTCATTCATTCCTTGTTTCTTCTCAGTTGGGGGTACAAGGACCAACAATGGGACAACAAGGTAAGTTGCAGCAGGAAGGTGTAGTAGTTGAAGAAGGCAACCAGTGCCACGTTGGCCGGGAGGTAGAAGAAACCTGGGGATTAGCGGAACACATGGGGAGAGAGGATGTTGATTGAAGATGCAAGGAGAAAAACAAAGGAGAGGGAGCGAGTAAGTGAGTTGCAGGAAGGTGTAGATGTAGTTGAAGAAGGCAATGGGTGCCACGTTAGCAGGCAGATAGAAGAAACCTGGAGGGGGGATGATCAGGTACAGAACGGGACAACAAGGTGAGTTGCAGGAAGATGGGGAGGTAGTTGAAGAAGGCGATGAGTGCCACGTAGGCAGGTAGAAGAAACCTGGACATGGGTAAGGTGGAAGGGGAGAGAGAGAGAGGAGGGGGCGAGGGTGAGGTTGAAGGAGAAGGTGAGTTGCAGGAAGGTGTGGAAGTAGTTGAAGAATGCAATCAGTGCCACGTTGGCGGGGAGGTAGAAGAAACCTGGGGATGAGTGGAGCAGGGAAATCAAAGGGAGTGGAGGAGGGAGAGGGAGCAGGGAGAGGAGTGAGTGAGTTGCAGGAAGGTGTAGAAACAGTTGAAGAATGCGATGAGTGCCACGTTGGCAGGCAGGTAGAAGAGACCTGGGGATTAGTGGAACACATGGTGGTAAAAAGAGAGAGAGGATGACGGAAATTCAGAGTGATAAATTTGCACTCATTGCCTTCTTCGACTACCTCCCCACCTTCATTGCCACGTTCCTCGCCGTATCCGTGTAGAAGTATTTGAAGAAAGCGATCAGTGCCATGTTGGCAGGCAGATAGATTGGTAAAGCGAGCTATAAAGTGGGGAGCAGGAGCAGTCTGGTTACCCTGTTACTGACCTGTGGTTACCATGTAACA